>OZ026526.1:58861703-59461703 GCA_964019695.1 Loripinus fragilis
GGTATGTACAGGTTGTATACACCATCCCGGAAAACGGTTGACATTCAGGTATTTAGATGGACCCTGTCTCTGTTGAGTTACGACACAAACGCATGACGCGACGTCGCGTCCGTGTCTGCACGGGTTATGCTCTGCTAAGATAAAAACCATCAGAAGGGACGACAGTACTGTCTAATTTGGGATGTCTCGAAAATATATACCGACCCATCCTAACACACTTTATCCCATCATATAAAGTCACCACAAGTCCATACGATAGGATAAATCAGGTACCAAGGTTATAATACTGTTTGCATGCTCAACCCAACTGACCATGGGATTTCGCCTTCTCATAAAAGCTAAAATGCTGAAAAGTAAATACTTTTCTTGCTTTCAAAGTCTCAGATGTTTTATTTATCATGCTAATGAATATTAAACTGCCAACAATTAATGGCATTTTAACATTTATGAGCATGATAAATTTCATGCCCAGCTGAGATGAGTATAAAAAGGCTTTATAACCTCTGGGCCTGGGGTAGTAATTAGGCATATTATTATCTGTCAATCTAATGCTTTATATTTCTAATTTTAGAAAGATTTTTGTGGTACTCGTTAAGTGATGTTGATTCTACCTGGAGAAATTTCCAAAATACAGTTTCCATTCACCAAAAGTACTTATAAAATGAAGAACTGGCACTTTTCAAGTTTTCTCACCGAAAGATTGACTATCAATTTTGTCAAGTGACGACCTAACATTGTTTGGCAATTATTTAAGCAATTATAACACCTCGTTAACCAATTAAGTAATCAGAGTGTTTGCCGTTGCATAGAACCTTCGAACAATAAGGAAATAGAGTAACCCAAAATAAACAATACTCAGATTATGTTTAAGCAGGGCGGACCAAGATGTGACTGTTTGGCGTGTCTCGATATTTGCTCAAACCCTGGACCGTACTATCTAGATCTTGCATTAAATAACAAATCATCTGGGGTTCATTACAACGTTCAAAGTCTGCTTAATCAATTGACTTGGTACAGTCAGGCTTAGTAAGCTTTGATGCTATTTGCTTTACTTAAACGTCAACATTTCTGACAACGACGCTCTGTAAATTTACTGGGTAAACTATGTACAGACGAGGTGGAGTTGGTGACCGCACGGTGGTGTTTGCGTTTACGTAAAAACAAACATGTACATGTACTCGAAATGCAAAGCATGGAATGTATTTGGCTTAAAGTGTCTACACAGCATAAGGAACTACTGTTAAATACATTTTATCTTCTTTCAATGCACTAGCGACCATATGATACTTGACAGGACTTGCATTTGATACAAACATAGACGACATACTTATAATAGGGTGATTTTACTTAAAATTCCCAAAGTGTGTCAGTTCAATGATTCCTAAACTAACTCACTGTACATTATCCTTTGCATCTGCAAATAACCCGACTTTCAACCGTTGCGTAAGTGAACCATTTTTGGATCAAAATATAAGTTAAGACAGTTTGTATATTGCATGTATAAATTCAATATACAGGCTGGAACAAAAAGATAAATATGCAAAGCCACAAAGCACATTCCAAACAAGACGATTAAAGCTAGACCAACAGACAACACATATCAAAACTATATTTGGAAAAAGACGTATTTTTAGTAAATTCAAAAGAACAAAAAGTGACATTGATTTCAACGATTATAGATCATTTTAAATAAGGTTGCAAACACAATCGGAAAGTCTAAAAAGTTTCCAGTCGAAAATTACGAAATAACTCAAACGGTCCTAAAGATGGAAGGAAAACACTCAAAACGTTCGCTAAACTTATGCAAGCGTCATCTGTGATTGTAACATCCACTCTGATAGCACAGACAAAACAAATGAGCCGCGACATGAGATTTCCAACAATGTGGTATGTGCGACTTGTAAAGCCTCAGATCAGCTGCGCATACGCGCAGTCTGATCAGAGCCTTTACTAGTCGCTTAAATATTATATGATTGTTAAGCTACTGACCGAACATCGTTTGGAGTTTTTTAAGTTTAAAGGGAGGCTGCACAGGCTCGTCGGAGTCTACACTTGTCAAAATGCCACGTTGTTGGAAATCACATGTCACGGCTCAAATGTTTTAAACGGTTACTCCACTGGGCAATCAGTACATAATGGGATACACGCAACTCTTCCTGCAAAACTTCGCCTATATGACTATATCAGTTTTAGCAACTCCTTATGTTGTCACATATATATTATTAGAAAAAGCAGTTTGTCCCGATTTATAGGGTTTGGCATAAAGGTAAAGGCTGGACTTCTAACGTGATTCACTGACTACTTGAAAAATCGAAGCCAAAATGTAGTCTTGCAGGGAGGGTTTTCACACTGGCGCTGGACTTCTAACGTTATTCACTGGCTACTTGAAAATTCGAAACCAAAATGTAGTTTTGCAGGAAGGATTATACGCCGGCGCTGGACTTCTAATGTGATTCACTGACTACTTCAAAATCGATAACAAAATGTAGTCTTGCAGGGAGGATTTTCACGCTGGCGCTGGACTTCTATTAAATCAGGTGGACCACAAAGTTCTGTACTAAGGTTTTCTTCTTAATATCCTTTATCAATACTCTTTGCTGATGACACACGTCTCTTTATTGCAGAGGAAAATCCAATTCTGCCACCAGTGACATACTATCCTTTTAAAAACTAACATTAGACCATACCCTTGTAAACTGAATAAGTTATGAAATATATACACCAAAGTAGGGGAGAGAGAAACATCTCCATCCAGAAATAGATAATTTACTATTCAGAAATAAAAGGCATCTCGTTTAACGTCAAATGTAGATGATCATGTCACTTGTTATGGGCAAGTTCAAATTCAAAATGAGGGGCTTCAGTATCAAAAGAATTTGCTTATTTAACTGAAGTTATGTGGTATTAAGATAACTCACCATTTGCTCAAAATAACTCTGATCTTACTGAAGTGTGTGAAAGAGCATGCAGGCACCTTGGTGGTTATTATGCCAATGTTCTTTCATGACATGAGCACATTGAATATGTCAAGCCAAATGCTTGGAATCCTATCATTGTAATGCTTATATTAAAGTTGTCAATATTTCGCAAGGTCACAAGCGATCCCTCGACATCAAGTCGATCACATACTACTGAGCCACAACACTGCTCTGTTACACAACCTCTCTTCAATTTAAGTATACTTAATGCTGTCTAATATATGCTCCCTACATACGGGTCTTGGAATCTCTCAATATCAAGTCAAGCACATACTTCTGAGCCACAGCACTGCTCTGTTACACAACCCCTCTTCAATTTACGTATACTTAATGCTTTCTAAGATATGTTCCCTGCATATGGGTCTTGGAAAGGTCTATGATGCATGGCTAACAATTCTATGTAGTTCTCTATCCCATCATATCTACACGTATCTGAAGAATATTGTAGAGAGCCTTTCGTGCGGCTGTGGTGTGGGGAAATATTATTTCTTTGCATACATTTGGTTTAATAATTTGTGACAGAACCTGTTTATCTAATTTCACGCTTGTGTCCACCATCACTTGTCATACTTTTATAAGAAAATCAAGTATTATCAGATGTTATAAATAGTTCTTTGACACTATTCATGAGTATATATTAAAATCAAAGTAATTCCAAATACAGTGTACCAAACATTCTGAAACTGTTATCAACTCTGATCAATAAAACAACTACGAAGAACTACACCGACATAATTTCAGCAGACTCTGAATCATGGTATGTAAATGCTTTTGTGGCTTTTGCGTCATGATGACATAACGTATGTTGCCTTCATCATCTCGTAACATTAAAACATACTCTTGTAAAACGAATAAGTTGTGACATATATACACCAACAGTAGGGGAGAGAGGAACATCTCAATTCAGAAATAGATAATTTAAATTCAATGGAACATGATGATCAGGTAATCAGCGATAGAGTTATGCATCTGCGCAGACATTTAGTAAATATACTATCACGCACAAGGACAACAGAGGGCAGTACTCTTGCAGGCCTAATACGTCAGACATTTATTAGATTGATATTCTTTGTTTGAAAGATATGACTCTTTACGTTCCAGTCAACAGTTTTCTCAGTTATGTCGGACGGGTCTTCCTGGGTTGAACCAGTACTAAGCAAGGGTAAATGTGTCTTGCTCAATGAAACAATACAGTGACGCCAGTGAGGCTCGAACCCGCGGCCCCTCGGTCTCGAGTCAAGCACTCTACCACTGAGCCACTGTGCTCCCAGATTGATATTCCAAGAGCAACAAATGGTGATACAATAGGTAACATATTTTGATAGTGATTTGACTTTTCCTCATCTGACACTTTGCATTATAATAGGTTACATCAAATGTATACGGGTTTACGTTTCACCACATTTGATTGGCACCAGAAACGGATAACCTAAAAAGACCTGGAACATATTTCAAACTGAATCAAGGACAAAACATGTTACATAGGTCTACGTCCTTCTTAAAGGAGAATAGGACAGTTTATCGAAACTGTAAAATGGCAATGAGCGCCAGGAAGTGAGTGATATAATGCCATGTACTAATCGATAAACCACTAAAGTAGTTTGCTTAGTAACGTTATGTAATGACGGTCAAAACAAATTCGCGTATATATGGCAAAATCTTTAAGGTAGTGTTTCTACGCCAAAAAGATTCCCCCCGCCACACACACACACAAGCAAACACAGTAATTGGTGTTAGTACACAATTACAGTCTTCCGGTTTGGTAGCCCACGAAAATAGTACCTTTAGAAATTTAGCACTTCCCGTTTCTGGGCCCTTTTTGGCGTAAATGGGTGCTTTATTCGACTTTAAATGTACATGTGATTCAACATTGGTCTATGTTTGTCAGGCTGATGCAGAAAAATGCATCTTTGTGTGGACTATTTTGTCACAGACTCCCCGGCGCACTCCCCAGGTAACGTCTGACGCGGGTCGGATTTCAGCCCGGATTTTTTGACTGTTCCCCAAAGAACGGAGGATGCTGAGAAAACGAGATTATCAAGGTAGGTTGTCTTTTCACTTTTTTGATAGGTGAATGACAGATCTTGCCACTCACAGACAGAAAAAAGTCCAAGCAATGTCCTGGAAAAAATTGCAGATGCTCGAATTCTGCCTTTTTACATGGAGTTGAATGGGACCGATTAATTGTGTACCGAACCCAATTAATGGTGTATGATTGATAAAAAAAAATAGGTGCTACTTACTATATATTGTTGATGGGGAAACGAGATAAAATGCATTTTATCTCTTTTCTCAAACGAGTTTGTTAATTCAATGATCAGTTGCACAAATGTAAGATCTTCTATGACGTTTAACAGATATTGATGGATATGAGGGAATACATGAGTTTGAACAGCTAAACAACGATGACTGGGTATGCATTGCTTTTGTAGTAGAATGTCGTAATGAACTGGTGTACATAAGGGAACACAAGATATGGAACAGCTAAGCAGCAATGACTGATTATAAATTATATCGCTTTTGTGGTAGAATGTCGTAATGAGCTGGTGTACACGAGGGTACACAAGAGATGGAACAGCTAAGCAACAATGACTGGTTATATATTGCTTCTGTGGTAGAATGTCGTAATGAGCTGGTGTACACGAGGGTACACAAGAGATGGAACAGCTAAACAACAATGACTGGTTATATATTGCTTTTGTAGTAGAATGTCGTAATGAGCTGATGTACAGGAGGGTACACAAGAGATTGAACAGCTAAGCAACAATGACTGGTTATATATTGCTTCTGTGGTAGAATGTCGTAATGAGCTGGTGTATATGAGAGAACAAAAGAGATGGAACAGCTAAGCAACAATGACTGGTTATATATTGCTTTTGTAGTAGAATGTCGTAATGAGCTGATGTACACGAGGGTACACAAGAGATAGAACAGCTAAGCAACAATGACTGTTTATACATTGCTTTTGTGGAAGAATGTCGTAATGAGCTGGTCATGAGAGAACACAACAGATGGAACAGCTTAACAACGATGACTGGTTCTACATTGCTTTGTGGTAAATGACGTGATGAGCTGGTGTACACGAGGGTGCACAACAGATAGAACAGCTTACCAACGATGACTTGTTCTACATTGCTTTTGCGTTAGAATGTCGTGATGAGCTGGCTACACGAGGGTGCACAGGAGATGGAAGAGCTAAGCAACAATGACAGGTTCTACATTGCTTTTATGGCAGAATGTCGTAATGAGCTGGTGTACATGAGGGACAACAAGAGATGGAACAGCTAAGCAACAATGACTGATTCTACATTGATTCTGTGGTATAGTTTTGTGATGAGATGGTGTACACGAGGGTACACAAAAGGTGGAACAGCTAAGCAATGATTATTGATTATACATTGCTTTTGTGGTAGAACGTGGTAGTGAGCTGGTGTACATAAGGGAACACAAGAGATGGAACAGCTAAACAACAATGACTGGTTATACATTGCTTTTATGGTAGAATGTCGTAATGAGCTGGTGTATATGAGAGAACAGAAGAGATGGAACAGCTAAGCAACAATGATAGGCCACCGGCTGGATATGGTTTACCCCCCTCCCCCAGGAGGAATTTTGTAGACCCCATTTTGCTTAAAGCTCAATGTCTTGCGAGGATTTTGCAACCTGTTAGCCATCTGACAATGGCAGCGTTAAGCTGTAACAGCCTGTTACATATGTTACCTTACTAAATATTTGATAATTAAAATTCTTTTTAAGACTTCATAAAAGTGCAAAAGATAGGGTAATATTTTCAAATTGGTTATATTTTCTAAGTAAGCTATTACTGGGCCACAGATATTGATATTTGAAAACAAATGTAGTCACCCCCGATGTAGTGTATGTTGCATTTTTTCATTGAACCCCCTTTTAAAAGATAAATGAATCTAATAAAGTTTGTCTTTAATTTTATTGAAACCAGTTTATATTCATTAATTTGGTATTATATTAAAGAATTTTTATATACCTTTTCAAAACTGCAAGCATTATGTTTCTATCTTATATACTTTTTGAGCTATTTGATGTTGAACATAGTAGCCCCATATCACGCAAAACTGTAAAATGTAATTTTCCAGGCCTTGCGCTGGCCATAGAACCCCCTCCACCGACGGGGAATTTTGTACGCTAAAATTTCAAGATACTATATTATATAAGCCACAAAATGAAATATGTCAGCCCTCTGAAAGTGGCAGCGTTAGCGTGTAACATCATCTTACTTACGTTACCCGCAAAATAACATTAAATTTTCCCAATAATGTCTCCAACATGACATTTTCACACTTTTTTTAAGTCTGGCACAGTTTAAGAACTTCCTTTTAACTCAATTACATACTTTTAGCATTTATTTTATTAATGTCTAGAGTTTTGCCGTTGTATATGTTACTTAGTGTTTCATATGTTATTTCCAAGTATCAGCATGGCAGTTAGTTACTATACATGTTTTACATCCATCAGCAAAAATAGCAAATCTATAAGGCTGCTATTCAAATGAATTGAAGTTCCTTATTATTGTGTCTTACACTATTTTACAGCCCGGGTTACATGCGTTACTCTCCTAATACTATAAAAGTTCAAGATAAGGTCTCCAACACGACCTGCTTGAACTTATTTGCATGCTGGCACAGGTCCATGTATTTCTTTTTACTCCGGCTCATTTGCTGAGGAAGTAACTCAAAACATAAACTACCATAAAACCTCTTTTCTTTTATAGAGACATCAAATATAGTTAACATAGTACTCATGGAAAGTTGTAACATTCAGTGCAATATGCGAGTAACAACTTAAAATATCAAAGAAAACCCATCAGGTAGAAGTTATAGAGCTGTTTGTATTATTTTTGTATTAAAGAATTTTCCAATATCGCTTAATATTAATCTTCATTCAGATTCATCTTGCAAGGATTTTGCAAGAGGCTAGCACTCTGGTAATGGCACCATTACCTTGTAGCAGCCAATTACATATATTACCCATCAACGTCTTTGATAATTTTAGTAAATGACATGACTTCTGAAAAGTGCAAACCATAAGGTAAGATTTCCAAATTGACTATATCATCCAAGTAAGCTATTTTTGCATCACATATATGGACCTTTGAAAACAATATGCACCCTAAAGTGTTACGTATGTTACATTTGTTTCATTATTCCTATATAAATGATTTATGAAGCTAATATAGTTTCATATTGTTTTTAAATGTGAATCTGTTTACTAATTCATTTTGTATTAAAAATAGTTATGTACCTTTTGGAAACTGTAAAGGTATATTATGTTTCTATCTTTTATAAGGTTTGAGTTGTTGAGTGTTGAACATGGTAACCCCATATCACACAAAATGTGAAATATAATTCTGTGGCTCTTTGTTAGGGTACAGTCAAGTTTTCTTTCACCCTGAGGTACTGGATTTCATTCCAATTAATTTTCCATCCATTTTGTTCATATCTGGAAAGCCTCACCTGTTTTCATGGGAAAGACTTGATATTTCAACCATTTAATGTACATCTTAAGGACAGAAAAGCAGGGTGGAAGGAAGCTCATGTTCTTGCCATTTGAAATAGTCAGTATATGTGTATGGCTTTGGTACTTTTTTCAGAAACATTTCGTACTGCAGCTTATTCACATTTACATAAATAGCACATGTTAGGGCTTCATATCACTGATGAGTGCATAGAGCAATTCTTTGCTTGTTTTCCTACCCTGCTTAGAATGTAGACGAACTAGTGGGGTTGGTTTTCTATCAGTTTGATAGGAACAACCTTAACGTGGTGCTAACACTTTTGCACATTGGTAGTTTGACAATCTGTTTAACAGTGTATGACTGTAGATCTCTTCCCCCATATTCTGGCCAATGTTGTTGACATTCAGAAGGAGCACCTTTTGTTGCTTACACCAGTGTTGAACAAAACACCCAGGTTATCCTCTGCGATAATATTTGTAAGACTTTATAGACTGCTGCTTATACATTGTATATATGTATCAGTGACAAAACCAACATGCCCTGCCTGAAATACCTGGTTGATTACTGGTGCCATCAGATCCTTGAAGGTGACAAGTAAAGCTATTATGCTCTGTAGTATGGCATTACTATCAAAGTTATGTGCAGCACTACACTGCCAATCTAATGTTGGTTCAATGTGCTATTGCAAGACATGCAGAAGTTTGGACTTGTCACTTTGGTGGATATTCTATCAGGAGATGACAGTGACCATGATACATGTCCCAGAAGGAACAGCAGTGTCAACTCAAGGTCAACATTATGTCCAATATAAAGTTCATGCTGACCAAAGACGCTCCTTTAAGCTGTCATCAGGCTGATAACGTTTTGTAAATTGGACAATTTCTTCTTGACCTCGCAAGCCTCAAAACTGTATTAGCTTTTAGCATTTTATAGGGTTGTGAAAGACAGATTTTCAACTAAAAGTGAGTCAATGCAGTCTGCAACAGCCTTCCTGCTGAAAGACAAACAGTACAGTTCACTGTCTTCAAAAATAGAACTAAAAGGGTTGGTGAAGCCAGAAACTGCCTCTAGTACTCGTCCTACTTTGCATCTGAGCAGATTAAGTATTTCTTTTCAGTGCATTGAAGAGTTGTTCCAATATATTGAGCTCTGATGCGATGAGTAATACACCATTCCATCTGTAGTACAAAGCGTAGTTCTAGCTGCTGAAGCCTATAATACCTCTTTATTGTTTGCCTGATAGTTATGTCAAAAATTTCTCAAGCAAAGACCTATTGATTGTGACACACTAAACCCATAATGTTCGAGAAGTTCTTTGCATCTGCGATGTGTATCAGACAAATTTATGAGTGTAATCAGTTACACATGTACATATTGTGCATAGTTGTTGTGATCATTTGCAATGAACATTAGGTACAAGGCATAGAGATAGAGCTGGCATGCAATTCAAAGTTGTTTTCCTTGTAGCCCTTATCAGTTTCAACACAGTGGCTGTCTTTCAGAACTTTGTATTTGAATGCATGTTATCTACTGTTTATGTGAGCAAACAGCGAAGGAGGATAGATCACACTATGATAATAGTTAAAGTCACCATAAATTAATAACTAAAGGAACTTCAATTTATTTCAGCCTTATACATTTTCTAAATTCTCTGACAGACTTTATACATGTATAATCAACAACAGTTACTCCTATACAGATACTCAGAATAACTCATGCATCATTTGGTATCACACATAACAGTTAAAGCTCAAGGCATTTATTAAATGAATACTTAAAATAGGTAAACCTTGTTAAAAGAAGTACATAAACCTGTGCCAGCATGCAATTAAGTATAAACAGGGCTTGTTGGAGACATTCACTTAAATGTTTAGTGCTATTTTGAGGGTAGCATACGTAACATGGGCCTGAAAAATAGTGTGTTCGACCATGATAAAGAACTTTAAATCATTTTAGTAGCAGCCTTATAGATTTACTATATTCTATGACAGATGTAATACACGTATAGTCAATAAATACCATACTGATACTGGGATATAACGCAGGAAACACTCAGTAACGTATACAACGGTAATAACTGAAGACATTTATAAAATTAATACTAAGAATATGTAAGTTCAAAAACCTGTGTTAGCATGCAAATATGTACAAACATGTCATGGTTGAGACATTATCAGGGACGTTTAATGCTATTTCGGGGGGTAACGTATATAACGTGATGTTACACCTTAACGCTGCCACTCTCAGAGGGCGAACATCTTTTATTTTTTGTCTTATATAGTGTAGTTTCAGAAAATCATAGTGTACAAAATTCCCCCTGGGGGGAGGGGTGTCTATAGCCAGCTCAAGGCCTATGACTGGTTATACATTGCTTCTGTGGTAGAATGACGTAATGAGCTGGTGTACATGTACGTGAGAGAACACAAGAGATGGAACAGCTAATTGCGTCATAACTGGTAGTTTGCTTGTAAACTGATAAATGGAACGCAAGATTTGTGTCTTTTTATTTTGGCAAGCCTCGCGATTCAACAAGCGTTCTCAGAGCCTTGCCTGTTAAGACACTCACTCCTCTCCACTACTGTAAGGGATGCAAGTAGCATATATTCGATCATACTTACAATAGCAGCCAGATTTCTCGATGAATCCAACATCCGCTAACCTTTTCTGAGTATAATGAGCGGAAAATTGACCGTTAAATGGCCAATTGTGGCAGTAATCGCTTTAAATGTCAAATGTACGTTGCGATTTTTTGACCACGAGTCAGAATAATTCCCAGATAATGACAACGATTAGTGACTGCAAAAGTGTAAAGTTCATAATTTGCCATAAATTATATTTAAATCGGAGACACGTGGCATACATTTGATTCTGATCTGCAAAGAACTGTGTCTATGCGCGAACAGCAGACCCCATGTCAGTCTGCAAAGCCATATTTAATAGAGTTTTTTTTTAAACCTTTAAAGAGGTATTTTAACAAACTTTGTTGAATCAGCTGACTGATTCTGCATTGCTCATCAAGGTCTGACTGTTTGCCAAGATAAAGGCAATTTGCAGCGACATAATTACTTTAAAAACGTAATGCGAGTCCTGAAGATGTACAAGAAACAGTCTAAACTGGTCCCGAGGTTATAGAAATTTATTCATGCACAACTCAAATCAGCATGAAATTCCAACCTCCTTAAAAGAAAACGATGAGAAAAGTAAATGGTTTTCTTGCTATCAGCTGTTCTATTTATCCTGCTAATAAATGTTAAAATGCCAACATTTGTTGGCGTATTAACATTTAGGAGTATGATGGAAAAAACATGCTCAGAGAGTTGCGCATGAAAAAGATTTTATAACCTCGGGGCCTGGATTGTACCAACTGAATGGAAGATTCATCAGTACTAAAACTGGAATAAAGGAATTGATTACTTCCTCTGTACAGCATAAAATAGTGGTAAGCAAAAGTTATACCATCGACAGGGCTCGAGGATATTTGAAGGTGCATATATGTGGTCGTCGACGAAGACTCAGAGACACGTATAACAAGACCAAAGTCTGCTCTGGACTTGCGTCGCTAAAAAATGATTGTATTTTGACATTTATACCACCCTTACCAACTTTAGCAAGAAATATCATATGATGTGCAAGGTCTACACTGATGTAGGTGGCATAAAATAGTTATACCATGTTTGTCCACCTGTACGTAAGATAATCCACTCGCTAAAGGTCGTGGATTATCTCCACGTACAGGCGGACAACCCTTGGTATAACTATTACATATTATAGCACTCCATATTCAATGGTAAATTGATTTTCGAGGCAATATATAATAGTTATACCATGGGTTGTCCGCCTGGATTTGAGTCGCCAAAATAATGATTGTATATTGACATATCTATTAGGGGAGACTAGTATGTGAAATAATTACCCCCCTCACCCCCCCCCTCCCTCCACACACACCTGCAAATGAATTTTGTAAAGATTTGTATGTATGCAAGGTTTGTGTAAAAAGGAAAGGGAGCTGGTGGCGTTACAGATTACACACAGCTAGCACCCAATAAGTGTTGCGGAAGTAAAAATGTCTAAGTTTCAAGTTGTGGACTTAACAAATGTCAAAGTCCAACATCCAAAAATATAAGAAAATATAAATATATCAAAACTACACAAAATATGAGTTGCACATCTTCAATATGTCACTGGAATCAATATACAAGGTTTGAATACTGTTGCAGATTACACACAGATAACACAATGTTAGTACCCCAATGGTGATGTAGACGTAATAATGTCTAAGTTTAACACTCCCCAAAATTTAAAAGTGCACAGAATAGGAGTTGCACATTTTCAACTATGCAAAGTTTGAATATATTGGAATGAAAACTGTTGGAGTTACAGATTGCACAATCTAGACGCAATCTGAGCATTTTGGACGGAAAATGCCTAAGTTCACCAATATTCATTAAATGTGCACAAAATAGGAGGTGCACATCTTCAATGTATGAACAATCATTATTCAAAGTTTAAATATAAAGGAAAGAAAACTTTGGAGTTACAAATTACACAAACTAGGCACTCCAAAAGTGTTGCGGGCGGACGGACGGACGAAGTGGGCCCACTACTAGACGTGTGTATCGCCAAGGCGACGCATGTAAAATTTAGAATGGACATATGCAGATTGTATGCTACTGGCTAAGCCCCAAACCGTGCGCTATATTTTATTTTGCATGTTTGAAGACAATAAACGGAATAGGAAGACCGCAGCAGCAGCAACAACAACAAAACAACTAAAACGCATGGGAATTACTAGGAAATGCCTCAAGTACAGTTCATAGCATACCAGTGAAACTAGCCTGGACCCGAGGTTATAAAACTTTTTTCATGCTCGACTCAACTGAGCACAAAATTTCAACCGCTCATAAAAACTAAAATACCGAAAAATGAAGTTTCTTGCTTCAAGTATCTCAGCTATTATATTTATCATGCTAATAAATGTAAAAATGCCAACAATTGTTGACATTTTAACATTTATGAGCAGGAAAAATTTCGTGCTCAGCTGAGTTGAGCATGGAAAAAGTTTTATAACCTTGGGGCCTGGCTTCAGACAAATTTAAAGTTGGATTCAATATCGAAGCCTGGCGTCGCGGTTATGTTTTTTTCATGCTTAACTCAACTGAGTATATAATGTATCCTGCTTTAAATATTAAAATACCAACAATTGTGTGGATAAATGCAACGCCTGAGAGCTATAGAGCAAGAAAAATCTTTAATCAGTCTACCTTTTATGAGCAATTGAAATATCATGCTTAGTTGAGTTGAGCGTGAAAAAATATATATTCGAAGCCTGCTTTCGATATGTGTTTGTTTATGCTCAACTCAGCTGAGCATGGCATTTATCCTGCTTATAAATGATAAAATGTCAACAATCGTTGGCCTTAAAACATTTATAGATAAGACAAATACAACATCTGAGAGTTTAAAGCAATAAATGTCTTTATTTTTCAGCATTTTAGTTTAAGGGCATTTGAAAATTTAATGCTCGGTTGAGGTGAACATGAAAAATGCTTTATAAATTCAATCGCGGCGTTAAAAAATGAAACGCGGGCCGCGTTCCCCGCCAAAACTTAGATTTTTCTGCCATTATGATAAAAGTTCAATTTTCAAGAACAACTAATGGCTGGTATCCGTTAAATTGGTAGATATACTGTTCTATTTCCTCCAATATGGAGGGTTTTTCTCTTGTCGCGGCTTATTTTGTACACTTCTTAACATCCGCGGCAAATTTACAAAATATTAAACTTGTGCATTATATCTGAAATTGTATTATTTTTTAAAACGAAGTCAGCTTTTTCTGAGATGTATTGATGAAGTGCAACTCATTTTCCATTGTGTAGTTGTACAGAAACGAAAACGGAGCAGTGAACATTCATCGGTGATAATTTGGCGGGAAAAGCAGTCCGCAGTTATATCGAGAAGAGCATGAACCAAAACAAAGACCACCTGTTAATTATCATTATTGCATAAAATCCGTGGCGCACGCTTTTAACATGGTCATGTTTCAACTGGCACAAACCCATGGTTCTCGTGCTATTATTGCACGGTTTTTTCGTTTCGGATCACTACATTTTCTGTTTATCGCTATATACCACCCTTACCAGCTTCAGCATGGGATATCGCATGATGTGCAAGGTCTACATTGATGTCGGTTGTATAAAACAGATATACCATGTTTGCCAACCTGTACTTAAGATTATCTACTCGCCAAAGCTCGTGGATTATCTCTTCGTACAGGCGGACAACCCATGGTATTATGACTACCGGTATTACTTGGTCCTGGAACACGAATAATAGTGAAAACGTCCTAACAACTGTTGACTGTGAGACGGCGACAAAAATAGTGCCACACTTTTCGTGAATTACGATTATATATCGTTGAAATGATCAAACCTTGGATTTTTTCAATAGGTAATCGTTGACCAAGCCCATCTGGAGATATTGAAACACTCGGGCTTCGCCGTCAGTTTTTAACATTTCCTTGGGAGCTTACGAACGTTAATGTATGAAAACCCATGTCTGATCCCTATGGTGGCTGGTTTGTGCCATTTCGTTGTTTCGTCTTTTCGCCTGGCGTTCTGGCGGGGCGCTAAGACGAAATAACGCCAGGCGAAAAGACGAAATAACGAAAAAACGAAAAGACGAAATAACCCCAAGCAAAAAGACGAAAAATGGCACAGACCAGCCACCATAGATCCTTATACTAACAAATGCACTTGTTGTTCTTGTTCTGTAGGAGCGATATGTTAACGCAATATATCTTTAACCCATACTTTTTGTTGGACATAGGCAAACAGTGCATATCCAGATCAGATACCGCTCTTCACTGTTTGCTTACATAATGTGCTTTTTCAAAAAATGGGGAAAAAATGAAAAATACCACCCAACTTCCCTAAAATTTGAATTAGGCTCGTCCTATGATAAGGGTGGGCAAGTCCATTTGGCTTGAATGGGTTATGAACGTCTTTACGCATAACCGATTATTTTTTCCAATGCCTGCCTGCATGTTGTACATGGTTCCTTTTATGTAGAGTTATATTTTACGATTCTAAGCGATCGAGTTCCATCAAAATAACAAAAATTTACAGCTTCTGCACAAGATCATTGCATTATCGTCAAATTTCATTTCAACCAAAATGACACGTTCGGATTTCAAAAGGTTACACAGAGATGAAAATGATATGGACAATATTTGTTAAATATGTAACATTTTCTTCACCTCATCCAAGTAGAATATAGGTATTGCTCGATAAGCGTAGAGTTACGTAGTTGATCAGGTGATGGTGCTTTATTCACCCGATTGGACAAATACAGGGTTTTCTTTCATACTTCTAACTGTTAATCCATTTCGTCACTCTACGCTTACCGAGCACGGACTCTAATGATATTTTAATCGCATAATGAGTTTAATATAGGTATTTAGGGATATAATAACAGTATTCGCGCGCTAAACTAACCATACACTGCAATATTGTTGACAAGTTTTTAAATGAGCCAGTGCATGGGATTTCCAACAAAATGGTATGTGCGACCAGCAAAGCCTCAGATCTGCCTGCGCAAACGCGCAGTCTGATCAGAGCTTTTGCTAGTCGCTTGTGCATTCTATGATTGTTAAGCTACTGACTGAACACCATTTGGAGTTTCTAAGCGTAAAAGGAGGCTACAGAGGCTCGTCCGAGTCTACACATGTCAAAATGCCACATTGTTGGAAATCTCATGCACTGGCTCAAATGATTTTCAAACGATTTACATTTTAAGCTAAAATTGCAGTTTTGTATCACAGGTTATCATTAGAGGGTTGATCATTAGAGAGATCACCGCGGTATGTTACATTGGCATTATCACAGTGGTTGTGGGTTATTCACAACTTTACTACTGTACAGTGACACACAACAGATAGTGGGCCCGTTATTGCACAGAGCAAGTACACTGCTCAAAATGTTTAAAGGAACACCTGATAATTTTCCATAGGTGATAATGTTAACCCCTGTCCAATAGACAAGTAATTTTGCATTTCAATAGACAATAAGGCAAAATCCCAGTTTCTTTTGCCATTTTTGCTACGATAGGCAAAATCTTGGGTCAATAAAAGGTTTTGATGAAACAATCGCTGCTTAAGTTCATGGCTTAAATTTTGTAATTTTTAAATGTTCTTGAAAATGACGATTTTTCTGGAACTCTGTAGAATTTTCCGAATTTGTTAAAAGCGTAACCTAATGATTTCTGCATTTACTGTACAGAAATGCTGCTGCTGTGGTTCTTCATTGAAAAACTCGTCTTAAAATTTGGCTTTGAAAAAGGGGGTATTTTTAACAAAATTCCATTTTTACTTAAAGCCTTCCATGGAAATTTCTGGAAAGGAATTACTTTATTTTTTATCAACAAGTCGCGTCCTTGATAGGTAACCAAACTAATCACAGGACAAACATGTGTTTGCTTGATTAACCCAACTCTCGCTTTGAGTCAGACTATGAGTGCATTTGTATTGTGATCAATGGCAAAAAACACAGTGTTCCTATAATTACTTTGAGCAGTGTATACCCTGAGATGCACAAAGTCAGGGTCCTGAATTCGCAATTAGCTTATTAGTTTAACAACGTGCGTCATTTCAAATTTTAGTTGCTTGGAATTAAACTTGGTTCTCCCTGTGGATTGCTCGTCAGATTACGGTTAACATGAAATGTTACCACGGGGTAGGGGGTCTGTGCTCCCTTGATCCCTAAAAATAATGCTCTGATCCCCCAAAATCTCTGATTTGTTTCTTCAGATTTTTGTCAGTGCACCCGAAATCTCCAAAAGTACGTACTTGCTCCCCAGCTCCCCTAGAATAATTACAGTGCTCCCAAGCTCCCTGAAGATAAATAACCCTTCTCCACAGCTCCCAAAAATCGTTGGGGCCTCACTACTAACGGAAAATCATTTTGGGCCTGGGCGCCGGAAAACCTGATTTTGTTGCATGCGAACAACATATGCGCAGATGAACCTGCGCATATGCGCAATCTGATCAGCATCTTTGTAATCCACATTCTGAAAAGAAGAATACGCAAAACTGCATTATTCTGTAGCTGGTGCCCAGCTACAGAATATTGAAGTTTTGCTTATTCTAGTTAGAACCTCAAATGTTAGGCCGACATGCATATGTTCGCAACAGTCCGAAGACTGTTTTTCTCTTGGTGGGCCTATTTTGTTTGCTGTATCTGTAAATGTGTTTGTCTGTTTTGCATGAAATCGAATAAAAGGCCATCAGACCGACAAAGGAGTTTCATCCTGTTTGTAAGATTTTAAAACAAATGTGAAAATTACTTTCACATGCCCAAGTAAAGGGTGCGTCTTGGGTTCACGGGCGGAAAAGTTAAAAAGAAATTGACTCATTCATTTAGATTTCAGTTTGATTGTATTCAAAGATATTCTTCCTACGCGATACCCAAACTTCCCCACAAACTGTTCACAAAGTCTGGCGAGGAAGCATAAAACCAAACTGCTACAATAGAAATTTTCACTTTCATAGACACCGGACGCTTGAAAAGCGTTTCTGCAACATTGGCGCCACGGAAGTGAGAATATCGTCTGCCGAAGAAATATCGGAAAAATTCTTTCCGCCAACTTCAAAAATCATCTTAAATAAAATCGGATACAATAATCAATAAATGCAAGTTTTACGTTTTATGTATTTTGCCTTTTTATGGTATAACTTCAGAAAATGCTTCTGTTGTTGAATTTCAAAGAGAAATGTAAACAAATAAAATATCCGGGTATATATTGCTTGCACCTGAATCTTAACCACTCACCCGTAACGGTACAGGTAAGTTGTTCACGCAAGCATGCTCGGTGACAAAAAGCCAACACGAACAAATGAAGTTTTCTCAAAGTTGTCAGGCAAAATCTACTCACACATACATTAAAGTAACAAAAGAAATTATCCGTTAAAGGAGAAACTTTCATAAAGCAGAACCTATCGGTGAGCAGAGTGAGACGAGCTTTATTGACGAATGACACTACTTTCTCCATTGAGCCAATCAAGGCATCTCTTCTGTCACGGAGGCGGGACTATATATGCTAATTTCTGCAACGGGATGGTACTGAATTTTTGTGTTGATTTAAGCGTTGGATTGTTGAGTATGTGAAGTAGTTAAGGGGTACATGATCACTTGTTCTAACATATTTATCTCTAAATTACCCGTAATCAAGTAGTGGAATAGAATCGAAGGTTATTAGCATTACAAGACACTTTACAAAATTGCTCTGAGTGCTATCAATTCGCTGGACACTATAACCTGGATATTGCGTTTTTAAAACTTCATCACAGTGTTTTTAGGTTTCAGTGTTTTAACTTTAAACGGGTACATTGATGTGTGAATTGTGTTTCTATTCAGGATTTTTACACTCCACCTAAAGAACGGATCCTTCTGTATATTACAATATGTTGAATGTTGGCGGTGTTCCGGAGGGCATGGATCCTGAGATGACCCACCAGAAATCCGCCTTCATGGAGCTTCAGCAACAGGGCATGGGTGGACCCGGGATGGGGCACCCGGCTTACTCCAACAGATCACTCTACCCTGCTCATCATCATTCAGGACAGCACGACGGCGGCTACAGTACTTCCCAGGCTTCGAGGGGACTGGGGTACCCATTCTCCATGAACAGTATGTCAATGTCACCTAGTTCGTACAATCACGGAGCCCCCTCACATCCATTCTCAATGGGGGCATATCATCAGGCCCCTTCACCTCCACGAGAAGGTAACGTATTCAATTTCATCCTGTTTGTTTACATGTTATGCACTGCGTTATCTTAAAAGAGTAAGATCCTATCTCTAACAGGTTCATAGCTTTAATTGTTTACACGTCGGTTACTTAGAATAATGAAAACATTCAGCACTGTGAGTTAACACGAGTGAGCATACTAAGATCTTTTTGCTAAACACGATCAGCTGATTCTCGCCTTGTATAATAAAGCATAGGGATAGTAGCACTCTAGAACTGAAAACTTACATTTTTTGATAAATATACTGAAGCCACTGGTAGCTAAAGTGACGTGCGCTGAGATTAACATGATGAAGAAATAGTGTGTTACTGGCTCGAACTGCCACTTTGCGCCCGCAGTTCCATGGTGTTTCGCCGTTGACTTTTCGTCGATGGCGAAAACGTCAACGGCAAAACTCCAAGGCATTTCTAATGTTACTCGTGGTAGGAATCGTCGCCTTGCCCGTAGTACCAAGGACTCTCTATCTCTAATTGCATAGAGAGTCCCTGGTAGTTCTAAGCATCCCCAGTTATCACTCTGTACCGTTTTGATACTTGCATTCGCCCTTGGCATATACTTACTTTCAGACTGCAGCCACCATGGTTTGCAACATGCCGAATTTATGTACAGCGACAAGATTGCCTGAATGCTTGTTTGTCATGGCAATGGCCTATCATACAAACATCGTATTATGTTAGTATGCAGATGATTCAAATCATAACATAGATTTTACAAATCTACCCGCATCCAGACCATGCCATTGTAACTGCTATTTTAAAACAGTCATTAAAAATTTAGCGGATTCAATCATAAAAAGCAAATAGAAGTTGTGAAGTAATCAATTTCAATTAATAATTTACGGCTGCTTCTTCCCGTAAAAGTGGAAATTCATCCAGTGCGCACGCGTACAGCGAAGGCTCAGATAAGTTTGTGTCTAAGTACAAACTTATCTCAGCCTTCGCTGTTCGCCATATGCACAAGTGTTAGTCTTTTTCTCAATCGGGCTAGGAATATACGGGTACCGCGATGACTGGGGACTGTGTTCAAGTCTTGGCATATGTACTTGCTGCGTATATTTTGAAGCGCTTCGGCTTGCGTATGAATACAACAAACTGGCAGCGCCTCATAGACATAGAGCTACAAAACTGGGAATAGCGCATTGTTGTCCACGTCAATATTTTCATTGTTATGTCATGATTGCAACAGTTTCTGAGACCTTTATTTAGAATATGAGAAACAATATGTTTTGAATAGGGGACTTGGTAATACAGCAAAAACAAGGGTCGCATGATCAGCTGATGGTGCCTGGCACAAGTATCTTTTCGATTGAATTGATCGAGTACTCAAATTGTAAAAAAAAAACAGTTTTAAAGAATCTGAGTTGATACAAACTTTGTTATAATGTTTTCTATATAGATGGTCAGCTAACATAACCAGGGCCATTGGTAATTAAACTTTTTTCGTGCTCAACTCAACTGAGTATGAAATTTATCCTGATCATAAATGTTAAAATGCCAACATTGTTGGCATTTTAACATTTGTAAGCAAGATAAATACAACATCTGATAGTTTTAAAGCAAGAAAGATTTTTTCAGTATTTTAAATTCAGGTTGTATGAACAGTGGAAATCAAATGCTCAGTTGAGTTGAGCATGAAAAAAGTTTTATAACCTCGGCGTCAGGCCTTACGTTTCCTCTCAATAGGTAACGGTCTACGAGGTGCATAAGCTCGTGCAAAATATCTGGTATTTATTGAGTAATGATGCTAATTAAAGCTAATTATATAACAGTAATTGATAACCCAATTTTAGAGTGATCATTATAGTATTGGTGTTTTAAATGGCAAAACACACAAATTGAATCGATCAAACTAGCTTTTATTGCAATCAGTACGTAAGGTCGAATTATTGTTCTTCCACAGCTGTATTTATTTGTTTATTTTTTTATATTATCATAGGAGCACACACCTTTGGTTTTTGCGTTACTCATATGGACATTAAATAGGCTTTTATTCTTTTCTTTTTAGATATATTTTAGGTACGAAATAAAGCTGGCGATCTTAGTACTGCCACTTTCGACATAGTTATGGCATGGTTTGTGCGTCTGTACTTGTGAATATCGCACATGCAGATGCATAAACCATGCGACAACTTGCTTTAATATAGCATTGGTCTCTTAATTTTAGATTTACTAAGCATACTAAGCTGGCGATCCTGGTTGAGTCACAGTGCTGTTGTCTGAAAGATTGGCCTTGTAGACACATGCAAATAAAAGCAAACTGATATTATTTTTTACAATAGTGGGGTAGTAAAATTCAGAGTCACTATTTCTATATTGATGTGAAACGGGGACATGCATGAGTAAGATACTAATTTTAGATAAAGTTTATCTAGATGTATCTAAATGTACTTTTGAAGCATTTTGCGGTGACGAGGATTTTTAATCTAAAAAGTGAAAATTTTAGGAGCTAAAATTTAATTATGAACCCGCCACGCACGATGTGATGTAGAACTATGAATTGTCGTTTTTGGGACGGATTATTTCGAGTTACTGGAGAAAGAAAGCATACTTGTTGCTGTGGTAGAATACCTTCATAGGTTTAGATAAACCAAAAAAAAATAAATAGCGTAAAATTGTAAATATTTTCTTATCCATCAGTTTTAACATATATTTTGGATGCTCAAAAGAACCGTCTCATTGAGACGGTTCTTTTGAGTACCCACAACATATGTTTGGGTTGAGAAATAAGAAATTATTTTTTTTTGGTACACGCTCTTAACTAAAGTCCTGAGTCCCTATAACAGACATGCTTGGAACATACAAGCAGGTCTTTTAAAAATTACGAGTACACAACACAAACATTGTGAGATTTCCTAATCAAGAACAAAAGAAATGTTTGAGACTTCTTTCTGATATATGTAAATATTTCGTTGCATACTTCAGAACAAGAAAATAATCATTGTGAAATTCTTTACCAAGCTATAATTTTCGAAACAGCCTCAGCTCGTGAAATAGTTCTTTGTGCCTGTCTATCTCATTTTAACTTTCAACATTGTCTTCAAAAAAGAGGGTAGATTTTTCTAAACGCACATTTTAAAAAAACGTCACGCTGCTTATGCAATTAATTTTCTTGTTTGTCCGGTCAATTTTTAACGTTCAAAATGTTTGTTGCTTAGGTCTATCTGCAAACGAATTTTCTTCTCAATAGATCATTCTCATTTTCTTGTTTAAAAAGTAGGTACCCCGTGTCTAGTTAATTTCGCTTTCATTGCCCATCTCAAAAAGGTAATTTTGGCTGCGATGTAAATTCTATCAAATATTTTGGTCATTACGTGAGGACATACGGTCAGGTTCATCTTTTTAATATTTCACCTGAAGAGTTGATTCAAACGGCGACAAACAACAAAAACTCGGTCTGTATGTCATCACAGTTTGTTTAAATAAACTCGTAACACTACCAAAATCCCCCCAATACGAGCGAGAAATTTTACGCTAGATGTTTCAGTATTGAAGACGAATTTCCCCAGATCTATTCACCCGAAAAAATGAAATATCCCAACCCGTATGAAAATGGCATTTCCCAAAGAGTCTTTGGTTCGGGTTTTAAACGTTCACGGGCAGCTGTGCAGTACGAATACATGTCACGTATTTGGACTGAACCTACATCTACTTAGATATCTTTTGTATGCGAATAGCGAAGGCTGTGGCGAGTCCGTGCGACACGCACGGACTCGCCTCAGCATTCGCTGGTCGCATGTGCGATTCCTACCATTTTATATGAGATTACTCAAATAAATTTGGATGTTTGAGCAAATTTTTCGCGGCTAGCCTCAGATGAATACAAAGCCACGATTATTTTGGTATATACGAGACGGAGAAAGAGAAAATGTTTTAAATTTTCGTATGAAACGGACTGATCCAGTGCGATCTGTTCACTTGCGCATGATTGTATAGATCTGCGAACATTTCATGTAGAAAATAGGAAGCATTGTCGACATATCTGACAAATTCAGTTGGTATAAACAATTGCCAGCGACCCGTTTATGACCATTTCCATCCTGCAGATATGTATATATAATGGCCTTTAGTTCTGTACCGGCTTTTCTGAAAGCTCCAACTTGTACAAAGCCACCGGTGTGCTTTTGTTGCGGATGGATAAAAGATTTCTCGACATAGATGCGCAAAGCTAATAGAAAAAGACACAAACTTTACAAATTGAAGAGTAATTGGAATGAAACTTGTGGATTTTTGCGTACAAGAGGCTTCCGCTGTTTGAGATACTTAGTGACCCTACACACAAAACGAACCCAATATTAAGGACTATTTACCGCTATAAAGATCATATTAGGACTCTTAATAGTTTAATTCTAAAAGTCTCAGTTTTCTCCTTATCATATTTTATTTGCTAAGTGCTTAATCAGTGAGCATATTTGAGGATTTGAGGTTTGATGGGTTAAAAGAACACTTTCATATGCGCTAGGGTATACTTTAGCATTAATCTGAGTTCAAACGCGGATCGGCGACAGATTAGAAATTATATTTGTACTTTCTGTTGTGCCTCTTTTTGTTGTTGTCAAGACAGTAAGGATCCTGGAAATGCCTGTATCGATGCCACAATGGTCTAGGATTCTCTTCACTTACAGCTCTCAGAACCATTTCATGTGGCTTTGTTCAATTTATTATACATTAACAGACCACCAAATATTCAAAGTGAATAAGTCAATTCAAAAACTTTCCTTTGTAGAAATAATATCATTTCGAAAATACATTTAACATTTTTAAGTGATAATTAAGCGCTATGTGGCTGAACTTCTATGACGTCTTATATGAAGGAGCATGCTTCAGTTTGACGTCCGAATGAATGAATGAATGAATGAATGAATGAATGAATGAATGAATGAATGAATGAATGAATGAATGAATGAATGAATGAATGAATGAATGAACGAACGAACGAACGGACCAACAAACAAAACGTCCAGCACACAGATTGACCGTCATATGTTTAAAATTTGTGTACCATAAAATAGAAAAAAATATTATAATATAATATTAAAGCAGTAAAACACCCAAACACATTTAACATAGTGATACCAACCAATGTCTCTAAAATGGGAGACTGGGGTAACAACATGATAAACGATTTATTTATTTATTTATTTATTTATTTATTTATTTATTTATTTATTTATTTATTTATTTATTTATTTATTTATTTATTTATTTATTTATTTATTTATTTATTTATTTATTTAACAGAGGTAAATGTATATTTAACCACTGAAAGCCCAGTTCACCTATGTAAAATGGGGGTTGAAAGTGTCTAGAAGTTAATATAGTGATGGTTACAGGTTGTTATAATTAACCTCCAATTTGGCGTTATATTACAAATTTCCATAACTTCTCCATGGGAATGATGGGTTTCTAAAATTGTGTAATTTTATGACACATTTTTTTCAAAATTTCCATACTATTTACTGACCTAGCCAAAAGATGGAAACCACACAAATTAACACACTCATTTCTAGTTATATCTTAGCCACCATACAGGTATAAATATCTTGATTCTGCTGCATATGACATGTTGTGTTGTCTGCTAACAACCTTTGGAAAACAGATTGTACCCAGATCAGGCCCGACGTCGCTGATGTGGATCCAAACTGTTTGACAATCTGAGGCTTATTACCGAAAAAAATATATTTTGAAAAAAATAAATCAGCAATCAACAAATACATCATGAAACATTTCCTTGTATGCAAGATTAAAAAAAAACAGTATCTTTATTTCCAGGCTCAGATACGACAGTTATGTTACACATATCCAAAGAGTTAAGGCAAATTAAAAAAACAATAAGGCAGTTTTAAGACAACCTTTGCAAATCATTTATACCCAGATCAGGCCCAAAGGTTATAAAACTTTTTATGCTCAACTCAGCTGAGCGCGATTTATCCTGCTCATAAATGTTAAAATGCCAACAATTTTTGGCATTTTAATATTTATTAGCATGATAAATATAACATCTGAAAGATTAAAAAAAGCAAGAAACTTCAGAAACTTCTTCAATTGTCGATACTTTAGGTTTTATGGGCAGTTGAAAATTTGTGCTCAGTTGAGTTGAGGATGAAAACAGTTTTATAACCTCGAGGCCTGGCCCGACAAAATGTCGGACCTGATCTGGATGCAAACCGTTTCATCATGAAAAAATTGCAGCAAGCAATGTGTGCAAAGAGTTAATGAAAATTAAGAAACAATCAGGCAGTTCTAAGACATGTATAAATCACAATGACAGTATATTAAATATTAAGACAATACATAAAACAATTATTGGCAGAATCGTCCCTGTTAATTCGATCGGAATGAAAGTTTGCAGATCGAATTCCACAGTGTTCGTCTTGAATTTATAGCTTTATTAATAAATAATGACTACGCCAATAAAACGATTGGAAATGTTTCCAGTATGAAAGAAATTAATATCGCCAATTTCCGTGTTTTCCCATTATATGGAACGGTATAAAAATGATGGCATTTATGTCTAAAAATATATTGGATTAACCTATAAAATTCCGATCAGAAATCTTTAATATTATAATTGAATCTGAAAGCTGGGTTTTGAATTTAGGATCAATTTTAATAACTTTATTTCCTGTGAAGTGGGAGGCTAAAATGAATGACAATTAAAATTCTCTCTCTCTCTCTCTCTCTCTCTCTCTCTCTCTCTCTCTCTCTCTCTCTCTCTCTCTCTCTCTCTCTCTCAACCATTGGATGAAAATGCACTTCGGCAACTCAGCAATTAAAATTTATACAAAGGCAGAAAATGGACAAAATATGAAAACTGTGCAACATTTTCCGACAAAAAAATAGAATTTTTACATGCAATACATGTGAATGCATTTCTTAAACATGAAGTCTTCTTATTTTTGAAAGTATTTGGACATGTAAAGTGTATCTGGACTTTTACTTATCTCGGCTGCCAAAATTGTAAAGAATAGAAAATCAACACATTAATCTCTGTAAGCAGAATGGACTTGCCTTCCCTTATCGGTAGGACGAGCCCATTTCCAATTTTAGGGGTGTTGGATGGTATTTTTTCCCAAAACTTAAATATAACGTTCTGTAAGGAAACAGTGTAGATTCTGATTAGACACTGCATGGTGTCTGATCTGGGTCTGCACGGTCTGTGTGTGTCCCACAAAAAGGGCGCTAGGCTTATACAACGATTAAGCAAATTTTTAAGACAATTTAATATTGTAGAAAAATCGAATTTTGGCGGGAAACGCAGTTTCACATCCCCACCGTTTAGACCCGTGATATGCTGTCACATTTATATGTAAAGAAACATAAACATTATGTAATATTTTGGGAACAAAAAAGTTCGTTTTCATAGAACGAGAACGATCAGTATATGCACGCATATCAGATTGGTAAATAAAAGGCCAATGACAAAAAGTTGACACCAACCCTTACGACCCCTTTTGTTCTGATCATAAGAGTGAAAACCAAGGCAACAGATTGGAAAAACTGATACGATTAAAGTGTGAGTTCCTCAGGGTAACATCTTGCGCTTTCTTTGACATATACAAATCAAAGTGCCATTTAATGCGCAAAGTCGCGTAATCTTGTGAGACAAACAGCATGGGCGTGAAGGCCTGTCTGTCCTTACAAGGCCCGGCGGCACTAAAACACTTCGCCAACACAAACACGGCCTCAAAGAGCGTTTTTGTTAACGCGGGTTAAACGTTGGGGTTGATTAAATTAACGCCTCGACTATGATCTCTACTTTCCCGTATTCTTCTCTTTTGTCCCTCGAGTAATATTATTGTGTTATGATCTGATTATGAACGAGAACAAATGAGCAGCGACATGTGATTTCCAACAATGTGGCATTTTAACAAGTGTAGACTCAGATGAGCCTGTGCAGCCTCCCTTTAAGCTTAGAAACTCCAAATGATGTTCAGTAAGTAGCTTAACACTCATAGAGTATTCAAGTGGCTAGCAGAGGCTCTGATCAGTCGGCGCGTATGCACAGGCTGATCTGAGCCTTTGCTGGTCTCACATACCACATTGTTGGAAATCTCATGTCGCGGCTCAACCCCGTTGGTTTGGACAAAATCAGAAAGTTTGATTTATTTCTATATTCTGTACTAAATAATGTTTTATTAAACTTTGTACCCTCATGGGCTTCTTGGCATTTTTTAAATTTGTTATAAACCACAACCTATAAAAAAGAAAAGCACAACAAACACACAGAAAGAGACACAGACAAACAAACACACTTACAAAATATTAAAAAATATTTTCCTAGTTAATACATTAATTACATTTTATTGCGTTTTTTTCAATGCTCAAGCTAAATTTTAGACCTAGCCAAACAATAATAGCATATACGATTGATGCCAACATTTCTCGAGCTGGCATGCAAATGGCAATGTATTCGTCGTAAGTTTTCTGGTGAAACTACGAAGTATAAAAAGCGACCGGATGATGCTCAAAATGACATTAAAAATTAAAACTTTTTGGTTTTTGTCAAAATATGACATCTTATCATGGCATGTACTGTTTGTTATACATGTTGATTTTAGCAAAGCTTATAATATTTGACAGCAACTTATTTTAATATAAAAAAAAACTAAATTGAAAACTAGACTGCTCCGCATAAATCACCTTTTAGTTGATTCAAAATTGTTGTGACAACTAGTTATGACTTTAATTTATTTATTTATTTATTTATTTATTTATTTATTTATTTATTTATTTATTTATTTATTTATTTATTTATTTATTTATTTATTCAACAAAGAGTGTGGAACCAAACATACGACATGCACTTGTCAAGTTAAAATTAAATACCCCCCTGTTTAACTTTCATGAAATGAATTTATTTACTTTTAGTGAAAACGTTTTTATTCTTTTTTACTATTTGAACCAGTGCATGAGATTTTCAACAATGTGGTATGTGCAAGCAGCAAAGCCTCAGATCAGCCTGCGCTTGAGTATTCTATGATTGTTAAGGTACTGACTGAACACCGTTTGGAGTTTCTAAGCTTCAAAGGAGGCTCGCCCGAGTCTAACAATGTGGTATGTACGACCAGCAAAGGCTCAGATCAGCCTGCACATACGCGCAGTCTGATCAGAGCCTTTGTTAGTCGCTTGAGTATTCCATGATTGTTAAAGTACTGACTGAACACCGTTTAGAGTTTCTAAGCTTAAAAGGAGGCTCGTCCGAGTCTAACAATGTGGTATAGGGGACCAGCATAGCCTCAGACCAGCCTGCGCAAACGCGCAGTCTGATCAGAGCCTTTGCTAATCGCTTGAGTATTCTATGATTGTTAAGGTACTGACTGAACACCGTTTGGTGTTTCTAAGCTTAAAAGAAGTCTCGTCCGAGTCTAACAATGTGGTATATATGAACAATATGAATATTCTTTGAATGTAAAGCTACTGGCTGAACGTCATTTGGAGTTTCTAAGCTTAAAAGTAAAGGCTGCACAGGTTTGCAGGAGTCTACACTTGTCAAAATGCCATATTGTTGGAAATCACATGCCACGGCTCAATTTTTTCCTTTACATGAAACGTTATTGTTATTATTTTTTACAATTTGTTTATTTATTTGTGTACAGATAAGCCAAACATGGAAGAATTAAGAATGACAAAGGGCAAGAAGATGCGGAAACCGAGAACGATATACTCGAGTCTTCAGCTCCAACAGTTGAACAGACGGTTCCAGAGAACACAGTATTTGGCTCTTCCAGAAAGGGCGGAGTTAGCTGCCTCACTAGGTCTCACTCAAACACAGGTAATTACCCTTACCCCTATTTTTCAGTACTAGTCTCCTATTGCCCTAAAATTCAGGCCTCCAGATAAGAGTGCGTATTGGAAAATTATTTTCTTTATTTCTCATCCAAAACATATGTTGTGGGTACTCAAAAGAACCGTCTCAATGAGATGGTTCTTTTGAGCGCCCAAAACACATGTTTTAATTGATGGGTAAGGAAATAATTACACTTTTACGCAAATAAAATTTCCTTATCTGGATCTATGCTAAATAATGAGTTCATAAGTCTTAACTCTTTGAGGACCAGAAACCCCTGTTTGGCAAACAGTGAAGACACAGATGAAGCTGTATTTCATCAGGGTATGGACTGTTTTCTAAGACAAAAAAGATCTTCAGTAAATGAAAATACAATAGTTTTGGAAAATATAACCTTTGATCCCTCAATATATAAAATGGCACTTCCTGACTATTACCAAACTCCGCTCTATGCAGCAGCATCTGAGCC
The DNA here is from genome assembly GCA_964019695.1 of Loripinus fragilis. Classification (NCBI taxonomy): domain Eukaryota; kingdom Metazoa; phylum Mollusca; class Bivalvia; order Lucinida; family Lucinidae; genus Loripinus; species Loripinus fragilis. Next base: position 58,891,231 of record OZ026526.1, read on the forward strand.
TCGTCCACGAGAAAACCTGTCTCTGAGATTTGCCGCAGAGACGTAGTGGGTATTTATAAATAAAAAGTCTCTATGCAGAGTACTGCACTGGGGGAAATCTGCAATATGGGACCAATTCTGCCAAATTCCATCATGCAGATATTTTGGTCTAAATTGGAGAGTGGGTTCTTGTTAAAACCACATTAAAGGTTTAAAGAAGTACCCACAATCTACACATGTATTTAGGGAAACAATACGAAGACAAATTGTGCGTACCCCTGAAAAGTCCAGTACATAATTAAAGGGTTTTATTGGGACCAATTCTTCTTAACTTATGCCATATTCTTTTGGCCAAGCGGTTGAAACGCATGCCACCTACTGCACATTAAGGTGGCAGCGGAGAGGGAGTCGTTGTTCTGTGTGCTATTTTGGAATTGAATGTGAGAAGGGCAATTTATTTACCTGTCAATTTTTAGCATCGCCCCTCTACAGCGTCTGGCAGAGCAGGGCACATTTACGGGGTGTGTATCTCATCAAGCTCCTCATTGTGCTGGAGCGGATGCCTGACATTACATGTGACTTTAAGTTGTGGCTCCGTCTCCATATGGGCTTAGCTGTTGGTGGGACGTTAAACATAAACACACGCGCAAACGCTATAGCGTGTGTTTGTGTTTGCGTACATACTTTAGAATCTTCCCACGGTTCAGTCCGTGTATGTGCTGAACATGATGCACATGGAAGTAATGTAAAAAGGACAAGCATACATGTATGCTTAGGGTTAGGACTAAGTTTGGTAGCAATCATAGCATTGGAGCGCAGTGGCTCAGTGGTAGGGCGCTTGACTCGAGATCAAGGGGTTGCGGGTTCGAGTCTAACCGGTGGCACTGTATTGTGTCCTTGAGCAAGACGCATTAAAATCCCTGCTTAGTACTGGTTCAACACAGGAAGACCTTTCCGACATAACCGAAAAATTATTGACTTGAGCGTAAAGAATCAAATCAAACAAAGCAATCATACCTATATTATAAAGTAGGGACCAGATGAAATAGATGACAGATTCTAAAGTCACGTCCACCTTTACTCCAACTATTCACCTATTACAACGCTTTGTACATCCCATGCACTTTATTACAGTTCTGGGCCCGGAATTACAATGTCCACTTAAAGTTAAGGAAGTCTTAAGTTAAGTATTGATTTTTCAAGATGCGAAAAATAACGTTTCAAACCGATTAAAACCAAAATAGTTTCATTTTTTCTGAAGATCACAATGCTATCTTTGACCACGAGTACCACATTGATCAATGCAATTTATTTGGCATTTAATAGCATGTTAAAATATCAATACTTAAGTCTTCCTTAACTTTAAGGAGGCATTGTAATTCCGGGCCCTGATCATATAAGACGTCACGCACAGTATTGGCGTACAAAATGTGATTTAGCCCTTTTTTCTGTTTACAGGAACCGATTTTTAATGTTCTGGTCATATTTTTTGTTTTTAAACTAGGGGTGTACGTGTGCCTTGTTATGAGTTTATTGATTCTTAGTTTTTATTTATCAAAACAGTAAAAGGAGAGCTCAAGGACTCAAAATTTGGGGGTAAAACGTCTGTAACTCTGTAACGATACCGCTGCAGTAGGCATACGCACATGCGTATTACAACGCCATTTTGACGTTAATTTTTACGGAATTTTGTCTACGTCAAAGCTGAAACGTCACCGTTCAACGTCATATCCAATTTGTTGTTTATTTCTCTACAACGGCGTCTCAGAAAGTTATTTTTTGTAAAATAAAATCTGTAACTCATGACAAAAAACGCGCGAAAATTACAGGCATGGTCTCTTCGGTAAGTGATTTTGTAATCTTGATGGCGTTTTATTGTCAAAAAATTTGTTTGCTTGAAATGTACTTTTTCCGTTGTGAAAGATAATCGAAAAATATTTGCATTGCTGCTTTCCATTTAAAAATGTTCAAGAAAACCCCAAGTCTTAAAATCTGTTACCAAAAAACAATTTTCATTAAAATAAATACACATACTCTTGAAATTTAAGCATACCTTTAACATTGACAATGGAACTCACTAGAAAATTATATCTCCACAATGTACTTTGCTTGCTTACTTATAAATGCGGTATATGAAGTTTATCCGCCGAAAAATAAAGAGTATGTGAACATTTACCTCAGTCTTAAATTTTGTTACCGGCTGAAAAAAATGACGTTAAACATAGAGACGTCAAACGAGGCAATTGGGAATAAGCTGCCGTTTTCATTTCTCGTGTGTATGCGTGTATACTAAGTTGGAAATACTTATTCTGACGTTTTATTGATAATTGAAATTCAAAAATTTTACCAGCGAATGAAAGTCTCTCCAGAAGCAAGGCGTTTAGCTAAATATAAGAAGAAAAAAAGAATTCAGCGTCGCGACGTTACAATTCGACGTTACGTTTTGTACGCCAATACCATGCGCGCCATCTTAAGCGTTAAGTCTTTCCTCAAACGAGCACACATAGCTATCCAGGTGGGGAGGGGGTGGGAGGGCAAGGGACCAGTGTCACAGATTTCGTTGTACGAACTTCGTAAATTCACTGAGAAATAGGATTCATGTTAGGTCTTTGGTGAAATTGTCCTTTCATCTGAACCTTCAAATTCTTTGAGTGTGCGAACGGCAAAAGAAAAGGCTCAGACGAGGCTACACAAACGCCTCGTCTGAGCCTTCACTGATCGCCAATGTGAATTTATTGTGGCGCTTCAAATGAGTATCGACAGCGTATGTTTTTGTTGAAAAAATAAAAAAAATAGCGATATGCAATTCCCTGAAGGTACTGATGATAAGGCGTATCAATCTAAACCTTGGCTACTGTCAGTCGGGATCATATTTTTATATAGTATAGTTAATTTACATTTTCGAAAACTTTTCAAACATTTTTCAACTTATTTGCCAATATTAGTAAAATGCCGTTTTCCCGAATTTTCTGTAACAAGCTCTTTGCCAATATTTAAACAAAAGTAACACATTTTGTGATCGAGCCAAAACATATATGTCGGGTTTTCGGAAACCGGAAACACACATCTGGTTTGGGCTCTAGTATGCACGAAACTTTGTCCTTCTGTAGGAATGCCAATATGGCCCAAAATGTATAAATTTGATACGATTGAAATTATGCAAAAGGCGAGCGCAAAATGAAACACATTTAAGCATGGCCACTTGTTTCATAAAATGTGAACTATTGTGCACTTTCACTCTTTGCGCACTCGTGTCGTCTGCTGATAACTTTCTGCAAACAGTTTGGATCCAGATCAGGCCCGACGAAACGTCGGGCTTTATCTGGATCCAAAGTGTTTGACACTCTGATGGTAATCCCGAAATAAATTTTCGAAAAAAATAATTTTGAAAAATAATCAGTAGAAGACAAAAAGTACACAAGATTACCCAGTAGGCAAGGCATGCCTATAATTATAGGGGGCTTACATCTTCAGAATGGCCCAAACTGCAAATATCAATTTGGTAACTAAATATTTGATGGAAAAGATAACACAAATTTTCGTTTAAGATTTGATTTACTTTTTTTATTCATCCAGTGAAAGAAATTTTGTCAGACCACCGATAGTTATCTAATTACCAAATTCGAACTGTTTCCAATTATTCTTATATAATAGATGTAAAATTTATACCAGTGAACCAGTTAACTTTGATAATACGAAAATTATAGTTGAAAAACTTTACTAGCTCTGCTTAAAATTAAACGTTAGAACTTTACTAGCTCTGCGTAAAATCACACATTGTTGTTTAACGTAAGAGTCGCTAACGTGAAACAACAACATATATTTTACAAGAATAATAAGCAAGATATACAGAAAACATCTCTATCTAGACGAGTCTGATCACTTCGTAAGTATCTATCCAATATCGAATGAATATCAAAATTTACGAACGTGAGTCATCACGAATTCATTCTCTGTCGCCTTATTCACCTATCATGCTTGACAAATAACTAAATTTATATCGTGATACACATCTCAGATTGGTATATAGATAGCACTCACACCAAATTTCGCCATCACTGGATCCAGTTAGTTTATTCAAATTCTCTTTATTTAGGATACGAAACTATGCCTTTGAAAATTAATTTGTAACAGTTCAGGCTGCATCTTATAATTTACTGGTACAAGGAATTTTGAGTTACTGTAGATTTGGAGCTAGATAGATGAAAAATTAATTTGTCACGCTTTAAAAGACCTTTTACAAGGTGGTTCCGGAAAATGGTTACAGTCCCACCTGGCTGTTCCATGTACATAGACCACCGGACTGTGAGAACGTCAGTATTGTTAAACCACAGTAAACTTCAACGAATGTTCAGAATTTGACAATGCAATTGTATCTTTCAGTTTCAATGTATTTAATAAGGATTTATTCTGTTCTAAAATACTTAACCTAATAGTCATGTATTTTGCAATAAAATATTCCAACTGTGGTTGGTGCCCGACAGTTATGAACACTTTCCCAGTAAACGTATAAAAGTGGCTCGAGATTACATGCCCCTTGGGTTATTTCTCGCTATCAAATTCACAATGTATTCACGATCAGTGTAACTACATATTTAAATATGCTGAAGTTCCATGTCTTTTCATACATTCCATTTTGTGAAAATAATATACAAATATTAAAGCCAAAAAGCGCAGTTAGAATCCTTCTCCGTATACATGTATATGGAACACTAATAAAATCCATGAATAAGGTAGAACACAATTTGGTTATCCAGTTAAATCTAAAATCGCCGAAATTAATCCCAATATATAAATGTAGTCTAGATTTCCATCGAAAAAAGAACATGTAGTTTTTAGCAAACCTGCATCGGCGAAAACAATGCAAACTGATAGTTCCTCCCGTGTAAAGAGGCGCCCTCCCGTGTAAAGAGGCGCGGGTCTAATCCTACCATAACACTTCCTCATTAGATTTGCACGAAATGTAGTATAACATCATAAATAAAACAATGATTCTGAAACAAAATTATACCTATACCAGTCAGTTACCATTTTTGACACTTTTCTCTTCGGAAGCGAGCACTACATTTATTGCAATCAAATTGTTATTTTTGGCACTTTTCATTGCTGAAATAAACACATTTTTTTGTAACCAGGGTTCTATTTTTGACACTTTTCAGTTATGAAGCAAACACCATTTGTTGTGTCCACATTTACGTTAACATTACTTTATGCAACCAGCTTTTCACTTTTGACAAGTATCATTTTATATTTAGTACCAAAAATACAATTTCACTGCAACACTTTGATGTAAACCACATTGTCATTTTTTTGGCACATTTCATTTTATGATTTGTACCAAAAATACAATCTAGCTGCAAACACTTTTATATGTAACCAGTTTGTCATTTTTGGCACACTTCATCTTACGATTAGTACCAAAAATACAATCGAGCTGCAAACACCATTTTATGCAATCACATTGTCATTTTTGGCACATTTCATGTTATGGCTTGTACCAAAAATACAATCTAGCTGCAAACACCTTTTCATGTAACCAGATTGGCATTTTTGGCACTTTGCAAGTGCCAAAAATGACAATCTGGTTACATGAAATAGTGTTCGTTTCAGAAGCACTGTTTTAAAAAACGGCCATCCTGTAAGTTAAAAACATTGACCCCGAAAGAATACACGTATATGCAACTTAAACTGCAACTGTAACTGAACATGGCACACGTTTTCTCAGACTCTCGAGTTCTAAGTGGCCCATTCTTTTATATACCCCTAAAATTGACCAATTTATATTGATAAAATAATTTTCTTCTACTGAGGTGATATTTACCATTTTTGATTAGACTAAAGTATTAGTTTTGTCAACAACAAAACTCATACTGATTATACGTAATTTTCCTCGGCGCAGAAGCTTAAAATTTCATAATAGAGGTTGATTAGGTGTTTTACCGTTTTTATAGTTAATTTATTTGACAACCATCTACTTTTAGCGGATACAAATGGGGCCGCTTATGGAGGTATTACAGACACTTCAGTTTTGTTAGATTCCTACAATTGGTTTTCACGGAAAATTGTAAGGTTTCTAATAATGATATAGAATTGAAGGAAATTACAACAATTTTCCTTAATTTTATCGAGTACTTGGATTCTGAATCATGGCTAGGAATCATATGCCGTTTTGATCAGGTTATTCTTGAAGGCGCTAATCGAATTATGCTTTACTATTACCGCTGGGCGGAAAATTGCAACATTTTGCAACATTTAAGGACGTCATACGTATTAATTTCAAGTACAGCAAGCATCAGTCACTTGTCCGTGAAAATAAATTTTCATTAACGCAACACGGAGCTTAATTGCCATTCGAGGCAGCGATAACTAGATGACATTTTAAAATTGTCATTCATGTAAGCGACAAATGTGCAACAGCGTACACATGCGGGTCTGATAGATTCACTGACCCAGCTTGTTGCTGGCTGGAATACTCAGAAATGCCACAAGAGTTGATAGATTTCATAACTCGTTCATAAAGCACACTTCTAAGTCTGCAATGAATATTGAACTCAGAGGTATATGAGATTAAGCTGAAAAATGAGCGTAAAATGTTGTTTTTCTGATTGCCAATTCAAACATTGTTTGGGCACTCGCAAGAACCGTCTCCGAGAGGCTTCGACGTGGTCTTCCGTTATACTTTTCATGCCTTGAATATCTTGGGAAGCGTGATTACTTGGGTCTTGAAATTGAATTTTGTTACCTTATGCAAAATAGCATGTCCGTATGTTATTTCTTTCTTTTCGGAGCTGTCTATCTGTTTGGAGTTCTTCTGTTTGGAGTTCTGTACCATTGCTAAATGAGGTGTCAATCTTTTCAGCAGGATATCTCTTTGACCATTCCAGCTAGTGCCTAAATATTTGGTGTGAGAGTAGATTACCTTAGAATTTCAAAACATTTTTACACAGCTTCAACCCTTGGCACATTTGTTACATGGACAAGCATACGGTGGTTGCACAGTATTGTGTAAACACGGGTTCTACTGTTACGTGATTTATGCATAAAATTGATAAACCCTAAAGTAATATAATTGTTTTAAAGGGTAACACGAAGGTAGAGAAAGTGACTGATTTCTTTCAATCAATTAAAAACTGACGGAATATATCAGTTAATAGATTTGTAAGCAAAGGACACGGTGACTACAACGCTATCATTTAACAAACCATTAATTAATTTTCTATAGAGAATGTCATGCCCAGCGCCCCAGAACGATTTCTATTGCAAGCATGCACTGAACTCTATGTCATTCGGTGCAAAAGGCCTCGATTATATCTACAAGCTACCCCGAATGGCGTGCCCGATAAATCATATAGGGGTCGTTTATATAGAAAATCTACCTAACATGAGTAATATGCATTGTTTAGATCAGTATGTTTCATTTTGGACATTCTGGCAATAAGATATATGTGTGAGCTCTCAGTCTTGTCCCACTGTCTTGTGTATATTATGATCGCCTATGAACAGAATAGGAATCAATCTAGACTGGGTGTTCAAAATGTTAGATAGCTTTGCCAGGTATTACTTGACTTTTCGCTTTCTGTAAAGGCGGCGCCTCATGAATGCGTAATTAGGACTGGTCTACTTTAGGCATAGGTAAAAGCTGAAAAGGAGGCGTGGTTTTATTCAAAAGTTACTGTATCATCTTGTGCCACAACCTCAGTCATTATAGAGTCCTTAAAACGCCAACAAAATAACTGCATCTGAAAATGTCTATTTATCATAAGCAGGGAGGCAAACATTGTGGACCCAGATCAGACTGCTCCTACAGGAGCAGTCTGATCTGGGTTCGCACTGTTTAACTATGAGGCTTCAAAAAGTTTAGTGGACAACAAAAACATACGTTTTGTGATTATGCGCTATAAGGGTTAATAAATGTGAGTTCAGTATGTATACGGTTAGGATTTTCATGAAATGCACGCACGTTTGCGCGGCTCAAACAGCTTATTAACTCTTTACCAAATTACAAATAAAACCTGATTTCCCTTCCTTAGCAGATGAAATAGCCGAACCACACCCAAATATGAATATTAAAGTTACCGCCTTTACATAAAGCGAAAAGTCAAGTAATAGCTAAATTTTAGTGTTTGGTTAGAAAAAAAATAGTGTAAAAGAAAGTTTACACAAGACACAGTGTCAGGTTCACAAACACAATTTCCATGTCTCAAATTCGCCAACTCTGAACGGAAGGCGTGTCGAACCAGTCAAAACTGAAAGATTTATTGGCAAAGCAACAAAATTCTCAAGCTCTATAAAAGGACATTTATGCAGCTTGGTGTTTCTGTCTAGGTCAAGTTTGTTCAAAAAATATAAACAACAGTTTCGTTGTGTACAAAAAACCAAATTGAAAATGGATACCCAGAACTATTAGAGAAATAAAACACGTTCTTCAACGAGTAGGTCAAGAAGATGATAAGGGCAAACCCATAATTGAGCCAGTGCATGAGATTTCCAACAATGTGGCATGTGCGACCAGCAAAGCCTCAGATCAGCCTGCGCATACGCGCAGTCTGATCAGAGCCTTTGCTAGTCGCTTGAGTATTCTATGAGTGTTAAGCTACTAACTGAACACCATTCAGAGTTTCTAAGCATAAAAGGAGGCTGCAGAGGCTCGTCCGAGTCTACACTTGTAAATTGTCAAATTGTTGGAAATCTCAAGCGGCGGCTCATATGATATGTACCAAAATCATATTTGTTAGCAGATTTGACAAACACACTATAGGAAAATGTGGTGATTGCGTATTTTTGCATGGGGCATTGACCTAGTTTACAAGTTTCATGAAGGTAAAACTAGGTGACAGATGTTCTTGCAACATAAACATAACCAACCTTGCTTGCTTCTTTAAAATGGACAAAATCAAGGTAAATAAACCAATGCTCCAAGAAATGCAGTTTAAAATTGTATTTGCAATAATTTCCTCTGGATATAATTCAAGAGGTTTAGTACCTACATAACATGTCAACAATATATATAACTAGTATAACTATTTTATTCCACCAACGTTAGTTCTTGCTTAAATTGATACGTGCACAAAGTTCATGTAAAGGAAAAAAAACATGTTAACCATAATCAACCTCCATACGCATTATCTTGGGTTGATAAACATGAACCACAATCATGTATTCTTTTTCTTGGAAACCTGAGAAAACGTAAAAAGAAAAAATGTAGTATCTATCTATCTTGCTATCTATCTATCTGAAACCACCGCAAACAGTTACTCCAAACTAATGCTAAATTATTCAAATTTCCACATAGGACCAACCACCTTGGATTGAAAACACTTCGTTTTCAAAGCCACAAAGCCACTATCTATCTATCTATCTATCTATCTATCTATCTATCTATCTATCTATCCATCCATCCATCCATCCATCCATCCATCCATCCATCCATCCATCCATCCATCCATCCATCCATCCATCCATCTATCTATCTATCTATCTATCTATCTATCTATCTACAAACGTGACACCACCACCACAAACACATACACCAACTTATTGCCAAGAATCGAATTTCCACATAGGATCAACCACCTCCGATTGTATTATCTTATCTTGTTTACCTCAATATTATATCTGAGAGTTGATCATTTCTTAAAGTAAGTTGTAAATTTTTATATATAAAACTGATTCACACATAGCTTGCAAGCATCGAAGGGTGGTAAAACTATAGCACACCTGGCGACCATAAAAAGAGGTTGCTAAAACTGATACACCTTCTAAAGGCCTGTCTCAATGAGAACTTCCGTGCTAGCATTCTCACCTTACTGACCTTTTGCTACATATAAATGAATAACCTGGATATAATTTAGATTTTTTGCCTTTTCTGCATCCAAGCATAAGTTGTTGCACTGATTTGAATCGCATCGACGAGTCGATTCACATAAGTACGACAAGCTATACAGTGAAACCTGTGTCAAATGGCAACTCAAAATAGACAAAACAAAGTTCTTAATGACAAATAGTAGCTTAATGAAGGTCAAACGTATATAGAATGCTCCCTTTGGAGCATTCTGCAATACTTTTGACCTGCATTAAGTGATAATTAGTCTTGAAAACCATTTTTGTGGTCTTTTTGAGAGTGGCCGCTTTACACAGGTTTTACTGTATTTGTTACAGAAAGAGTCAATGCATATACTAAACTGCATTATTGGATGATGTTCTTTTTGTACTACAGTCTTTTGAACTTTGATGATGCGTGTGTGTACATGTATAGTAATCTATGCTCTTCTCTTGTTTTCTTTTAACCTTTTCACCATTTATATGGAGAGGAGCCGCTGTGGTGTAGTGGATAAACCACTTGCCTTGTAAACCAGGGGTCGCAGGTTCGATTCCCGGCTTCACCAGTCTGTCAGATGAGACTTTAAGCCGTGGCCCCGTCTCCATATGACCTTAGCTGTTGGTGGGACGTTAAACATAAACACAACATTTATATGGAGTTTCAATCGTCTGCAACTGCTTGAATAAAGTCTCGCCACTATTTTCATGCAATTTACTTGCTTATACATTCCTTCTTACAGTGTTTCTATTTTAAAGGGTAAAACCACATAGAAATACAGCTTGTTTTGAGCCCCTTTACAAAACACACAAAAAAGTTTTGATTTTGAATTTTTACAGTTGTTTGACTGTAGCCATTCCAAGGTTTCCATGCAAATTTCTGGCTTACGTAATTTCTTTGCAGTGAAGTTAACAACATAGAAAAACAAGCATCTTGTGTTGAGCCTTTATTCTTAAAAAAATGAATTGGTTTGATTTGGGATAAAAACGAGTAAAAGGAAGTTGAACATCCCGATCTCTCGTGACATCTTGACACCGTGACAGGTGTTTCTTACTACCATTACCCTCTATTATATGGTAGATAAATATATACATGTGGATATTCAAAACATAGAGTGGGAGATGTTTGAGTGTTTTGAAAAGGATGCAAGAAGTTTATTGCCTTCCAAAAAAGCCTTATGACCTGTGCTTTATTAGTTGAGTTATGCAAACACTTGGGCTACAATTTTAACTAAGATTGCTTAAGAAAACATTTAGAATGAGTATCGCCACCTTAGGTTTCGTGAAAGGGAAAACTGATTCAGAAACTTCAGTTCATATATACAGCTCTGCTGTCAGTGAAGAAAATGACATTCTTCTGAAAACGACTACAATGCCAAGTACAAGCTTTTAAGATTGGCTCAGAATTGATTTGATAACACGTCATGGGCGAAAACAAACGCATACTCTTGCAGATGACCAAGTAACCCTTAATTAATCTATTCGATAGACTCAGAATAAATAAATGTCTAAAAGGGTTACCAGACAATACTGTCATCTATGTTTCCTGGTGTTTCAGTAATAAGATAAGGTAGGAAGACCACCCTTCTATTTATCTTGGACAGTTTTATCAAAACACAGCACCATTTACGTATAAACCATAAGAATAATATAAATATTAGAACTATGCTGCTCTTTAACGTCTTTGCACACAAGGCAATGTATATTCTTATCTGCAGGGTTAACTATTTAAAAAGACTACGAGGCCAAAATGCCATGGTATTAACATTTTGGCTGCATTCTCAGACTCAAGTAGCCTACCTTCATATTTGTCATGGTATAATTTAGATTTGGTTTTGTTGCCCAAGAGGGCTTTTTGGTGACAGTAAAACAAACTGTTCAGGTTTTCATTTTTACAGGGCACCTTTTCCTATCTAATTAGAACCTTTTCTGCAAATTTATTATGCTGCATGGTGGTAGTTCGGATTGCTGTTGATTATGATACTGAACCAGCTCAGATTCTTTTCAGCAGCCTCACCTACATTTAAAAAATGTACATCCTCAGCATTGAGATAGACAAACCCACGTTTGACCGCACAGTAAAAGTCAGCAGTATATTTAATGTCATTCTTTTCATTATATTGCGACATTCGATATATTTAGAGTACATTTCGAAGACTCTAAAATGGCACTTAAATCTTACAACTATTTTAGTGTTCGCACAGGTGTTTAACAAAACCCATGATGCTATCTTGCCGATTAAATATTATAACACACTCCATTTACATATTCTTATGCGTGGATTAAACCAAGGATAATATCAGTGTTGAAATCAAATTTTGCACGTCTTTTTGGACAATAGAAACAGTCCTTAATAAAGCCTTCGAAAACTGAAAGTAAATTGCTTGCATGTTTTTGTAATGACATAACATAAATCTATTGGTCTTTACAGTCACTTATATAACATTCATATATGGAAGCGTCCTACTGTTGGTCGCATGTCATATAAATGCTTGGGGTTTTGTTTGGCAAAAATAAATGTTACATGGCTTACAGCATATTGGCAATCATGATAATTCTCATGATTTATTTTTATTTTATCATATGACGTCGCGTCTGGGAGTAAAATAACGCCATGCAATAAAATCGATAAACCACTAGTGGTTTATAGATTTACGGGAAACGTTATGACGCCCATAACAACGTTGCGTACATAATGACAAAATTATAACGTTTTTACGGCAAACATGAGATTTCAAAGTAATCTTATTGTCATATGATAAATAGAATCTAACATTCGTGCCCTTGTATTATTGAATTTATTAAACTCGTTGCGAAAAAGAGATAAAATGCTCGGCAAGCCTCGCATTTTATCTATTTTCCTCAACTTGTTTAATAAATTCAATAAAACATGAGCACTCATGTAAGATCTTCTTTTTTTTAATATTTGTTAATTTTTTTTTCTTTCATTTTGGACATGTAAGAGGTATTGATGGAAAACCAACTCGCCAACCGAGGTCACTGTCTGAAAACAGTTGGCGCATTACCTTGAAACCCATATTTAATGCGCACACTTTTTGACTTTAGCAATGTAAATGCTGCTTAATTTGTCAATAAGAGTATGGGTACTTATTAAAACTGACTGCAGTCCTTATTTGAATTGGAAAATTATTCACCAGTTGCGATACGAGCGGTGGTTTAATAGCAAAATCACAATGACCACTCTCCCATCTATGTTCCATAGGGAAAATGGTTTAACTAGATCTTATAAAATTGGTATGTCAGTTTCCGCCAATTACGCACACCGATTTACCATTATAGACGGTGTTACATATTGCTGGCGTATTTCACAGCTTCCACAAAGCAGGGATATTTGAAAATGATATGATAATTCGTCTCTAGATTTCACTAGCAACTGCTAAACTAAACAAGATTAGTCAAATGGCTCCAGTGAATAGTGAAATCGGTCACCTTATTCAAACAAGAAGACCCATTCTACATTAAGTACATATAAAATTGCAATTATTATTGTTCAGATGTCCCTGGGCCATGCTTCAAAATCAAACAGTAAACGATAGACTGTCTGTCGGGAGCACTAGATCATGGAAGAGAAAAGACTCATGAAAACAATTTTATGGATGTTGGGGGCTCATAAAAATTGGAAGGGATAATAGAGCGAGGGTGGCCTGATGGCCTTCGCACCGCTTGACACTAACTCTGATGGTCGGCACGCCATCCTGTTGATAAATCATGACACAAACACCTGCTTCGATGGATTGACGCAGCAAAACGTGCTTTAATTTTATGATGCTCTTCTTTGTAACTCCAGGTCCTGCAATGCAGTTGTTTTACACAGGAAACTAATTTCGCATAGAATTAGCACTGAATTTTGATATTATATATCTGAACAAGGTAAATCTAAAACACGGCAATGCCTATTCTTCCAATTTTAGATAAGAATAGACTCAGGAAGCATACAAAGGCGTTCCACTGTCGGCCCACCAAATGAGGTTTTGCTGGTTGGTCGATAATATGCTGGTTGGGTAAATTCTTACCACGCAACCAAAAGATGAAATATTAAAATTAGCTTTATAACAGAAAATTGAGTGCACTGTAATTGCAAAGGACAATGACGTGGTTGCTTACTTTGTAAAAGACGAAGTAGTTGTAAGCAAAACTCATATAGACGACTTGTTAAGTGGTTTTATGACCAAATATCAACTGGAAATAATGTATTGAGTCTTTGAACGAGACAAAAATAATAATGTAATGCATGCATACCAAGATCAAACACAAATATTATAATGAAAAAAAGCTAATTCAAGCAGTTCCCAATCACAGAAGTTACTGACAAACCAACAATTTAGAATCATATCAAACTTCCCATAAACAGAGTTGAAACTCCACACCTCCAGATAAGAGTGCGTATTGGAATAATATTTTCTTCATTTTTCATTCAAAACATATGTTGTGGGTACTCAAAAGAACCGTCTGAATGAGACGGTTCTTTTGAGCACCCAAAACTTATGTTTAAATAGATGGGTAAGAAAATAATTACAATTTTACGCTCTTAAAATTTCCTTATCTGGATCTATGAATTCTATCTGGTTCGCACTGTCAACAATTCTGTGGAGACATTATTATATAAATAAGGGAGAATGAATATGAAAATACAATTGGTAAGGTACGAAATTTAGAGTGCATACACAATTCCGTCATCAGCGTCCCTCCTTTATCATTAACTGAATCTACAAAGTTAGAAGTTCGTCGTTGACATCAAAAGATTCAATAAATGAATAGCATGGTCCTTTTGCTCTTAATAAAAGGAGTTTTTCACTCGAGTAAATCAACAAGAGATCAAGATTTGCCACATCACTGAGTTCTGAGTTTTTTTCTCATAACCGTTACCACTATATATACCGCAAATATACCAAAAACACCAGGCAGCAGACATCTAGATGATAGCGATTCTTCCTGACTTTAATTGCTTATTTCAACACCAAAGCATATGATATTGTGAGGGTTCAGATAACCTTTCTCGGTATGAGACTATGAGTACCTAAGCAATGCAGGTCCGTATAAGCAAACATTTGAGCATATAATTGCGGTTATTTTACTATTCATCAGTTTAAACATGTGTTTTGGGTGCTCAAATAAGTTTTTTTTTTAATTTCAAACTCTTTATCTAATGCCTGAACTTATATATTACAACAATTGACCGCGTAAGGACTTGACTGACCACTACAATATGTTACCAAGCTTTTATAGTAACAAGTTGTTCACAGCTTATTCGTTAGATTTACACCAACCTGCATGGCCGGGCGCCACACTGTCGGTTATAACCTTGCGTACCGGCTCGTCTGAAATGAACACAGGCTTTCTCTTTTTCCTGTCTATTCAAAATTAATGAAAAGTTGCGTGAAACACCGCTGTGACTTCCTACTGGAACCCGAGAGGAGGGGCAACTTACTAATGATCGTTTTATGCCGTCCCCGCCATTGTCAACTCATCGATTATGTCCGTCATTGCTATAAGCGGCCCGAGTGGAAATCTCCACTTTGAATAGAGCGGACATACATCAAACCGGGCAGCCTGCCGATAGTGTCACACTTTTTCATAACGCCTTGGTAGAATGTTTCCTTTTTACTGTCGTTTCCCTAACTTAAGTTGACATTTACAATTTCTCATCTTCTTAAGCGACCTCTGCCTGAATCGGCTATAAAGGAATTAGTTTTTCGTGATGTTTACATTGGTCCGAGCCCGAAGTTTCTGCCTTTTGCTGAAAGGTCATGTGTTAGCTATTGGACGTCAATACAGATGAAACTCAGTGGCGTAGCCAGAATTCCGAAAAAAAAGTTACGCACATCAAATGGGGACTACTGGATCAAACAATGGTTCTCCTTAATTGTGTCTCTTTTTGAAATGGGAACTTCTCTTAAAGGAAAAAATTTGCTCCCAGAGGGAGCGAATTCTTCCTTTAAGAGCCGTTCCTTATGATAAGGAACATCACTTTTACCACACAAGGTGACCTCCCTTGAATTTTACTATTTTTATAACGCACGTGCGTTAACTGCATAATGAGAGCTACGCCAATAGGTGAAATAAGTGATTTCGGTACTTATTTCAAACTGATAAAAATACTTCTTAAAAGAGTGATGTCCGTCCATGCTTCTAGTTTTTAGAAAACCTTGTCACCCGTTTGCTAAACTGATAAACACGAAGCAGAAGCTATCTTCTCGTCCAGGTCGATGCAATAATTCTTGCTGTTGGTAGAACTTCATTTACTCGTAGTTTTGGATTCGAAAATGCCATGGTACCGACCAGCACGATACCAGCTTTAACTGGCTCTTATTTTGAATTATGCATTAAGTTTAACTCCATTCAACATTGATCACGTGGTGCTGTGGAGACTTTACAGATAGAATTTACCATTTACAGACTTATCTGTTTGATTTGCTATTAACATGACAGAAACGGCAGCCATTACGAAGAAACGGCAGCCATTAAAACACCATTAGGACTCGGCAGCGAGACACTGGAAACCCGGCCTTCGTTAGATAGCCATGAAACACGCAGGTTATAAAATAAATGTCCATTTCCGCCTAATGTTTTCTAAATGTTTTATTTAATTAAACAATAGCTGAGTAGCCTGTTTTGCATGCCTCCGACACGCGTTTTAGATCATAAAAGTGGTAGGGTCGATTATATTAGAAAATTTGTTTGCATATTACTGACTAATGTATTAGGTATTAACAGTTTTGAAATACAAACACATGACCAATTCAGAGGCCAACAGAATTGTCCTGTTTTTTTCAGTAAATTGGTATTCTACTCTCTTGAGATACAAAGGGGATAATAAAAACAAACATCTTATGCTTGTCTGTAAAAAACATAACACGCTATAAGCATACTCTGGAAAAAGTGAGCATAAGACCAGAAAATGCCACAATCAAAGACCACAGACCAACAACCCACGGCACCGTGGGTAGTGAGACGCAGAACACTTACAGTTACACGACAGCAATTACACAATAAAAGCAAAGCAACCAGCTCTCGGTCATCTCGCCGAGGAAGAGAGAGCTGGTTGCCAGTGACTAAACAACTAGAAAGGGCACTAACTACTGCAAATTTTATTCTATTTATCAAATAAATATAGCAAAATTGTTATTTTCATTTTTGCCCAGTAAAATAAGCATTAAATGATGTCGTAGCATCTGTTTACAATTGTAGCATCTGTTTACAATTGCATGAACAAAAGTCATAGCTAACACTACGTAGCTGGTATCATTTTCAGACGTTTTGTCCCTTGGAGGCGCATGTTTTAACAAGAGACACATTCGGTGTCTGAAAAGCGTGCTGCCTGGCCGTGTACCCAGTGCATGGGGTGTACAATGTGTATACTTTGAAAATTCTTTTGATTTTTTGGAAATATGCGTTTAGAAAGCTTAACAAGTGAAACGACGGAATATTGCTATATGATTTAGTAATTAATTGATATCAAGTATATTGTACTTAAGAACATTATAGGTCTTTAAAAATGTGATCAATCTCGAACTATCGGTTGTGCAACAAGAAATTGAGCTTGGGTTGTTTTAGTTTACATGAAGACTTGAACATCAAGAGGCAGCGTTCACGTATTTTCAATTATTTTGCTTCACTGGACGGAGCCAGTTATTGCTTGTAATACTACACAAGTAAACAGCGGAGGTCCGAGGCCTTAAGCAGACTGCGTACCCGATGCTGTCTGGTGGCGTGCTTGTCTTCTTGCGTTCTCATGGACTCCTTTATAATAGTTGAAACAAGCTTCAATGAAAACAGCGTTTTTAAGAGCAAATATTTGCATAGAGTAGCGTTGGAGAAAATCACTTTATGGTATTGTGATTTGGGCCGCAACACAAAAAGGGACCGATACAGCATATGTATACGACAACGTAGGCGTAGATCAGCGTGCGCATATCAGATCATATATCTTACAGCAATAAGTTAAATATTCAATGCGTCTGTTGTTACTGATACACTGGAGGCTCAGTCAGACAGCCTGGGTTCTTCCTGGGCAGTGCGCATTTGCCATAAGGACAGTTTTACCGAGTTATGCATCATTTTGAACATTGGAACAAATATTTACATAGTTCCTGGCAATAAAAAGACAAATGCCAGGACTGTTTTGTAAAAGAATGCCTAACGCGGCATGATAGCAGTTTAAGGATAAACTGATTTTAAGGACATTCCGGTACAAAAGAGTAAAATATTTAATTGGTAGTTTTGGGAGGACTCTGTAAATTTTCGATATTTTATTGCTTTACAATGTTTTTCTAGCAGTTAGATAATATAATGATAAACTCTCTAATGTGACAATAAAGTTTTTATTTGGCCCACTGGTTTTTGTGTGGAGTTCTTGAGTAGCCTTTTTTCTTTTTTTGTCGGGTTGCTAAAAGGCTGTACGCGAAATTGTCTGCCAACACTGTTAAAAATAGGTGTAACTTTACACCAATTTTGGTGGCAGCTGAACTGTCACTGATTTTGGAGTGACATTCCATCTGCTTCAAATGTTATTTTCTGTTCGATTGTATTGATACATACAATAACTACACCAATAACAGGTAGAAATGTTTTAAGATTTAGCACTGTAAAATGTTGAACCCAAGTTGTTTCAGTAGGAAAGTACAGTAAGTGTTAGTTCACACCAAAAGGGATGGCAGCTCAGCTGCCATCCCTTATGGTGTAAACTTACAAGTATTTTTACAGTTCTAACATTAAATTTTGTTGGTTGGCTTTGTAAACTTAGTTGGCTCAGTTGGCTCTATCATGTTGCTTTTCATAGTACACTTGCATTCTTATCCCTTTGTGTTATAATAGATTCTCCCTTCTTATCTTTATACAATACACTTGGGTTGGTCCAATGTATCGAGATGTCATGGGTTATAATTTCCAAATTGTATTGTAGTTTTTCTCTCAAGATCATGTTTAATCTAAAGGTCAAGATAATGTTTGTCTAAACAAACATGGCTGGTCCTCATTTCATCTGGGTCTTCACTGTTTGCCAACTTTGAGTATCCGTTAACGTCCGTTTTTATGCTACGAAGAAAAATACTTTAAAATTTTACTTTAACTGTAATTAAAAGACATAATTTCATCTACATTTGACTTCTTCAAATGCCATTTTATACCCATGTAAAATGACTTAACTCTTTGTATACTGCAACAAGTTCTAGCAGGGATGTAACCTAGCAAAGAATACGATCGAATGGGTCTACGGTCATGACTTTTCATCTATTCGTGTGAAAAGGTAAAAAAATAGGTGCAATGTGTCATTAATAAATTAATTCACATATCGTCCACCACCTCAGACACGCCTCCCTTTTAAAAATGTGGGCTACACAAAAAGAATCTTAACAATAATGTAAAGCAGTCCTCAAGTTTTAATTACCCTTCGTATGAAAATTCATGAATGTACGTAGCTTTAGGTGAGATGCCCATTTTCAACTTAATATGACATTATTTTTCTTATTTCTCAATACACATCTTCGCTTTGGTACACATTTGAATGGTCTAACCAGAACGCTTCTAATGAGTACCTACATCATATGGTTATCTTGAGAAATATGGAGAACATCAATTCGAATATCGCTCATATCTTGGTGTTTGTATAAAGCAAGATCATGAGAATGTGGTTCCTATCGCATATGCGAGCAGCGAAGGCTCTGATGAGACTGCGCATATGCACAGTCTCGCCTCGCACACACATAGTAGAAGTGTAGATGAAGACTCAAACCAAACTTTAGCCCTCTAGCCCCACTAGATAGCTGCGCATGCGTGTTTAAAGAATGTCATTACGCACATGCTATAAGTGCAATAATCTAGTGAACTGGTTTCGATAAGATATATACTAACGCCATTCAAAAACTGAGTAAGTGGCACTTAAGGTGAACAAGCAGCAATACAAATTAGATATTAATTTTCCCAAATCTGACAAAATACTTTTCACACAATGATCTTGGGTTCAATTTATTTATTAATACAGCTATAAAGTAATATTGTCCTATTGCACTTAATGCCTATATACAAACTCATAATTGATAGTTCACGCTGAAGTTCCGCATCGGATAGTTAATTTTAAGCTAAAGTGCTGTATGCATAGCAACCCTTGGCATATACTCATACTTTAGGATTGCGAGCAGTGAACATTCTGGCGAGCCTGTGCGAACACAAGGCTATCCTGAGCATTCGCTGGTCGCCTCTGCAATAATAACAAAGTTATCATGATCTGTCAGAATTTAAGTTGTATTTTGTATACATAGAAGCGCATACAAATCATAGTTCAAGCTAGTTTGTACTGTTAAAGTGTGACTATTCATGGGCGATACCAGAAAATTTCGTCAGTGGGGTGGGGGTGGGGGTCCTGCCAACGTTTTTTAACTTTGTTTTTGTCATCAATGTATTTCACAGAGCGCCGGACGAACCTCCTTCGAGAAGCAATTGGACCCAAGCGGTCCAGTTTCTTCTCGATGGGGGCCCGTACCAGTATTTCTAAGCAAACCTACATCCATTTGTAATTTTCCAGGGTGAGGGGAGGGGTCAGACTCCCTGTCCCTCTCTCTGGATCCACCCGTGGTACTAAGTTTGTTTTTCGTGTTAGAAACGATGTTGTTTTTCAACACAGTAATGTTTATAATTTGGTGAAAAAAATGCGCTGTTATCAAGATGTTTATGGTGGCTGGGCATAGTTTTACTCAGGTTTAACAGAGACTCTGGATCGTTTATCCGTCAAAACCTAGCTTTTAACACTAAAATGTTTGATTTTAATGACATTTACTTTTTCCACCCGATGATCACAGAAGTTTGAAGATACGCTTTCACCCTTTCATTTTCATCCTTTTATGCTTAGGTACGATATATACTCAATGAACTATATGTGCAAGGATGGTTCAAGCATACATGTATGCATAAAACTAAGGAAGGTGTATATACATGTAACAAACAATGCAGTTATATCTAAAGAGATTCAAACAGAAGGTGGAAGGTCTATGAAATCGCTCCCTGTGCTACCTATAGACATTAAACAACCGGCGCCCAATGCCGTCACTATGTGCAGAGCTTTGTTCAAATTGATTGCATTTTTATCTACTGAGGCGAAAATTACAAAGAAAGCACATATGACAAGGGGTCGCGAGATCGATCCCGGCCCGGTCCGTATCATACTTTCGTGGAGATTGATCATGAAATAATTTCTACGGTCCTTCTCCTCCCTATTGCTGCATGATTCAAGAAGGGTTGTTCTCAGTTACAGCGAAGTACTGGTTTAAAATTGCTTGTTCAAGCTTGCCCAGGAAAAAGTGTGATTAGGTGAACTGACCGTCCGCCATGACCATAGCTGTTGACTTGGGACGTAAAGCAACCAAACAAACAAAAGCACACATGACGGACTGCATATATGTAAAGTTATTAAAAGTATCAACAATTCAAAAACAAGCAAAAGGGTACGGACATGGAATGAACCAACTCGCATTTCAAAATGAATAACGAAAAAGTTGTGGGTTTGCCTTGTGCAATAAATAACATATTGTGATGTTTGTTATGATAGCATTGAGTGGTTTCTTTAGTCCATACGGTAGGAAGCCTTAAATAAACAAACCATGAACATTTATTTAATAAAAGTACACAGCTGATAGAAAATGGGATTTTTGCACTAACCTTTAAGGTGCTTGTCTTCCATGGACTGTTCTCTTAATATATGGATAAATTCGGGGCTTAACTTAAGCCCCGAATTTCTACGCAAATTAAGAGAACATCCCCTGTGCCTTAAGGATCTTAATTACATGTATTTTTCTGAGCAAAACGAAGGGTTGGTACTTTCCACAACACCGAACCTCTTAACCTATATCTGCCCTGAAAACAGAATACAAGTATTTTGTTAAGTTAAAATGCAATGCCTACATGTAATCCCGAAAAGTGTGGTATTGAAGAAAGCGTTTATAGAATTACAAAGTTACAGCGTAAGCTGCCATTAAACAAGCTCTGTTAAAAAAAGAGAAAACAAAGATCTTAATGACAAATGGTACATGTAACTTAATAAAGATCGAATGTATTCGGCAATACTTTTGACCTGCATTAAGCGATAATCGGTATTCAGTTGGTCTTTTTGAGAATGACAGTAACTGTTTTAGACAGGGTTTATTGTACATGCTCTGCACCCGAAAACCTTCGCTGTTCGCAAACACAAGCTTGGGAATATGGCATCCGACATCATACGCCCACTGGACGGCTGGACGGACTTTATACATGTGTCGATAGGACCTATGTCGCGAGGACTGGCAAATGTAGGCTTGTTTTTCTTCAATATCGTTGCCATTCAAAGGGGTGTCAAATACAAACAAATAAGAGCGTAACTGCTTGAGTCGGCATATATTTCCTTGGGTTAATAAATATAGTATACTAATACATGTATATCAACAATTGAATAGCTTTAGTGTTAGAACTTATTACATATAAAATCAGTAATTGTTTATTTTTCTGTAACCACAATGTCATCTTTGACCATATGTATTGCACCGAACCTGGCATTGTATTGAATATTTAACCCTGTTTCATTCTGATGATATGTCCAAAACATATTGGTACAATAAGTATGAAACTGTCCAATTTGTATCAATCCAAATTTCTATAAAATGATGTATTATGTGTCCCTAGAGTTTGTTTTATATTTTACCTCAGCAAACAGTGCAGAATCTGATGAAATGCCGCATAAGGCGGCATTTCATCTGGATCTTCACTGTTTGACAAAGTATCTGTTTCATAAGAAATAATTTGAACATTTCGACCAACGAACCATTTTAGTAAATAATAGAGTATTCCGATAAGCCAAGTTAATTAGTTTGGAACGACCTATTCAGTGTAATGGGTTAAACTGATTACATGTACTTATCCTGTTTTTTCTTTTTGTTGCAGGTCAAAATATGGTTTCAAAACAGACGATCAAAGTACAAGAAAATTATGAAACAGAACCCAGGTTCGACTCCTCCAACTCCGAGCCAACTTGGTGGTCAGGGAACCGTGACGCCACAGCCTCATCAACAAGGACAATCACCACCTCCACCTTCCCAGCATACACCGGAAATACCTACGTCACAGCATCACAACCCGCAGGCGGCTTCCCTGAACAATACTATACCGAACGGTCACCACCCGTCAATGCTTCCTCCAGCGTCCTCAGTTAGTCCTCAGCCGGAAATGAAGTGGTCAGAAATGAACAATATGAAC
Source organism: Loripinus fragilis (assembly GCA_964019695.1). Taxonomy (NCBI): domain Eukaryota; kingdom Metazoa; phylum Mollusca; class Bivalvia; order Lucinida; family Lucinidae; genus Loripinus; species Loripinus fragilis. The sequence continues at coordinate 58,914,262 of OZ026526.1, forward strand.
ACGTCCGTGCCGAACTCATATATGTCAAACATGGGGCCCATGTCCGCCATGGCGCCACATCACTATTCTTGGTACTCACAGCCGCATCACCAACAATCCCTGCTGACGTAATAAGAACGGGGTGCGTAGTGATTTTAGATAGCCAAACTTAAGGAACCCGGATGTTGAAATTGAATGTTCGGCATTTATCGTGAGTTTCCGATGGCTCATGGTTGCGTCAAGCGGGTCTACTTTCAGATCTAGGTTTTTATTAACCATGCGACAGGGCTGGCCATGGCGTGCCATAGTGCAGACAGTAATGACAGGCGAAGACAGGGATCGAAATTCAGATTTTACCCACTTAAAGTTGCTTAATTTTAGCAAGCTTATGTTCTTCTCACTTGCTATATTGATGCTTACTTATTCACTTAGTCTACAGGCCTCCAGATAAATGTGCGTACCTGAAAATTATTTTTCTAATTTCTCAACCAAACATATGTTGTGGATACTCAAGAGAACCGTCTCAATGAGACGGTTCTTTTGAGCACCCAAAACATATGTTTAGATTAATGGGTAAGAAAATAATTACAATTTTACGCTAATAATTGTTAACTGGACCTATGCTAAGTTAGATAAAAAAATAGATTACATTTAATAACTAGGCAATCAACAAGTGCTAAATTTGAACCCTGGAATAAACCTGCTTCCACTGCTGCTGCTGCAAAAAATCTCCGCATTCAAGGGAGGCCCTGATCTGTTGGGATAGCTGTATTTGAGTTTTCTGTCTCGATATGTTTCTGTGAGGGAGATCAGTGACTGAAGTAAGTAATGACTTGGAAGGATTAGATTAATTCTCAGTGAACGATAAAAAGGCCAAAAGGACAATTCGCCAGTGTTGTGCATCCTCGTAAAGAACTTAGTGAACGTGACTGTAGCTCCTCGTCAAGAACTTAGTGAACGTGACTGTAGGGGCCATAACTCAAGCATTTATATCATCAATTTTTAGCTATTTTCTTCATTTTAGCCTGCCCTCGCGGCTATACAACTTTTAAATGCTCAACTCAAATGAGATTGAAATTTATCCGGCTGATAAATTTTAAAATGGCAACAATTGTTGGCATTTTGACATTTATTAGAAGAATAATTAAATTAACCGAGAGTTTTAAAGCAAGAACACTCCTTACTTTTCAGCATTTTAGTATTTATGAGCAGTTGAAATTCCATGCTCAGTTGAGTTGAGCATGGTAAAAGTTTTATATCCCCGGGGACTGGTAAGCTTGTGAATATTTTCAACCCTTTTTTAGACTGATAGAGTTTTACAACCAGTTTGGTTCAAAACAGTCTTTAGATTCCCTGGTCCTGTTTGAGAGGTCAAAAGTTAGACATTTCAAATAGCGTAGTATTGGTGTCCAGGATTATTACGTCTATCTTAGCAAACATTGTAGATCCTGATGATATTATGCCTTTTGTGTCATATCATCTGAGTCAACACTGTTTCTCTCTATCAACAATCATGGTATAAAACGGTTATAGTACATACATAGCGGATCTTACACGAGTGCTCATGTATTATTGAATTTATTAAACGACTTGGGGTAAAGGGATAAAATGCGAGGCTTTTCGGGCATTTTATCCCTTTTGCGCAACGAGTTTAATAGATTCTATAATACAAAAACTACAATGTTAGATTCTATATATCACATGACACGAAACGAACTTTGAAATCACGTTTTGGATGTGCAAAGCTATGATTTTGCCATATATAGATTACTAAATATGATTTTAATTCACGGCATTATATCACTCTAGATGTGACGTCATGTGATAACAGTTTTTTCTGTTGTTTTGTTTATACATTGTAACTGACCCTCCATTTTGTGATTGAAGGGCAGATTTGGAAGGCCCACGTTTTTAGTGGTGGGCAACAGATATTGAGATCCACCCTGTGTCGACATCATCATCGATGCAATGTGGATATAGGCGTTCATTGTCCACATTTGTGCGATAAGGACTTATTTCTCATGATGCGATGCGTTTATATAGGTAAGGAGGGGAAGCACATACCATTTTTGTTTCATAAAAATCTCAGGACAAGTAATAAAAGCAAGATTTATGTCCCATTTAACACAGTTCATGCCATATTGGACACAGTCAGATATTAAAGGTATCTCTGACCTTTTCTTTTGACTGTTTTTAGTCGAGTTTTGACCAGTTACGTACATGTACACCTTAAGTTAAACATTGTTTTTAGGATACGAAGAATAACGTTTCAAACTTAAAATCGCAAGTTTCATGTATTCAGTAGATCACAATGCCATCTTTGGTATTGTACCAAGCCTGGTAATTTATCTAAAATAGCATGTTGAAATATCAATATTTAACTCTTTAAGGAGGCATTGTAGTTAAGGGTCCAAAAGAAAAGTATACTGCAGGCCTTAAGTTAGGAGTGCATACAAAAAAAAACATTTTATTATTTCTCAACAAAAGCATATTTTGTGGGTAATCAAAAGAACCGTCTGAACGAGACGAGTCTTTTAAGCACACAAAACATATGTTAAAACTGATGAGTAAGCAAATATTTACAATTTTACGCTCAAACATTTGTTTATCTAAACCTATGGCATAGTGAACCATTTATATGTCTGTATCATACTTGCCGTATGTAGAACTATTAGTAATAGGAGCAGCCTAAATTTGGAAACTGTTGGAAGGGACGTTTTACCATGTTGTGTCTGATACATGGACTTCATAGAACATTGTTTTTAAAGTTAGACCAATCTTTTTATGTTTATGATCTTTTTCTACTCCAGATTTTTGAATTGGTGTCGCATTTTACATGTTTTATGTTGTAGTAATGAGTATGTGCATGAATTATTTTCACCACAGCACCTCCAGAAAGTTTTTACAAAGTGGGTCCGACTTTGAGAACTTTTTTTAAGCTAATGAATGGATCCAAATACTTCTAAAATCGGGCCATCATCGGCACGCTAGCGAAACGCCATTTAAATGGCGTTTCGCTAGCGTGCCGATGATAACTGAACATTGAATGCTGGCTTGGTAGATTTGTGATTTTTCAGGGGATCCGGACCAGTATTGCTAAGAAATCCTATATTTTTGTGATTTTTTAGTGTGTGTGTGTGTGTGTGTGTGGGGGGGGGTTCCGGACCCCCTGTACCCCCCTTTGAATCCGCACATGCCCCATCAAACTCATTCAGTTAAGACTACCATTCTATTAGGACGGCTGCCATGTACTACAGATATTCCAAATTCAACCACTATAAATATTCATTACAATCCAAAAGTTGCTTCCTTTAATACAAAAACATTCCACAAGCATAATGGAAACTTTTTGCTCATAGAATTATGCTGCAATCCATAATGTTTTGGTATTTTGCTGAGCAAACATCAGTTAACCAACCCTTAACCTCATAGAGGCGCCTTTTAACACTTTTGCAAACATAGCAGACTAAGATCAGGCAGCTCTTGTAAGAGCTGCCTGATCTGGGTCTACTCTGTTTGCTTATCGAAATATGATTACATATGGTCCTACACTAGTGGACCTGACGAGTAATTTCTTTGTTCTATTTACAAACGTGAAAATTTATTTATATAATTATTCATAGTGGGTGGAGCTTAGGATGTTTACTCATGAAGGTAAGAATTAATGTGCTCAATGGAAGGTTCTTAAGACGCTTCCAGTGAGCATTTCAGCAAAAGTTATTTGTAGCTTGATTATATAAGCTATTGTTAGGATCTATGCCTTCCACTGGGTCACCTTTTTTATTATTTTAAGGTGCAAAAATGGAGGTCACTTTTATACGGATATGTTCCAGAAATGCAGCATTTATTTTTCATTTTGATCACGGGGGAAACGAACCATATTCAATAACGCCAAATAAAGGGCATGCAAAAATGATAGCTCGAAAAGGATATTGTATATCATTTTGTCTTGAAATATTCAGAGCTTCCAAAAATGACGAGCAATTGACCAAGTCTCCATCAGTGATTTCAAAACAATTTTAACTGAATATTGCATTTAGTGGTGGATGCACGGTCAATTTTGTTTAATTCCATACTTAGGTTTTGTCAATATTTAGCACTTCCAAATTATCAGGTTCATTTTTCATTCTACATTTAAATTTCCTTGTCACAAAATGATCGAAGGAATCATTTGTTGTGCGTTTATTAGCACTTCCAAATTAATCAGGTTTATATTTTCATACTAAATTCCAATTTCCATGTACAGTTTGGTTGCCACGAGACAACAGACACACACGATCGAAGGAATCGTTTTTTATATGTTTTGTTTTCTTTGTATGTCATACTCTATGCAACGCACATCATCAAAAGTTATCATTGTTAACATATTTTTGGGACATTTAGATAATATAGATACAAAAATATTAGTGTTACAATCAATGTAACTATCAAACAAACAAAAATGATAATCACCAATAGCGATTTTGTTTTACTTTTTTAGCCTGATACTTGCTTTCAATTATAATTGTGAAAACTTTTGATGATGTTTGCTGCATTACAGGGATTTCTAATCTGATTGATTATTTATGGTAAAATGAATCACAGGACAAAACAGCCATTTAACTCTTTGCCAGCCAGTGGTGAATTTGGTTGTCTGCTGCTGATCTTAACAAACAGTTTGGATCCAAACTGATCGCAACTCTGATAATGTTCCTGAAAGAATTATTTTGAAAAAAGTTTATTTTGAAAGTCAGCAGACAACAAAAAAATCATAAAAAATTACCCAGCATGCCAAGGCAAGACTTTTTTCAATCAAAGGATGGTGATGTTATTTTTATTTTACATATAAATCACGTAGAAACAGATAAGGAAATTTTTAAACATAAAATTGTAATTATTATCTTGTCCATTTATTTAAACATATGTTTTTGGCTCTCAAAATAACCGTCACATTGAGACGATTCTTTTGCTTACCCACAACATATGTTTTGGTTGAGAAATAAGAAAAATAATTTTCAAATACGCACTCGGGAGGCACAGTGCCATGCATTTATCGTATGCGTAAGTAAAAAGTATGTCACCACCATTTGTTGGTACAGTAACATAATTATGGTCTTTTTTTATCAATAACGTGTACATATTGTTTTGGAGCTCAAGTGCAGAGCTGTGTTGTTTGGTTGCACAGAGATGAGCAGAGTAATGCCCCTTTTACTTATATGTACTCTATCATGAATGGACATCACTTCGCCTTTATAGAATCGTGTCATGAAATTTTCTTTTGGGTTTAGTGTTAGGATAGCACATTTTCTAGGTTATATTAAAACAACCGTGATTGTAACAGCTTAGCAGTTAGGCAGTTTTCATGAACACATTTGACGGGCAATGCTATTCGACGAGACACTCGTTGAACTCTTGAACACTGAAATCGTTTTTAAAAGGATATTCAGATTGACAGCTTAAGATATTATGTAATGAAGAAATTGGCATTTTTTGGGGGGTATACAGCACAGACACTACAATCTGTCAAGGCTGTTGAATAGTATTTTCGGAATTCTGAAATTTTTCTATTGACAAGAAAATATAACTTTTTTAATCTAAGGTTCATCTCATTCATATGAAATTGATCCCTCTTCGCCATAACATAGTACTGGTTTTATGCTATGAAAGAGATGGATCGGTAGGTGTGAAGTATAAAATGAACTGCTAAGCTGGTTCTTTCACGGTTGTATAGTAAAACCTGTCTTAAGCAGCCACTCAAAAGAAGATTAAAATTGGTTTTCAAGACTGATTATCGTTTAATGAAGGTAAAATGTATTGCAGAATGCTCCTAAGTGAGCATTCTGCAATACTTTTGACCTGCATTAAGCTTACATCTGTCTTTAAACCTTTGTTTTGTCTATTTTTGAATGGCCACTTAAGACAGGGTTTTACTATATCTTGTATAATTTCAAGCGTCTATATGATCAAGACTCAGTCACGTGACACCCACTCTTCACAGGTCTAGGATTTCCCCAACAAACTTACATTTGTTCATATTAATTTTTCTATTTATATTTATGTTGATTACATTGCATTTTGTCAAAGTATAGATATATATTTTGTTTTGCGGTGAAACCGCACTACATTGAACTGTAGATTTAAATAAATGAAAATTAAATTATGAATTGTCATTGGCTTTGTTCTTGTATTTACTGCACGTCCTCCTAAATTTTAATCATGTTAACCTGTAACATTCCAGCTGTAAGCATGTATTTTCAATACGAGTGTAAAACAGGGTGTATCCTAACTATCCTTATCAGAGGACTTTGTCAGAAGCCAGCTTGTCTGGATCTACAGTGATTTTTTAAAGGATAAATCTGGGTTCAGCAGAACAAAATTTTAAAAATATGTTGAGCATATATAGGAGCCTATCGCCACTAATCTGAACACTAAATTCAACTCCACTAATGCTAAGGTGCATTATTAGACCCACTCTATCCATACTGAGTGCAAGAACCGAATTTCTTTCTCACCGGATAAGGATATCTGATATTTCATCCTGAGTCAGAAATTCTTATCCATGTTATCTAACCCAAGCTGTCATCGAGAGGCTGTTACGTGAGGGCTGTATTGAAACTCTCACACATGGTCGTCAAGTGACGTCAATGTTTAGTCAAAATGACATCCTTGTGTGATATTGCATCTCAGGGATTCAGGGACTTTTGGAAGTTTATTTTAAAATAAAGGCAATGATGAACAAGAAAAAGAGAAAAAGATCCCATTTTATTTTTTTAATTTATATACATTATTTAATGAGGGTAAACACATTTAGCTAACATAAAACTATTCTACCATGTGGCCCTCAGTAACACATGCAACAAATATACATAAAAATAATTCACATGACATACCTAAAGTTATAAAACCTACACTACCATAAGCACAGTCATTAGTAAAATGATCAGCATGCACACAGAGGAGTGCCAAGCTTCTGAACTCAGGCGAAAGGGAATCACTGCTCAGTCTCCCAGATTCAGCAGATGGATGCTAAAAGACAATGAGTTTGGGTCAAACCCTAGCCTGGACCCGAGTCTGAGCTGTGCTTTTGGTATAAAAAAAAGAGGAAACTTACAGTGGAAGGGCGTACAAAACTGAAATATTTAAATCTTTGCATTGGACAAAATATTATTCAGTTAATAATGATTCGTGTTAGGGTGGGATAATAATCCGTTCTTATATACTCGGACATGCAAAACATGTGTAAAAAGTCTCAGATAAGAGGAACAGCCAGGGCTTGAAGGTTTGCTTGTTCTAGCAGCACAGAATACATGCAATCGAGAAAGTCCGGCACAATTCGAGAATCGAATCAGGAAGGCGTATTACGCGTAGTATTATGTGTGAAAAAGCTCCATTTTGTTTGTCGGAACTGGCGTAAGAAAAATTAGTTCTGTAACATGTGGGCTCAGCTCTTAAAATCCATTTTTATGATTACCTGAAAAGTTTAATCAGCAGAATAAATGAAGTGTATGAACTATAACTATCGCTATAGTAATAGTTTATTAAAAACATAAACTTCATTTATAACCGTTTGTTTTGCTGCAATCACACTAAAAAGTATTGTTACTGTGCTGGCATGGTTTCTGTGACGTCAACGTGACGTTATGTAACGCCAGCGTCACATTATCAAAATAAATCCTCGATGTACATCCGAAGTCTGGTTCCACTGAATTCCACGGAATTGGCCGAGGCAGTTCCGATTGAAAAAACATGTACATGTATATGATAATAATGATGTATATAAGTTAGATCACAGTACTGGTTCAACCCAGGGAGACCCGTCCGTACATAAGATTGGAAGTAAAAAATCAAATCAAACAAACAAAAATCATTCTCAGAACTATTCCAAATTTGAAATTTAGCAGTAAAGAGTTAAACAAGAGTTGAACTGATCATATGCCATTCGATAATTGAGAAGTTTCAAGAATAAATCATCAGACAGTGATATGCACGACCTACGTTGAATGTTTGCTAATTAAAACGTAAAACTCCAAGTATTGAAAACAATGTTCGTTTTGTCGAGCTGAGCATTTCAACTTATCAATCAAGGTATAGCCATTCTGAATGGGTTCCCGGATTACATACGGAAGTAGCGTTCGGATAGCCGAACTAAAATATTCAGGTTGTTTTTACTACTACTATATCCAGTTTATATCCAGTTTTATTGTTTTTGTGGCCGTGTTCCTTGGCTGTACCAGTACTGGCCGGGTGGGTTTATGCTTTTTGTGGTTCTATGTCCAGGAACTCCCTAAGGCTCAACCGGCAGTGGTTCTGGTTTTAAAGCGTCTCAGAAGACGGGGCAACGGCTTAAAGTCTCATCCGACAGACTGGGAGAAGCCGGGAATCGAACCTGCGACCCCTGGTTTACAAGACATAGGTTTATCCCCTACACCACGGCGGCTTCTCAGTTTTATGCACCCACTAGGCTTAGAGAAGTTAGTTTACAACCTTGGCTAAAGGTTATGTATCGCCTAGTTATTAAAATTTATGGTGTAAAGAAATGCAGACACAATTTATCCCTGAAATGAGCTCAGAAAATATATGGGAGTGACCAGATATTGGCTGTCCTTTAGTTTGTATGAACAACTTAAATGCCTTTGCTTACTAACTTGACAGAGGGCATAGTGTTGAATGAAAACAGAATTGTCAGGCTTCTAATCACGAATATAAGGGAAATATTAGCTTTTCAAAAAGAAACTAGATGCTAAAATAGGGTTTTCTGTCATACAAAGCCAAATTTTACAGATTTCACTGTAAATTACGATTAAGTAGAACCAGATCTATTGATCCATAGCCTGGGACTAGTACACAACAAAGTAGCATATATCCTTGCAACAAGGGAGCTCATTCACTTACGTTGTACAACGTATCCAAGGGTCTTTGGATTTATTGAAAACAATCTTGGCTAAGCATTGTCACCGTTTTGCATACCTGTGTCTCGATAATATAAAAATGTATTAGTATGCTAAATTTGATAAACTATATAACATGCGGTTCAAGTTATGAACATTTTCACTAAAAGACCTTGACAGGCCAAACCTATGCTCGTCAAACTCTCGTCACAATTGTGCATACCAGTGGCTGGACAATAGTAATATAAATAAGTATCCAAAATTTGATCCAAATATCCCATAAGGTTCAAGAGTTGTGAGGATTTACACTAACTGACCAAAACAGGATGGACTTATGCTCGGCAAACCATCAAAAAAGGTATTTTCGCATGCCAGTGGTTAGGGAATGTTGACATGCATATGAATGCAAAATCTGATCAAAGTATACCTTGTGGTTCAAGAGTTATGAACATTTTCACTAACTGCTAATGGATGGACGAAGGCTGGACTGATGCTCAACAAACCCTCATCTACCAAAATGGCGGCGTCACATTCCAGTGGTTAGGGAAAATTTACATATATACAGTCAGACAGAAGTTAAACATCACCTTAATAGTTTCCTAGAAAACAAAGAAAGCTTTCCAGTCATGAATATTTTCTTGTTTTATTTATGAAAATAGATAAAGTGGTGGCAATTTACAGCAAACTTCGATTCGATTATCACAAAGGTAGACAACCAGGCATGGTGAATGCACACTTACCCCAAAAATCTCCCTATTTTCAAGCCCATAAAGGTATTTTCAAAACGCTTAGACATGTAAAGTGTTAGTGTCACATTGTTACAATATCAAAGACAAGTTTTTTCTGCAAATTTCAGATGCATATCTCTAAAAATCTAAAAGTTATGGATGTGTAAAGAATGGCATGTTTTAAAGTGATAATGCAAAAAATATAAACACGCAATTAACTACCTCTATGATCCTCTATAACTGACATGAAACCTTAAGTTTGACAGAATCAGTTTGACACGAGTTTGAAAAAATATGTCACAAGGGTAACAAAATACTACAAATTGGTTGTTCTTCTGAAGAAACTTGTACACGAAAAATGTCTCTGAAATAATGTTCGGGTGATGCTTAACTTATGTCTGACTGTATATGTATGCAAAATATACCATATGGTTCAACAGATATGAGCATTTTACTTAGTGCTAACGGACGGACTCGCATAGTGATTATAGTGCAGACCCAAGGGTCGTGCAATATTTCACTTAATCTGATTGTTGAGGAAAAAAAGACAAATAGATATTATAAATACAGATACGAAAATGGGGGTTCCAGTGACTACAGAACCCGAGAATTATGAAAAATTAATCCTTTAGAGATAGAGAGAATCTATGAAATTTGAAAACTGCAGACGCTCGTTGATCAAGCCATTTCATATGGGCCAGCTAGAAGGTGAAAGAGAGAGAAAGAGACATACAGATCTCGGTTTGGTCAACTCGGTATTCGAGAGCTAAAAACGGAAATGGCGCTGAACATCTAAGAGAGAGAGAGAGAGAGAGACAGACAGACAGACAGACAGACAGACAGACAGACAGACAGACAGACAGACAGACAGACATAGATGAAGAGAGAGCTTAAGAATAGGAGAGAGAGAGAATGGCAGATGGATAAAACATCTCGAATAGCTAGATGCATTTTCATGGTTGAATTGAACCATTCGTAGCTTTATTAGTGTCAACATATATGACTCCGTTTCTGAAGATGTAAAACATAATACTGGATTTTTATTGGTCGTAAAATTGTAACAAACTGCTTGAAACAAAAATAGTCTCACGGTTTCATAGGGTACACTATCGATTGTTATATGAGTTGCTTCTTAACCGTCCTCACATTAAGGATATTATGCACGTGTAAAGTAAGCCCCAAGCATGCCAACTATACAGAGCGCCAAAGGTTAATCACCAATAACTTTGTAGCTAAATTTTCCAGAGCAAAGTAATGTTATGTAAATAAACCTTATAAATAAAGATAAATAAAAGGATGGGATAGTGAAACACTCATGCTATTTTGCAAAAGTCTGTGATGGTGAGTTCAAGAAAAAGGGCATAGGGGTCAACTTATTTACATTGCAACTTTGTATACATGAAAGTATGATGTTGAAAATTGTGTGAGAAAGATGCACTAAACATGTTTCAAGATTTCAGGGCGATAGCTTGAAAGTTTGATAAGTCGCGAAAATTAATGATTTTGGATCAAAACGGAATTTCACTTGTCTTTTCAAATTTCAATATAAATGTTTATGCAGAATTTCACAACAGATAAAGGTTTTCCATGTTTCATACAATTTCTTAAAGGTAGTTTGAAAATTGTTTCAGCAAAAATATTGGTGGTGCTTAACTTTTGACGCTGTGTATATTAATGAGCCAACTCCTGGGATTTTAGTACTAACTGCATATGCGAATAGCAACGCGCAGTCTCGCAAGAGCCTAAGCTGCTCAAACACACACACACATCGAAGGGCATAGTGAAAGCACATGCACAAATATATAGGCCAGTAGTCCACGTTTAAATAGTGACGTACGTATATACGTATATTATATATGCTAAAAGTACGACATATAAAAAATCTTAGTAGAATCCATGGATGAGCCGACACGAAAGCATTGCGTAATGGATTTGTAAGGATTGGTGTATGTGCGCGCAGGTTGCAACACACTTGGGCGTACTCATAGATGTGTACATTGTATTTGCGCACACCGTATTCGTTTGAACTAAAGTGTGCTGTCCTAAATCCTACCATTTCAGCTCATGTCAGCTCACATGAGCTGAAGGCTGGTGTAAATGAATGCTTCTGCATTTATCCCTCCGTCCGTCCGACTATGTCGCCGAAAACATTGTACGGTATATTTAACTTAACCAATATAAGCCTAGCGTCCTTTTTGTGTGACATCGGCAGAAAGTGCAAAACCAGATCAGACGCCACAAACGTGGCGTCTGATCAGGTTCTTCATTGTTAGCTTACAGAAGTGTATCTTAAGGTTTTAATAAAAATGAAAAATGCCACCCAACAACCCTAAAGTTAGAAATGGACTCGGCCAATTGATAAAGATGGGAAAATACATTCGGCATTCATGGGTTAAGAAGACGTCAATGAAAGTCCACCAAAGCTAGGAGCGTAGTGGCTCAGTGGTACTAGTATCATGTTGGACTTCGAATCGAAGTGCTGTTAGTTCGACATGTGTTGTGTTCTTGAGCAAGACACCTTATCCTCTGCTTAGTACTTGTTTAACGCTGAAAGATAGGAAAATGTCCGGATATGATTGAATAACTGTTGACTGGGACATAAAGCATCAACACAAATGTGATTAAAAGTCTACCGAAGATGTAAGCAATTTTAAAAAATGATCAACATCAACAAAATATATATAACTGTGTTGGATATACAGAATATGAAACCTGTGCAAATTGCACTGGTTTCATATTTCGTTCATTTGCCGCGATCGTACTTTTACATGTGTTTGAAGACCTTACTTCATGTAGATACTTAAGACAGGTCATGTGTTTGCGCTAGTGTTACCCAAGGGTCCATTCTGGGCTCTCTTTTATTCGTCATGTACATTAGCGCAATAAGTCATCTGTTCCTCTGTTCGCAGACAACACCAGCCTCAATATTGCCTTTGATGATCCAGTAGTAGCGGCTGGCTTACCTCTAAATTCGGATCTGTACAAAATTAGAAGATGGGCATCCAAATGACTTGCTGTATGTAATCATGCAAATTTTGAGTCCCTTCTTATGTCTTGGAAAGAATATAAAACTTTATCAGCCACCTTTGTATTTGAATTATCAACAGACCCAATAAGTGACTCCTTACAAACACGTAGGTCTACATTTCTCTAATGACTGCTCGTAGCATGAGCACACAAGAAAAGGCTTCTGCACATATACCAAAAGCAAAAATATAAGCAAAAGCAGTTATGTAACTTACACCTGGTATGACGATTGTTTGTTTAGTTTGCGGGAAAGAACAAAGACTACACATTACAATCAGTTCTGGTAATACCGTTTTCAGTGACAGCACTTTATAAAGGAATGTCAGTTTTACCTCACCAAGAACAGTTTTGATATAAAGGTATACAACCATAGGCTTTTTGTCTGTTGACTTGACAAACCTATTATACATTCCATATAAAAATTGCAAAAGCAGTCACCGATACTGTGAAATCCATGACAGGTATTTGGCTGTGGTACCAAGCCGCCAGCAACTCAACCATTGCTTCTATTTTGGCCTCGTTGAGAGAACATCTGATTTTGTTGCATGCAAACAACAATGCGCAGACTAGCCTGAGCATCCGGGCAGTCTGATCAGCACCTTTGTTTTTCGTTTTCTGGAAAGTGTTATAGCTATGCGTGCTGCATGCAAAATTGCAATATTACAGCTAGTATCTATAGCTTTGAAAAAAGTCAGCAGGTGACAAAATAAGCATGCAAAAGAGCTACTTACACTTTGTATACTGGAAAACCCTAAGTAGGTACTTTGGCAAACAAACAGTGATGAGCCAGATGAAATGCAGCACAATTCAGATTTTTTTTATCAGGGTCAGCACTGTTTGCTAAGATTCAAACACCCTTCAGACATCATAATTTAGAAAATTCTACCCGTGACGCCTTAAAGTACACAATGGGCATTCCAATATTTATTGCATCGATATGTATCCGGAAAATCCATCAGAATATGAAAAAATATTAACATATGTTATTATTTTTGTATGTTGGTATTCTTTATTACTGCAAAATCTGTATAAATGAAGAGTGTGGGTCATACATTTTGTAAGATTCTCAGCCCTTTTAATGAACAGATAATATTATTTGTGACTAACCATGTGCGGTACAAATCTTCTATGTTTTCATTAGCCCGCCTTGGCTATCTCAGCAGATGTTTTTGCAATGCGCAATATAAGAAAACACGAAACAATAGCAACAAAACAAATATTATTGCAAAAAGAAAATGTGACTATTCCACACCTGCGGTCGCCACTTGTATGAATATTTATAACTTCATTTAAAAGACCCATACCTGCAAGAAAATATGTCTTTTAGTATATGTGAAAAAACACAATAACTGATTATTTAGCTTCTACTGGCATATTTATCAGATTCTATTGCGATCTACCAATACAGAGGAGACAATGCTGCAAATCATTAAGTGCTAAACAACCACTTAAGCTGATAGGCAGTCAAGAGAATCAGCTCCAGTATAAGAGCTAAGGGCCTGTTTAACAGGTTTGGCAGGTGAGAAATAAAAGGTGAAAACTTTTGTAGTGATGGAGTTATTATTTCGTAAAATATGTTTCATGAAATCAATCAAACATTTAGAAAAGAAAAATAGTTTATGAATCTGCTTCATAACCCGTGGTGGCATCTCATCATTGTAAAGAAATGTTCATATACCCTAATAAACCTAAATATTGAGACACCTTCTGTTAACATTTAAATTGGTACGTCTTCACATTCTTAGGAAAAAAGTTGGGTTGTATATGATCCTCATCCCAAGTCCAGCATTGAGGTCTGAGATAGTCAAAGAGCAATAAATCCTTCACTGTAAGCTGGCTTCAGATAACGAAATACATTTCATCTCTTGCCAACCCTAAATATTATCAGGCTCATGCAGAGAAGTTTATGACCTTATCAGCCACACCAATCGACGATGATGCCAGTAAACTTAATCTGTTTTTAAATGGCAATTGTCAGATTCCTGTCAAAAGCCTGGACCTGTTTAAAAAAACAAATAAGTGATACTCTCAGAATGTTATCTCATACAGAAATATTCTCATTTCCTGCCTTCATATGTCTGCAGCAAGAATCTTTGAATCCTAAAAAATTCAGGTTTAAGAATCACTCTTTCTCTTCCGTTAACATGATGTGGGCATTGTTTCTTTCCTGACAGTATAATTACAACCAGCAAGAAGGGATGCTGCGATTCAGTTAGCTACAAAGTCTTTTTCATAAGAAGCTAAGAACCAACTTAAAAATGTTCCTATTGCTTCCAAAACTCTTTTCGGAGGTCAAATTGATTCTATTTACAAAGAGAATTCTGAGATAAATAGAAACCAATTGATCACTAAAGCAGTAGCTCATCCTAGGCCTCAAAATTCTTCTACTTCGGCATCTCAATAAAGGAATAAGCATAATCCATAGAACCCAGTATCTGATAAGAATGCTAATCCTGGCAATAGAGAGCCTGGACCAACACATTCTAACTCCAGACTCGGGGGTTGCATTCTGGTAGGGGTTATGTTAGGAAGGACAGAGTGGCCCCCTTCAGTAGAGGGCCTTCTCTGGTCATAGAGTTTGAAAACCTACTTCCACTGCCCCTTCTTCAGCCACAAATTCCGATGGGAGGAAGGTTGGCCCACTTTGCCCTAAATTGGTAAAATATCATGACGACCAATGGTTCCTCTCTCTGATCAAATTTTGTTGAAAACATCCTCCACTATCAAGAGAGCCTATTTTCCTACAACAATCACTAAGTACAGGGTTGGAAGAAGAGGTCGCCGGTTTACTCCAAAAAGTGCCAGTGGAGGAAATGCAACAGGGAAACTCCCTGTTTTTACATGTGGAATTTCCTTGTTTTATTTTTTTTTAAATGGAAATTGAGGCTGATCATAGATATATCAAATATGTTTTCCTCCAGAAATTCAGGATTGAAACAAAAAAAAAAGTAAGGAATGCCATTCATCAAAATGATTGGGCATTTTTCCTTGTGTTTTTGTCACTTTCCCATATGGTGTTTCTGGTCAGGTGTGTCACTTGATTGTATCGATTCCTGATCTTTGCTTTCTTCTTTACTTTTTTGGATCTGACAGACCTAAGAAGAAGAGCTATAAAATTACAACCCTATCTAGATGATTGGTTATCAGGAAATCAAAATCTTCTAACTCTCTTAGAACACAGACATTTCATCAACTAATCACATCTTTGGAACTGACCATTAATCTAGAAAAGTCAGATCTGATTCCCTCGCAATGTTCACCCTTATAGTAATGGAATTTATATCTCATATGAACATAGAGTTCTTCAAGCCAGATTCCAAATTCTTTTAGAAACTGTCAAGATATTCACTCAGAAAACCTATGTATAAGCCTGATAATTCCTTTGCGGACTTTGATATCTAGGCAGTTTACATCTCAGACCATTACAAATGTCCCTGATTGTTTAATGGAGGCCACAAACATTACCGCTTCAACACCAAATAAGTTGTCATCGTATGTTTTACATCACATTAATTGGAGGAAACTACATTGTATCTACCTTCAGGGTGCTCTCATGAGGACAGATCCTCCCTTCCGTCGCATTTTCATGGATGTCAGCCTATTAGGCCAGGATTCACTTTAACATCTTAGAAATGATGGCCGTCACATTGACATTGAGGAGGGCTCATCAGTTCAAAAAGAACTCCATGGTTCTCATATCAACAGACAATACAACAGTAGTAGCCTATTTGAACAGCCAAGGGGGGGGGGGGAGTGTGCACATTTACCAGATCTTTGTATAGGAGTTTGAAAAACTCTCGCATGTGTCATCAGAACCAAGTACATCTTCAGATAAAGCTCATCTCTCGAAAGTTAATTGTTCTGGCAGATCAAGTGAGCAGAATAAACAAACCGATTTTATCACAACAGAATGGGCTCTCAATCAATCAGTTGCAAACGCAATCTTTCAATTGACCTAATTTTTAAAATTAGACCTGTTTGCAACTGGTCTAAATCACAAAATTCCACTGTAAGTATCACTGATCCCAGACAAAAGGTGCTATAAATAGATGCTCTCACGATGATTGGAATCACATACACCACTATGTATTTCCACTATTTCATCTCATTCCTGCAGTTATTAACAAAGTACGAACAGCTCTGTGCAAAGTGGTACTGGTAGCTCCTTTTTGCACCAACAGATCATGGTTCTCAGAACTATTCAATCTGTTGATATCATCGCCAATAACCCTTCCAGTAGGACCAAACCTACTAGAACAGCTTCACTGAAGGTTCTTGTATCAAAATCCCAGTCTTCTGGTGGTATTTTCTGATCATACTCACTTACTATATTCTGCAACTTCCCACATGGGATTTGTCTAACAATCCATCAGAGATTAAAATTCGCAACGAATTTGCAGATCATGTCTCCAAGGCTCGTAGAGAGTCCACAAGGAAAGTCTATGCTGCAAAATGGCAAGTCTGTTGATTTGGCAAGTCAGAACCAGATTGATCCTATCAATGCATCAGTAGATGTAATTGTGGAATATTTGATATTTTTGTTCAGGGAAAAGCAATGTCAAGTTAACACAATTGAAGGATATAGATCAATTATTTCCAAACCTTGAAATTAAAATCAGGATATGTCATAGCATCACATCTCATTATTTCTGAACTGGTTAAATATTTCCGAAACTTAGAGACCAGTGGAAAATCTCTTGCCCCTAAGTGGGGTGTGTCATTTGTTATTTCACATATATGCAAGACCCCATTTGAGCCATAGCGCGCCAGTGGGTTGGACTTCAGACTCTATGATGGTTTCAACTTAAAGAGTTGTCTATTAATGAGATGGTAGGGGCCTGATGTTTTGGCTGTTGTCAGGCCCACTAGATTTTACCTGTTGGATTTCTTTTGCTCTGGTATTCTGTTTTATGTACTGTTGAGTCCTTATATTTGCTACTTGTTATATCTTGATTTATATGTTCTAGGATATGATGCATGGATAAGTTGCTTTCATGCAAACCAAACATCTATGTGTCTTGATCCACATCTGTACTAAGGATGAAGTTGGCGCTGTGAAACCAGTTTTAGCCGTCCAGTAAAATATTTTTACTGACCGTTCCAATGCAATACTTCTTTTGTGGATCATTTGTGTTATTCATGTCTTGTGGTCACCTGTTGGGAAAGGCCTGACCTTTTGGCTCTGGTTTGTGATGTTTAATTGTGTTTTTGTCTCTTTCCTATATGGTATCCTGGGTCAGGTGTGGTACTTGATTGTATCAATTCCTGATCTTTGCCACCTTTCTTACTTTACAATGTAGCCTCTTTACTTCATTTATCGATGAAAACTGCCATCCTCCTCACCATGGCTACTGCTAGAAATCGAATGAGGTACATGTATTTGCTATACATTTATATAATAATCACCAAGCTTAGTTTTAGCAATATAGATGGTTCTCTTATAATTAGAACTCACGTTCCCACCAGAGCTCCTGATTCTATTGCAATTTTAACTGTCTTATTTCCGTACAATAAATGATACCTTTAGCCAATTACTTTGCCCTATTAGAGCAATTAAAGTATATCTCAAAAGAACAAACATATAAGGAAAAATAGGATTATAATATTCCCACAAGGGGCGATCATGACATAAACAAATCTACGATCTCCGAGTGGGTTAGGTATACAATCAAACATGCGTACAAGGCAATTTCTACCAGCCAAGTTAAGCTTCTTAGAATAATGCACTCGAGCTAAGATCTCTATCTTGGGCTTACCTAGCTTTCATCCCACCATATGAAATCATTAAAGTAGCTGTATGGTCAAACGCTTCTGTCTTTGCCTCACACTATCTCCGCTACGTTCGTGGTCAACATCCAACTTCGGCACTGGTCTAAAAAAAAAAAAAAAAAAAAAAAAAAAAAAAAAAAAAAAAAAAAAAAACTCGATTTTTTATGTTTTTCATATTGATTTTCGGCGATAACTTTTTTCTTATTAATTTTATCAAACCTTGTTCGCGATGAAAGTTGTAGAGAAAAAATTTTCTCTACAACTTTCATCGCGAACACGGTTTGATAAATTTAAGGACAATGTCATACACAATATGGCGTGGTGTCTAAAATCTGCGGGTGCTTTGAATTTTGCGCTGTCACAAGAACAATGTCCAACTTCGCTCTGAATTTCAGAAATAATCATAAGATATATGTAATATAGTTTACAATTTTGTTGCTGAATGAAATATACACAAACAGTAAATAAGTCAAATATTACCTTGAACTTGGTCAATCTTTGCACACAGAATTCTCCTATTTTCCTCCATCAGAAATTTAAGTTTTTTGCACAAGCATGTAGTGTGATATGTGATCTAGTACAGCCGGAATTTAAAATTTACAAAATTTTATTCACAAGGTCACTTTTCTTGCTAATCCAATAACACCTAACACTCATATATAATAGCCACTGACAATAATATACATGTCAGTTATACAGGTTAGTAAGTTTACATACACGTCCACTAATCTATCTCCTTCTTCGGCAAATACAATGTATACAAAAAACATGAGCGGAGATTCGTGTATAATGTAGTTTTTTGGTGTCTGTAAAGGCGGTAACTTTACTATTCAGATCTGGGCGTGGTTCGACTATTTCATCTGCTCAAAAAGGGAAATCAGGTTCTATCTATTGGTAAAGAGTTATTAAGTTGTTTTAGCCATGCAAAGAAGCGTGATTTTCATGAAAATCCTGACCATATATACACTGAACTTACGTTTATTAACCCTTTAAGCGTATATTACAAAAAAAACGTATACCTTTGTCGTCTGCTGAAATATTTGAAGACCCTTCCATATACAGTGTAGATCCAGATCAGACTGCTTCTATAGGATCAGTCTGGTCTGGGTCCCCACTGTATGCTTCTATAATTATGTTAACCAATAAACAGACATTTTTCGGATGCAGTTATTTTGCTGGTGTTTTAAGGGTTAATTCATATGATTTGTGTGCTCGCTGAGGTGTTCTGGCGCAAGATGATACTTACTTTCGAATAAAACCACGCCTCATTTTCAGCTATTACCTATGTCTTTAAAAGGTTGACCAGTCCTAATTTCCCAATCATGATGTGCCGCTGTTACAGTACCCCAATTGTCCTATAATAGGTAATATCGTGTTCTCTGGTCACTATCTATATCTTGCACTCTGAGAGTTATTTTATAAAAACCCGGAGAATGCTATTCAATGGGCCAATGACTTGACTTAAATTACCTGTGGGCGCTTCAGAAGGCTATCATTTCCAATTAATATAGAATACATTTCTCTTAAGATCACTTTTGTCTGTGCAACATAAGTTAACAAATAGTTAAGATTAAGGCCATATTTTAAATAAAATTTCATATCTTTCGGCAGTCTTAATTGTTTGAAAATTACTGATTTGGGTGATGTGTCGTTTTCAGTGTGTTGCACATTGAGGATTATGGTCATCAGTCTGGCGGTTTGTACACTCGTTTTACTTCATTGTCGTTCACTGACTTTTAAAAAAAACGCTGTGTCATTTTTTTGCGTTAAATGTCAATTCCTGTATTGAAATGTATATCACGCACTAATATAAAATGTTTATTTTAAATTGCCTAAGCTTTTCTTCAATTTCTTAATTTGATTAAAACGTCAAATTGAATCCAAGGCTGTGAAAGCTCACACGCTCTTATGTAAGCATTCCTTTCCATTGAATCCAGTGAGCAGGCATCATGCCACAGACGATCTATTGGTGTAAAAGAGAAGCTAAATGAGCAATCGAACAACAATCTCTGAATTTTGAAACATTTAAGAAAATGAGAGTACTTGTAATCACATAATCGATGGGGTGCCATCGCTAACACCCCACGTTCTCGAAGAAATTTAATGATAATTGACCTATTGACTATACCTCGCGATCACAAGTTTGACCATACGGTGAAAATTTAACTTGTATCCCGTTCTGCTCATCATCCCCTTCAATTTGATATGCCACACAACCATGTTTGGGAAAAAAATTGACCCCAAGCAACCCCAAGTCCCACCCCTGGAGTACGACCCAGGCGACATAATGAAAATCTCGTTCTTTTATTTTTGAGAACAAACATAAAGTTTAGTATAAAAATCTTTGAAATTGACTTTTCGAATATGATAGTTGACCTTTGAACCCTCCCCTGGGCCCCAGGGGGACGGCCCCAAAAGAGTGCTGTCGCACAACCCACTCATATGAAAATTTCGCACACCAAACTTGGTTGGATTTCGTCCAATGGTTAAGGAGGCTAGAGCATAACATACAGACAGACGGACGAACGAATAAACGGACAGACGGGCAGAGGCGATAACAATACCCCCTTTAAAAAGGGGTGGTGATAATAAAGAAGAACACCATGTCACGTGCACTAATTGGATTCCGCTTTATATTCATACTAGGAAGTCCGGCTCATAGATATGTATTACAACTATACATGTATGTATTATTTGTATTTTCCTATGCAGGATATGGATTGGTAGCCCTGTTTACAGGTGTAGATAAACATGTACATTACGCCTGGTCGGCTATTATATGAGTGGTATGTACTGTCGGATTAGCAAGAAAAGTGACCTTTTGAATTAAGTTTTGTTAAATTTAAATTCCGGCTGTACTAGATCACATATCACACTACATGCTTGTGCAAAAAACTTAAATTTCTGATGGAGGAAAATAGGAGAATTCTGTGTGCAAAAATTGACCAAGTTCAAGGTAATATTTGACTTATTTACTGTTTGTGTATATTTCATTCAGCAACAAAATTGTAAACTATATTACATATATCTTATGATTATCTCTGAAATTCAGAGCGAAATTGGACATTGTTCTTGTGACAGCGCAAAATTCAAAGCACTTGCAGATTTTAGCCACCACGCCATATTGTGTATGACATTGTCCTTAATAAGAAAAAAGTTATCGCCGAAAATCAATCTGAAAAACATAAAACATCGAGTTTAGTTGTGGTTGTTCAAAATGTCAGAAATCGTAATTTCTGTAAATATTATTATTAACAATAATATAATACATGGCTGAGGGGTATTTCCAGGGAGGTGGGAATTGTACAGATAAATATATGGTAGTTACACTTTAAAAAAATTAATAGCGCTACTACCATATATTTATCTTATAGCTACCTGGAATTACCAAAATTGGTGGGAGTAGTCATTACACCAAGGTTGGCTCTGAGACATCTTGATCCCAGCGAGCCTGATTGTTGACCCAACAATCAGGCTCGCTGGGATCAAGATGTCTAAGACGATACCACCTACTTACCGATGGAGACAGCTTGCTGAATGGTACTAGTTAGTTATAACAAAGGGCTGCATTCAGAGATAAACTGAGGTTACTGGAAGATTATATCTCCTTATTTCAACTCGGTTCTATGGGACCCTCTGGATTATCTCCGGAAGCTTATAGCAGAGCCGACCTTGGTGTAATGACTCCTCCCACCAATTTTGGTGATCTGGGTGGCTATATGATAAATATATGGTAGTAGCGCTATTATTTTTTTTAAAAGTAAACCTACCATATATTCATCTGGAAAATTCCCACCTCCCGGGAAAAACACCTCAGTCATGTATTTTATTATTTTTATTAATAACATTTACAGAAATTATGATTTCACGTGTACTTCTGGTGCTTCACTTCTGATGAATCTGTGATGTCATTCAGGTCTATATTTAACCAATAGTGGCACACCAAGGTCACGGGTCTAAGTTGGTATTGGTGGCAACAGGACTGTAGCTATAAGATAAATATATGGTAGGTATGCTTATTAAAATAAATTTTACATTAAAAAAATACTCATTTTTTATAATAGTAAATATAGACAAAACTATACATATACAAGACAATAGTCGATAGTACACCATCGCAAATACCCCCTTTTATCTCTAATCAAGAGATGCATTTACAAGAATATATTATATAATTTGGCCTTTGACCACGACCTTGGGATCAAAGTCACACACGTTGCCCAGTTAACTCTACAGCATACTATGCATTAGGAGATAAATTTACCAGAAAATACATTATTTGACCTCAGACCTTGTCCTTGGGGTCAAAACGTACAATTGCAAGAAATGTGGCAGATTGACGGACGTACGTACGTACTTACAGGACAGACGTTCTGAGGTTACCAATTATTAGTCCGTTGCCATAACACATTTATGGGGTTTAACCCCAGGAGGTTAACCCCATAAGCTTTTTTTAACCCGATAACACCAAGCTACCCTAAACCCAACCCTAAACATGTCCGTACAGATTACATAGCCCCATAATGTACTGGGCGTCTGCCCGGACAGACCGACAAAATGACTGACGTTCTCACATAAGGATTCTTGTTGGATTTTTTCTATGTTAGGAAAAGTCTCACTGCTTAAAGCTGGTGCTGGGGCTAGCTTAAAGCAGTGAGGCTTTGTTAGAGAGTTGGTACACTTTCCCTAAATTGTCATATTAAGACACAAAGAATCCGAGTCTTCTATTTTCATTTCTTCCATTTTTTCTATTTCTAAAGGATCCGTTGTTCCAGATTATTTAGAGGTTGCAGCAGCTGTCGTTGTGCTTCTAGGAGTTTGTAGAACCTCTGCCCGTATATCGATATAGAGTTGATATTTTTTCGTATAATATTGGTTTTTAACAGAAGACAGAATCCACAAACATAAGCCCCAATGAGCGTTTGAACCGACTATCAGAAGAGCGAATGTATAGTAATAGCATACATACAGCAGTTACAAAGAAACATTATGTGAATATTCAAACATAAAAACAAGTTTAACCTACATATGCAGTGTATATTCTATAATCCGGAAAAAACTTATATTTTAATTTTATAAACAAAAATAGTAAGTGAGTATGATCAGGAAAATCCACAATCACAAAACTGCAGATGAGGAAGAGCTACACAACAATCACGAGACACCAGGAAGACAAACAAAGCAAAGGAACCAGCTCTCTCTTCCCCATCAGGATGATTGCAAAACTAGAATGGACACAAAGTAACGCACAACAAAACATAGAACAATTACAGAATCCCACAATGGGAGTAACAGTCAACAACGAATCAACAACAACCGAACCATATTCCAGCGCATGTAATGCATGTAGCGTCTGTGGTGAGTTTAGCTGCATCGTTCTATGTTGATTAGATAGCCCGACTTAATGTGCTCCTTGCACATTATGTATGGTGTTCGACTTTCATTTTCAAGTTCGAATTTGGAGATCATCTGCAAAGTCTTGACTGAGTTATGGCCCTTTTTTACTTAGTTTTTGGCTAAATTTTGGTTTCCAATCAAAAACGTTTGAAGGATTTATTAATTTTATTCAAAGTTAACTGAAGGGTTAAGCATCATTAAATACAGGTCAAGTTCTTATTTGGAGATCATCCGCAAAATTTTGACTGAGTTATGGCCTTTTTTACTTAGGTTTTGGCTAATGCAAAAGCTATATTGGCTTTTTGTGCAATGAACTTCACATTTCCCCAAAGCTATTATATCTTAGGCGGGGTCAAAGGTCAAATATTGAAATTTCGCAATAACTAAGTCAGTTGTCAATATTTTTTCCGAAAGTCCGCATGCAGACAGAAGTACAATAGATATGAAACATATCAAACAGGAATTTAGTTCGAAGGCCAGTGTGGAGCCCTCTGGGTGGAATTTAGGGGGTAGGACGGAGGCAAAATTCAACTTTTTCAGTATATGGTCATGTTGTATATCAAATTAAAGGGAATGAAGCATGCAGCAACATGATAGCAAATATTTTGCTCGTACACACACCCTCGACCCTGGGGTGGGGTCAAAACATTTTTTTTCTGAAAGTAGTTTTGTTGCATATCAAATTTAAAGGGAATGGAGCAAAGAGCACCACACAAGCACACATTCTGTCCTTACACACACACCGACCCTGGAGGTGGGACCAGAAGGTCAAAACAATTGGTTTTTTTTTTTCTGAAAGTATTCATGTTGTATATCAAACAAACTGGGAATTATGCATAGAGCACCACACAAGCACATATTCTGTCCTTACATACACCCTCGGCCCCTTGGGATGTGGTCAAAAGGTCAAACTTTTTTCTGAAGTAGTCATGTTGCATATATATAAAATTAAAGGGAATGGGGGCATAGAACAACTCGCAAGCACTCATTCTGTCCTTACACTCACCCTCGGCCCCTGGGTGGGTTCAAAATGTCAAAACATTTTTTCTGAAGTAGTCATGTTGCATATCAAATTTAAAGGAATGGAGCATAGAGCACCATGCAAACACATATCCTGTCCTTACACACACCCTCGACCCCTGGGGTGTGGTCAAAATTTAAAAACTTTTTTTTTACCGAAAGTAGTCATGTTGCATATCAAATTAAAGGAAATGAAACATAGAGCACCATGCAAGCACACATTATGTCCTTACACACACACTCAGTCCCCTAGATGGGGTCAAAAGGTCAAAAGGTTTTTTTTCTGAAAGTAGTCATGTTGCATATCAAGTTAAAGGTAATGGAACATAGAGCACCATGCAAGCACATATTCTGTCCATACACACACACACACACACACTTGGCCCCTGGGGTGGAGTCAAAAGATCAAAACATTTTTTTCTGAAGTAGTCATGTTGCATATGTATCAAATTAAAGGGAATGGAGACATAGAGCAACACGCAAGCACTCAATCCGTCCTTACACAAACCCCCGCCCCTGGGATGGGGTCAAACGGTCAAAACATTTTTTCTGAAGTAGTCATGTCGCATATCAAATTTAAGGGAATGGAGCATAAAGCACCATGCAAGCACATATTCTGTCCTTACACACCCTTGATCTGTGGGGTCTGGTCAAAACTTTTTTTCTGAATGTGGTCATGTTGCATATTAAAGTAGAGGGAAAGAAGTACATACCAACATATCATAATGCTGCATTCATCTGGGTCCTCACTGTTTGCAAAAGTGCATGTTTAGGGGTTTCCCAAATACAAAGGGTTAACAACTACAGAATCTAGGAATTGGCCTGTAAATGTATATAAACTCCCAGTTTCCTCGGTATTTGTCCGTTCTAAGGCGGCGGTTCTGTTGTTGATTATTTATTGTTCATTGCTGCTCCCTTTGTTTGTGGGTCCTTGTTTACCAATACAGTACTCAGTGTCATTTTAGTTCAACAATCATCTCGCTTAGAGAGAGAGAGAGAGAGAGAGAGAGAGAGAGAGAGAGAGAGAGAGAGATGGTTGCTTAACTTATATTCTGTTCTTGGTGTCGTGTGGCTGATAATGTCCTATATCTTTTCCTCGTGGTGCCATGGTTTGGTCTGTGATTGTGGCATTTCATGGTCATGCTCACTTACATTTTTAAGACGAAGTCTTATAATTTCATTGCTATGAAAAGCTGACTTGATCTCTGTATGGAAGAAAGTATATGCCATGAAATGGTTGTTGATCTACTGCAGAGATTTAATTAGTAATATGTTTTGTTTATTTTTTTTCCATTTTTAAATATGATTTTCACGTTGACGCTGAAAAAATGATAGTCAAAACGCGAGAAATGTAAAGAAATTTCTGCGTTGAAGGTTAAAAACTACTGTATGCCATGATAGCTTGATTTCAGACCAGTCTGCGCATCACCACAATAACATCCAGGCCTCCAGATACATGTAGGAGTGTGTAATCAAAAACAAATAAACAAAAATAAGCTGTGATATAATTCACAACATCTACATTAATTGCTATCGACAGTTGTCGGTCTACAGGTGGTCAGTAATGTAAATGCAGGTATCTAGAACCCCTCCCGTATTTTCAAATAGTGTGGGGGAGGGGCCAAACGCACCAATACTCAACCACTTAAGATTTTTTTGGTTGGATTTAAGCAAAAACAATAGTATGAACTATCAAACTCGAGATTCCAGCAATCTTGTACCCTATAAGCTTTATCACAGATATTTTGGAATAGCATAGATTCCTTTAGCCAAACGCTTTACTGAGCTGAGCTGACCTAAGACATAACAAAGTATGAACATCCCCTTTCTTTAAAAATTCTCATGTTACTCATATAAAATTTGTTTTCTGTCACTTCGTCGTTTATCTTTTTTAAAGATATTTTTTGTTTTAATTGAATGCACCGGATTTTCACCTTGATGGCTCAGCTGAGCCTCCTTATAAAATAGTTTACTTCCACGCCTAGGGCAATATTAAGATGTTGCTGATACCATCTAAGTTTTATATTGGTACACTACATTAACGAAAACAGCTTCCTTTTTATACTCATGGGTTTTCTAATAGAATATTAAAAACGGATTTATTATTGCAGCAAATTTCATTATTCTATAAAATAAATCATATCATTTTAATGCTCCAAAAACCTATTACATTACAAAATGAAGGTTAAATATGATTGAGAATTAACAGACACGGGTTAAATCCTAATTCCAATCCACTTTCAGGTGTACCTAACGTCTGATTGGATAACGTCATAAATGTGACAGTATATTTCGGAGACGGTTTATAGCTATGGTTTCCTCTTTAATTACACGACGGTGGGACAGGCCTCAGACTCTATGACGGCTCTGACGTAAAGCTTTAATCGGTGGGTTGGTGCCTGATGCTTATCTGTAGCTGGACCCACTGTGGCTCAACTTGAAGTTTTCTTTAGCTCTGACTATCTGTAAGTCATGAGCCTTTTTCTTTGTTTCATCATGGTGTGTTAATTTATTAGAGTGTTCTCCATGATGATACATTGCTTTAGTTAGATGATTTCCATGCGAGCTGAACATTTCTTGTACTTCAACAACAGCAGAATCTAAAGCGAAGATTTGGTGCCAGTAAAAATGCATTTGGGCCCCCGGTGGCCTTGGCTGCTGTCCGTTCTAAGGCGGTGGTTCTTTTGTGGTTGACTTTTTGTTGATTGTTACTCCCATTGTGGGAGTCTGTAATTGTTCTATGTTTTGTTGTACGTTACTTTATGTCCATTCTAGCATTGCAATCATCTTGATGGGGAAGAGAGAGAGTTGGTTACTTTGCTTAATTTGTCTTCCTGGTGTCCATTGATGGTTGAGCGGCTCTTCCTCGCGGTGCCACGGGGTTGTCTGCGGTTTTTGATTGTGGTATTTCCTTATCATACTCGCTTTCTACTTAAAACTGTATTCAATTTTCATTTCACGAGGCATATCGTCGGATATATGGTCGGAAATTTAGTTTTACGGCGACGCGCGAGCGTTATCCAATCAAAATCAAGAGCATTAGAGTCGGAACTCGATGCCATTACGTAATGTCGCTTTTCATTGGCTGGCAATTGGTTAGACACTGGATGTAGGCACAACATACTACATATTTCTGTACTTTGGAAGGAAAAATGCTACAGTGTATTATAATGGGGATAACTTGCCCATGTTCATATGACGTAGGGCCAGTCAGATTATTAATAAATCAATTACCAAGCATATCACAGGCTAGAAAAGACAGCAAGGGCTTAAATATATTTTACTGGCCAATTTTGCCCTATATTCTGCTGTTGTTAAAACACATGAATAAACACAAAAACATTAACCACCAATAAAGGACAAACACCCAACTTAAACAGATCTAACAACATGCGCGGATCCAGAGAGGGGGCAGGAGATCAGAGCCCACTGAAAAATCTATAGGGTTTCTTAGCAATACTGGTTCAGATCCTTTGAAATATCACGAAGCTACCAAGCAAGCGTTCAATGTTGTGCCATCATAGCCTTTTTGGTATTTGGTTCCTCTCTCCTCTCATCAACTAAAAAAAGCACACACACAAGCAAACGTTACACTCTGATAAAACTTTCTGGATCCGCGCATGAGCAACAACAGAATAACCGCGTTAGAACTGAAGCAGTCGCAGCCACAGGGGCCATCAGCACCTATGTTGGTCGCCCATGCAACACGTACTAAAACCTCATGAGAAGGTCTTGTTTTCTTTTGCCTCTGTCTGTACCTAGCAAAGTGTATTGTAAACTTGTTAGTAATAAATTAATCGTCCTGTCTGATTCATTCAAACATCGTTTTTATCTTTCACTCATCAAACACAGTGTTGGCGAAGAGAAACATTAAAAGAGAGATATTTTTGGTTTTATTAGGGTTCACAATATTTATACTTTCATATTTAAATTTCTATTACAACCAACTGACAGATATATCGCTGTTAGAAATGAATAAAAAGTACAGAGTCATGTACTATTTTGTCTTAACTACATGTAAGTAAACTTTCAACATTTATTCATTCAACTTAAAGGTTTTCTAAAGTAATAATTATAGTAATTAGGCCAAAATATAGACAAAAAACAGTGTAATGAGGTCAGTCGATTGGCAGGCTCATCGCAGATATCCGCACTTACGTTATTTATGTTACCTTTGACTTAAAGACCTTGCCTCGAGGTTATAAAATTTGAGTACAAGCTCAGACTCAAAATAAAGCGCAATGATTGGCTGCTTGCGGACACGTGTCCGCAAACAGCCAATCATTGCGCTTTATTTTGAGTCTGAGAATGAACTCAAGCTTTATAACTTCGAGGCCTGGGCTCCCATGTCATCTACACGCATCACACATATTATGTCAAATATTAATACCGTGAAAATTGTTAGATAAGTCTGTATTACAATCCATACAGTCTAATATCTATGTATATTTTACCTTGACCTTTGACTTCAAGATCATGATAGCGATCCAAAACATTTGTTATCAAAATTATCATGTACACACCATATGCAATCATTGTACAACATATGAACCATCTCCATCGAAAATTATATTTCAAGTTTGCATTTTAAGCCATACAGATATATTTTAAGTATATTTGACCTTGACCTTTGAGCCTGGAATATGGCCTGGCTCAATGACGTACGACCCAATTAACAGAGGGTGGCAATATCCTGTCTCACAGAGGGGCCATCATCCACTTTACTTGGGTCAAAACTTACATTGGAGCGCGCGTCACATGCAACCAAGGAAGCACTACTTGCAAGGCCAACCAATTTGTCTAGCCCAGCCTAACTTAGGACCACAATCGGCCACATAGGATGACTTCAAACAACATTAGAGGGTGGCTACGATCATCATTTTAATGAAGGATCATTGCCAGCCTCATAGGGGGTGGCAAACCGCTTCACAGGCAACTAGAGCTCGCTTCTTGGGGGATCTGGGACAGCTTCACAGAGGAGCATGACTCAATAAAAAGGCTATAGACTTGTCTTGCAAATGAATGATTATGACCCAACTCGCATGGCGGGCCACAACCCACACGATAATCCGCTTAACGAGAACGGCCACAACGCAACAGAACAAACGGCTTGCCTCATGGGCTGACCACAACACGTCTCACGGGGAGACTACAATCCATCTCACATTGGGACCATGATGACCCACAACAGGCCTCGAGGTTATCAAACTTGAGCACAGTCTCAGACTCAAAATAAAGCACAATCATTGGCTGCTTGCGGGCACGTGTCCGCAAGTAGCCAATCTTTGCGCTTTATTTTGAGTCTGAGAATGAATTTAAGTTTTATAACCTCGAGGCCAGGGTCACGACCCTTCTTATGGGTGTCACAACATAACTAACTTTACGGAGCGACAGGCAACATTGCATGGGAATCAGAACCCGTTTCAAAAGTAACCTGACTAACATCACAAAAAGAGCACCTTTCTCCAACAAGGATGACATCCCGCCTCACAAGGGGCCTGGAAACTCCTCATGTGTGGTAACCATGTGCCGCCTTACAGAGGGGCCATGACCTGCGTTTTTAGTAACCCAGTACATGGAAACGTGTTTATTTGCACCATGAATATGCTAAAACTTCTACCCAACTATCAATCCCCAGACTGCCACAGTAGAAATAGGCAAATAAATGCTTTTAAGCTAATTGTTGTATTAGCATGCATAGCTATGATAGAATGAGAACAAAGACGTTGCTAAGCTAAGAAAATCATAATGACGTACTTACTCATACAAAACTTCAAAACAAAAATAAACAACACAACCGTACGCAGTGGGTATGCAACACATACGCAGTGGCAATGTTCATACGCAGTGGATATGCATCACATACACAGTGGCAATGTTCATACGCAGTGGTTATGCAACGCATATGTAGTTGGCTATCCAACACACACACATTGGCTATGCAACACATACACAGTGGCAATGTTCATACGCAGTGGCTATGCAACACATACGCAATGGCAATGTTCAAACGTAGTGGCTATGCAACACATACACAGTGGCAATGTTCATACGCAGTGGTTATGCAACGCATATGTAGCTGGCTATGCAACACATACGCAGTTGGATATGCAATACATACACAGTGGCAGTGTAACACATACGCAGTGGTTATGCAACATATACGCAGTTGCTATGCAGCACATACGCAGTGGCAATGCAACACATACGCTGTGACAAAGATATGAATTCCGTACTCAGTTCGTAAACAACTCGCACACCACGGTACGTGGTAAAAGCCAATTGCATACCATTCACATAGCTTCCTGATACTTTATGGATATGTAAAACCGCCATATATATTCGCAGAAGCATGCTTAATACGCCTTATATTTGCCACAATGGCACCTCCCAGATTCCGATGGTTTACATCTTCTTGGCAAGCTCGCTGCCTTTCCACCACGTGACTCATTCAAGAGAGGTCACCTAATGTAGATATATTATTTTAAGCCTTAAAGCGCCAAGAAAGTATTGCACCTGAAATTGTCGTCTGCTGAAGTCGTCTGCTGCAAATAATTGCCTAGCATAACTGACAAATTAAGCATAGAAGCAAACAGCGTGCTCCCAGAACAGATTGCTCTTATAGAAGCAGTCTGGTCTGGATCCACACTGTTTGTCTATGAGGCTTCAAATATTTTCGTGGACGACGAAAACATATATTTTGTGATTATGCGCTTTAAGGGTAAATAAATTTGAGTTCAGTGTGTATACCTGCTGGGAAAGGGCTGACCTATTAATTCTCGTTTGTGGTGTCTAACTATGCATTTTCACTTTCCCATTGGTATCCTGGGTCAGGTGTGGTACTTGATTGTATCGATTCCTGATCTTTGCACCCTTACTTACTATTTCAGCGTTCTGCATTTGCTTTCATATCTCAATGAACTGAAGAAAAATAATCATCATTATTTAACTATAAATATTGTACGTAATGTTACTTAAATTGCACGTTTGCGCGGCCAAAACAACTTATTTATTCTTCACAAAATTAAAAATATAACCTGATTTCCCTTGTTTAACAGATGAAATAGCCGAACCAGGCCCGGAAATGAATATTAAAGTGTCGCCTTTACAGAAAGCGAAAAGTCTATCAATACCACGAGGAACTCTTAAAAGAAAGAGCAAATATATGTTCCTTTAAGTGGAGCAACCATTTTAAAAGGTGATGCCACTGAGGAGATTAATTCATTAATAATTTTAGTAGTCTCCCTTTGATGTGCGTAACTATTTCAGCGTTCTGTCTTTGCTTTCATATCTCAATGAACTGAAGAAAAAAATCATCATTATTTAACTATAAATATTGTACGTAATGCTGCTTAAATTGTTATCTCAACACAGTCAGAAAATGTCATAATGTCACCATACAATGTTATCTAAAGATAAGCTTTGCTTTATCTCATTTTCCAAATTTGCCCAATCTGATGATAATAGCTTAAGAAAAGAGTTTTATATAAATTTAATGTTTTGCATCTTCCCTATGGCCCTGTGTTCCTTTGCATAATTGTAGCAATATTATCAAAGCCCTGTGAGGCGTAGCAAACCAATGCAAATTATGGTGTTATCAGTTCCACTTTGATGCGCCAAATTTTTCAAAAATAAATTACCTATGAGTATAACCACTGTAGATTTCAATACAGTCAACATGACAATACGTTTTGAGCTTTTGTTACCGATGGCCGTGGCTTCTAATTGTACAGGGTTTGTAATTTTTACACGATTGCAGCAATAAATTATATTAGGAATATGGCATGTATTTAATCAGTTTACTTTTTAAACATGTATTCGGTGAATTCTTTAAATTATGAATAGAATACACCTTAACTTCCACTTTACTATTTGAGCCAGTGCATGAGATTTCTACGCATGTCAAAATGCCTAAATGCATAAATTGATGTCAGTGGAGACCCCAATCATGAGAAGATGTTTTAGATTGATTTGTACCAGTTTGGCATCCTTAAAACGTTACTCTACAGATTTTTTACGGATTTTCTTCAATTTGGCGGTCAGCTTAGAAATATGCAAAGGGGCTCTTTCATGGTATGGAAAATTAACATGGGAGTCTGCCCACGCTTGGAATTTGATAATATTATGTTTACTTATTGACTTGGGTATGACTTTTATATATATGGTGCATTTGAGTTTTTATGCAATTTCATTGCTAATTTATGACGTCACGTTTGATATCACTACAATACCTCAGGGTACCCAGTTATAATCATTTTTAAAGTAAATGACATGTCATGTTACGGGCGCAGAAATGTTTTATTAAATAAATATATCATTGATACGTTCGTTGATGCTATAAATGGCTTTGTATTTATTAGATTAGTGGGTGGGCATTCATTTTTATGACATGGTACCCCAATTTTCAACTGTATATTATGTATTCAGTCAAATTTGGAGTTAAAATTTTTACGCGTTGCAGTCTTTGTCAAGATACCATTTCAACATATAAACTAGCCATATATGTTAAGAATATGTAGACCAAATTTCATGAAATTCAAGGACCGGTAACATATTTTTTAAACTTTATGTAAACACATGGCCCTAATTCATCAAAGGATCAGTCTCTATAAGGCCATTTTCATGGCTAAAACCGATTTTCTTTAAACTTTGTATGCTTTAACTGATACGTATTGACTGTCAAATAATGCAATACCAGCTTGTTTGGTTCACTGGTTTTCACTGTATGCATGATTTAAGTGGGTGGGGTAATTCCACCCCATTAAAAGTATAGTTACAAATATGCTATTTTTTCTGTTCCAAGTGCAATCTTCAAAATGGTGGTTGCAATAAGAAAAGTACACTTCTGTACTTAAAAACAGTGATAATATTGTTCTTTATTAATTAACTACTCAATATATAGCACTTATACAGCGAAATGCGTCGGTGTCATACTTGTGACGTTTCAACTTTCATATAGTCACCTTGGACTATATGGACTTCACCTTGGACTATATGGACTTCACCTTGGACTATATGGATTTCACCTTGGACTATACAGAAATCCATGCATCTGATTGGTCAGAAGTTCAGTCAGCTCAGTCACGCTAGAGGAGTTTATAAATGGCGGACCTTTTTGATTTCGGTAAGAAATGCCGAAATAGAAATACAACAACAGCAACACCAACGTTTTTGATTTGGGGACATTTTGACTTGGGGACGTTTCGACTATACACTCAGTAAATCAAGTCCGCCCTCGGTGTGGGGAAGATTGCCAGACAGAACTGTCAGAAATGGCGAGGACATGATGCGAATTTTAGCTGATGATTTTAGCCGCTATGAGCTACTGACACCGGAGAAAACAGAATTCGTTCTCGAGGAAGTAGAGGGACACTCGATGTTCCCGATTCAATTGCCACTAGAGGATGAAGGGCCGGATGGAAGTGTTTCAGACGACACCAGTAATTCGAGCGTTCACGAATATGAAAGATTCGTATTAGTCTTTCCAGAGGACTGCGATCAGTTCTTGTCAGCAAATGTTAACAAAAACACTAAACACAAAACTAACAGCGATGTCTATTTGTTCTACTTATGGGCAAGACAGAGTTTAGAGATGAGGAAAATACAAGACATTCCAACAGTTGAACTGGACGGTTTACTAGCACGGATGTATCTTGGTATGTAGCAAAAATGCTTGATCTGGCTAACTTGCACTCTACTGGGCACAACTGATTTTGAAGGGTTTTTTATGGCCTGTTTGCTTCTAAATTATTTCTTTACAAAGCCTTATTTAGCACTTATACAGCGAAATGCGTCGGTATCATACTTGTGACATTTCTACTTTCATATA
Organism: Loripinus fragilis; assembly: GCA_964019695.1. NCBI lineage: Eukaryota > Metazoa > Mollusca > Bivalvia > Lucinida > Lucinidae > Loripinus > Loripinus fragilis. Next base: position 58,948,878 of record OZ026526.1, read on the forward strand.
CATGTAGTTTATAGATGATTTTTACTCTTCGGTATTTTTCTTCTTCAATCTACGCCGTTACAGGCTGAAATTTGCCTCACATCATAAACTGTGCCTGGTAAACCACAGGTGCGCCCTTTTCTCGAGTTTCGTCAGTTTCAGTACTTTCAATGATAACTAATCAGAATTTCCTTAATCTGAATTAATTCGCCGCATATTAACTGTCAAAGAAAGTTTATTAATAAAAATGTCATTAATCAAGTGATTTCGTATAGGCTCAGTTACAGGTCCTTGGTCAGCTGTATAGGTCCTCGGCCTTCGGCCTCGGACCTATACAGCTGACCTCAGAACTATAACTGAGCCTATACGAAATCACTTGATTAATAACATAATAGAAATTCATACCAGAATAGAGTTTATATTCGCTTGTAAAATGTACCCCAATTTTACTATTTTTTGTTCTACGATTTTACGAAAAACAACAACACGTTCAGAGTTTTCGAGATTTTTTAAAATTCTTTTGCTATTATTATGTTGATATAATAGTCATTGCAGGCATATGTCAGCTTTTATTTTGTGATCATTAATATGAGAGTTATCTCCCCACGAAATTTGATTTTGTTCATTTTTCAATATCAGTATGCATTTGTCATTTCACGAGTACTCCAAACTCCATTTGGAAGTAAATAACACCTTTTGATGCAAATATTTGTTAATTTTGGTAGGCATTTGAGTTACTTTTGCGTGTGGCGATATCAAGTTTTATGTAATTTTGAAAAAAAGGATGCCTCTCATCTGGAAAATTAACAAATTGCCAATGACTTACAAGCAGGGTTTGCTTAGTTTTTGCAACGATTCTTATTTAATGAAGTGCTTACACAATAATATTACCCAAAATGATACAATATGGTGACACCTGTACTTACCACATCTTGTTTCTAACGTTAAAACTACATCTAACCAATGTTACACGTAATATCTGACATTATTAAGAATTTTAATTCATACAGAAGAGAACCCTTATGACAAGTCAGTTCATACAGGAGAAGAACCTTATATCTATGATTTTATAATTGTAAGCCTCATAAATAAACCTGGTTCACAAGAATAGCCCCCTGTCAAACCTATTGGTTAAAATTAACCATTTTGGTCAAAGAGAACTCTTGGGCCCATAGGTATTGCTAATTTAATGCTCAATTCTTCTCTGATCATTCTGTTCTGTAAAACTGATGCTGATTTCCATCAAATAGGAACATTTAAACTTTGGCTGGCTGTATATTCTAGGCATACAGTTTCGTTTTTGGACCTCACTTATTCATGTAGAACACTGTTATATGTTACCTTTGATAAGACTCTGTTACACTTTATCTTGGTCATGCCACCAAACTGTGGTTACTCTAGCTCAGTTGAGATGTAAAGAAATATTTAGTCTTCTTGCTTTCACATGGTTATTGTTATGATATTATGTTTCTTAAACAATATCATTCAGGACTTGAGAAAGTGATACACATTGTCTTAGCCCCATAGTGCCATGACATTGGGCCAAGTCCTTCTGCATTTCCAGCCATTGAATCGTTTGAAATTGTCTAAACATGTCTTTCTTCAAGAAAAGAGGAAGTTGATTTAAAAACATTCTCCTTCTGTCGAGTTATTGATTCATTTCAACTAAATAATCATATTTGCTAAAATTGACCTATATCCATAAGAGGTAGGAAATGACAAAGTTACCGGGTTTGGATTTTTATGAAATTTGGCTCAGATCAGCAATATATATATGGCATATTTTTGTGATAATATGATATCTTGACAAAGACTCGAACATATTTATCTTTGAAATTGAATGTTGAATGTTTTGTAAATTTTTGAGAAAAAAAAATATTGAAATTTTATAATCACTTCTTCAGAAAACGTAAACCATACTTTATCCAAATGGTTTTGTGGTATTAATATAATGTCTATGGTATTTTGGATTCGATCTAGATGACAAATCATATAAATAAACAAAACCATAGATTAAGGACATAGAAGTTTAGAGACAGGTACCACCTCAAAGGTAGATTACGTCAGAGTTACTTCCTAAGCTTTATTCTTAACTATCTTATTCGATAAATACATTTTCGTTGTTTGTATATACTGAGTTATTAATATGCACAGATGCAAGTACCCCTTAGATAGTGAAGACACCATTTTTCAGCTTGCCAACAATGGTTTTTGGATTTTGCATACCAAAATACCCATAATAGGTATCTCAAAAATTTTCTTCACAAAAATCCTGTACCTTCTTAAATGAGTGTCTTTTTCTGATTTTTTTCCTGACTATAACCGAAATAGTAGTAGTAGCAGGTGGACATTCATTTTTACACACCATTAACATGAGTTTTTGTCATATTTGAATAAAAAGATGAACTTTAGATTTTTCGAAAATCACCGTGGGGAAATTTTTTGCATGGGGAAAAAATCCCAACGGGGATAGTGAAAAATCCCCGCGGGATTTGTAAATCCTCGCGTGGATTTTGAACTTGCCATGGAATATTTTCTAGGTCATTATAGATTTTAAGCCAAAAAGCTATATAATTTCCTCAGTGTTGTCTATTCTATATGAAATAAGTCACTTTAGGTGTCTATGTCAGCTAAAAGTACTATGTCATTTTGCAAAAAACTGGTTTGGCAAAAAAAACCGGTGGCAGTTATCTTCAGATCACGACTTAAAGCACCAATCAGTACAAAGCTGCAGTAGTATACTTCTACCACGACCTCTAAGTAATGACCCTTGATTAATTTATTTCATTTACCGTTACAGTCACGCCTCAAAGCATTTTGTGGAAGTATAGTTGCGCACATGTAAACAAGGTTTTCCAGTCATGGGTGAGTGGGTGAGGGTTGGAACTACGCACCGCAGACCACGCAGCATGGAAAACTTAATCCTTTGCCCCTTGATTTTCTCTGAAAGGTCTCTGAAGGTCACCAATTTACCGTTTCATGTAAATTGTGAGTTTTTGATAATATCATTTGCTTCCAGAAAGAGTTTAAATTTTTACCTTATTTGTAAGTGCACATTAATGAAACCAAAATGAATGAGGATTGCCTCTTTCGATTGTATTCTACATGAAATAACACCATTTTAGAAAGTCTATGTGGATATTTAGGAATACTTGCCCACTTTTTTGACATATCTTTGCATATATTTAAAGTACTTACGTTGCTACGTTTTACGTCTGTCCTTTCATTCTATCATCCGTCATACATTTCAACATTAATGTCTCCGTAACAAATATGTCAATCTTGATGTTGGGGTCGAGGATTGACTGTAATAACTTTTTGAGACAGGCCGTTTTTCTCATTGTTCAGAATTGCTTTTTAAAAAAAAACAATGACAGTTTTAATCAATTTTCATGATATTAAAAGATCATGTATGACAATATGCCATAATCTCAGATCACAGACCAACCCATAGTACCATGAGGAAGAGAAATTAGAACACAGACAAACAAAGACACGCGTATAAAAGCAATAATACAAATAAAGTGTAGCAACCTCCCAGATCTCTCTTTCTCAGCATGCGTACGTGCGTGTGTGTTACATGGGTTGAGTGTTGCATGGGTTGTGTGTTACATGGGTTGTGCTAATCTCTGTTTGTGATTGTATAGTTTACTTATCATATCTACTTTTCATCACATAAATTTTCAGTTTAAACTTTTCATGAGGATATTGCCTCTCCTTAAATCCTCCGTAGAACTGAACTTGTGCGTTCTTCGAATAAAACATAATTCAGTTGCCTTTGTAAGATATTTTTGTACACTGCAACTACTTTATGTGACACTTTGCTATTCTAAAAATTATTTCTTGCTCGGACTTTGAAGAATTAATGGGCCTCGACGCGAGAAAACCTGTCTTCAGAGGTTTAAGAACAACAAAGGCGCAGATCAGCCTGCGCAATCGCGCAGACTGACAATCGCGCAGACTGATCAGCGCCTTTGCTATTCGCTTATAAGAAAGTATCATACCTAGACTTGATACGAGCAATATTTCAATTTTCTAGCTAGTCTCTGTAGCTGAGGAGACTGGTTTGAAACTCACTTTTGCGAAACACCGAAGACTAGAGCCCAGAAGCGAGAAAACCTGTCTTCTGTGGTTTGCGAACAACAAATGCGCAGACCAGCCTGCGCATCCACGCAGACTCATCATCGCCTTTGTTGTTAGCTTATAAGTAAGTATCATATCTAGACTTGCTACGAGCGAAATTTAAATTTTCTAGCTAGTCTCTGTAGCTGAGGAGACTAGTTTGAAACTCACTTTTGCGGCAACACCGAAGACGAGGCTCGACGCGAGAAAACCTGTCTTCGGGGGGTTGCGAACCACACAGGCGCAGACCAGCCTGCGCATCCGCACAGTCTGATCAGCGCATTTGATATTCGTATTTTGGAAAGTATCATATGTTAACTTGCTACAGGTGAAATTTCAATCTTTTTGCTAGTCTCTGTAGCTGAGAAGACTGGTTTGAAACTAGCTTTGTCGGGGTTTTCTCGCGACGAGGACCAAATGACAAGTTCATTAGCTCTCATTAGTGCTGGTAAGCAGTTTGCACTGATTCAACGCAACTGATTGCTAATTAGAGACTACATGCAGAGTCGATAGGGTAACATCTTCAGAAGATGCGAATTTGTGCATGTATGCCAGATATACGTCATAAGCAATTTTGTTGTTGCCGTTTGGAAGTCGTCAATGATTCAATGTTTCAAGCTTTATACTGACGGACTTTAATTACGCAACACTAACTTCCCCATATATCTTCCACAAGACTGTTGAATGTAAACTTCCTTTGCTTCGATAATGTCATCATGAGTAGTCTTCTTCAGTAAACACTTTAGTTTTAAATGTACAACTAAACGGGGCGTCGTTATTTGCTTCGGATGAATTTAGTCATTTAAACATTTACTAATACCGACGAATTGTAGTATCGTCAGGGATTCCATATAAAATTTAACATTTAATTGACGTAACGTCAATTAACGTTAATTGTACACCGTGGCGGGATTTTGACGTCAGTAGTAAGTTGTTTACTTTAAAATAACGTCGACGTCATCAACAAGTTGTTTATTTTCAGGACGTAGACGTTATGTAAATTTGGCACTCATATACAGGGAATATGCTTGGCACTCAACTGGTTAACATACAATCCAAATTATTGTTCTGCCTTCTTTTTCGAGACTAAAATTAAATCTGTTATCAAAGTGCTGCGTTTTTAAAGTCCATCAGTATTTATTAGACTGACATCAGTCGTAGATGTTAATATTATCCCTATGAATCCATACCAACCTATGCCATGCCACATCTTTACTTATACTAACATGACTGACTAGATTTTTAACCCACCTAAAGTATTCGAGAAAATGGTGACACCAGATGTTAAGTATGTTATTTGTTTACAATATACAAGAAACTTTATTAAAGGCTTTATTCAATTTTAACACATCAAGGCTATATACCGACAAACAAAGTGAAAGACTGTAGATGTATACACATATAATAACAAATCACAAGACCTCGGACAGTCTCCTATTCAATTTGCCCAAAAGAGAGCCCGTGATTAGGATTACCAATAATTGAAAACTGTAGTTTTGTGCTTTTAGTATAACCTGACATTCAGTGCACCTGAAAAAAATATATGGGTAAGGGTTTAGGGGGTGGAGATTTTTAAGATCTTTTTTGGCAAAAAGCCAAAGTTCTGTCAGGTATTCATCTAAATACATGGACAATATAATATTTACAGCATAAAACTTGAAATAAAAGTGTTTCGTTTGCATAAAATTCGGAACCAGATTATTTCATTGTTTTTGGAAAATGAGTATATTGCCCATAACCTTTGTCTTACACACTGATTATATACCTGAGTTTTATTTATAGTTCAATCAGTGAGGTGTATTATAACTACATACTGTAAAATGGATATTAAGCTACAGGTTTGTACAAAATTTGTGACTAATGGACATTTACAATACAATGTTTATCAGCATTTTGATCCTCTTCCCCCCCCCCCCCCCTTTTGACCAAGCATGCCATGTTTATATGATGTATGTAATGTAAACATACAACTGTATGCAAAAGTATTAGCTTGGTCGCGGGGGGAGGGGGGAGCACCTCAACTTTTTTGGACATATATGTTGAGTCGTTTGGCTCTATTATGAAGCTTTTCCGTTTAGTTTGTACTTGACTTTGAGCAAAAGAACCGGCCTACTGAACAATAACTAGTTAAATCTCACACAGTACTTGTAAATAAGTATTTTGGTTTCAGTGCTTAAGTAGCGACTGAGCCTGCACAAGACCCTTGGTGATATGTTTAGATGTTTTTTTTACATATATCTGAAATATGCTAGTCAAAATTTAGCATAAAATCAATAGCAACTCCTAATAGTTTGACTGAGTCTTCACATTTAACAGTATTATCCTGTATTGTAAAGGTCTCACAGTCACCATGCCCTCTCTAATTGGAACTTTCCAGGATAATCATGTATCTGGTTTGAACAAAACCATTCAATGGCGAGTTTACTTTCGGTTGTGATGATGTTCTTGGTTTTGGGAAATTCAGGGTTACTGTAAGAAAGAGTATTATCATCTGCATGATTACATATACTAGATTTTGTGACAAACAAAAGATACCAACTTAAAAATATGTAAGTAGTGGTCTCAGGATGGATCCCAAAGGAACAACTTTTATGATTTTTTAGAAAAATATTTTACAATGTCCCAGCTTTACCATTTGCTTCCTATCTGAGAGGTAGCTTTGTAGCAGGGAACAGGCCATAGGCTGCCAGCTTACCAATGCTAAGGCCATGAGGAGACAGTCAAAGGCCTTAGACAAATCCATTAATATGGGTCCAACATATCTATGATTGTCCAATTCCCTCTTCTAGTTCTCCAGCAGCCTCAGCAGTGTAGTCTGGCAGCCAAAACCCTTTCTGAAAGCAGCTAAATATGTATTAAAAGTATTTCTAATATGATCATTTAAAAGGATCACACATTATTCGCTCAAATATTTTTGAATGAGTTGTGAGCTCATTGACAGGTCGATAGATCTTTTTAATAAAAGAATCGTCCCTTTTAAAAATTGGGCTTACTTGAACTACTTTAAGCAGCCTGTTGGAAAACACCTTTGTTAAAATACTGGAAACAGGCCCCCCTTTCAGAATTTTGGGTGGAATTCGATCGACCATGTTGCCTTTTTTGAACTGACAGAAGTTATAGCTTTTAAAACTAGACTCTCACTGACAGGTTTAAAATGAAAATGTTCCTTGGTGGCCAGAATACTTGGGAGTGTGGTAGTAGTAGCATTTGCTGATTTTTAATTCCTATTTATTTTGCAATATCTATATAGAAAGCACACTTCTGTTTGATCAGACACAAGACTATTGTTCTCCAAAAGGATTCAATCAGCACTATTTTAGCTGTTTTTAAGCTGAGGAAAGGTTTAATGGTTGACCAAGAGTCCTTTGACTTTTACCCCCAACAACACCGTTCAAAGAAATATAATTAAATTGATTGTTTACTAAATTTTGTAACATAATTCCTTTGTTTTCTGTAATTTCCCTGCTTTGTGTTTTTCTTAAATTTATTAAATAACATTTTTTTCTGTATATCTCTGTACGAATTTCAAAATTCATGAACGGAGGAGATTCTTTTTTCGGATACTTTTGCTCTTGTGGGGCATGCTCAGCCACAATCGACCGTACACGGATCTCATACGTCCAATAGCTATCATCGACATCATCAAAGACGTCCCCTTTGCGCAAAGAAGCCCTCTTGAGATCCTGAACAAAGCCTGTCTCACAAAAGTTTTTTTTAACTTCTAAAAGTGACTTTCTGCCTTTTGTTACTGAGTTTTCCTTAAATACAGTGGCTATCATATTATGCTAGGCACTAAGATCAAAATTAAAATTAATATTGTGGAAGGGTATATTTGAACTGTTTGTTAATATAAAGACTATACGACTAGGAGAGCCATTTTTGTAAAGCATGATGGCTCTTTAATGATATTTTAAAATCAAAACTGTCAACTGTTCATTATAGACTTTTACTTATCTGGTGAAACAAAACCATAGTTTTAGTCACCAATGACACATAGGTGATCACATTAAATAATCACTGGTCCAGGATTGAACAAAAAACCTCAAACAGTGAGTCATTTGTTGATGGGGGTCTATATCAGCACAGTATGTCCCATGTTCTATTATTTAGTATAGGTTCAAGAAAATGGTTTCTGATTGTATACATTCTGAATTGTTTATCCGTCTGACCGGCAAATTCGATCTAAAATACCATAATTCCACCTCCGTTGGCATTTCTGTCTTTGCGTTCCAGCTTATAACCGTTCACTGCAAATAAGTTGTTGTTGAAAGAATTATCCAGCTTGGTCTAAGAAATAACGAGAATGCCACATAATACATTTATTAGGATAGGTTTTAGATCATTAAATTGTATCTGAAGCTGTTTATATTAAGATGACATAGGATGGGTCTTTTTATATTACCTTTCCGTAGGCCACGTAAGGTTTCAAAGGAAGCATAAGTCTCTCCAGAGTCTGCAACACTGCCCAAGTATTGTTCGTCGTGTATCTGGGCTGAGGTGTTATGAGAGATTACGCTCTCTCCATCTGTAGAGAGAAATGTTACATTTGAAGAAACTGATTCAGAAGCACTGAAAATGAGCCCGTAAAATTGTTGAAGTGAACATGTCTTACCAAACCAGCTCTCTGTATAGTTACCGAGACGATAACATTCCTGTTTACTCATGGCTATGCAGTTACTATGGGTCCATACATCACAATCTTCACACAGCAGGGCATCCTGGTTTGATCGTACAGATTTTGCACATTTCCCACAGGGAAGCTTGATAGGTCCAGTATTTAGTGATATATCGCCACCATGGAGCAGAATATGTAGTATGAGGGTTCTTGAGTAATAGCTTCTGTATACTCGAAAGCCTGCAAAGTTTTTGAAAAGCTCCTGCTTGTAATAGGGAAAACTCTGGTTGCTTGCAAAAGTCAGCACTACATGCATTAGTAGTTTCCCTATATTCGTATTTCTTTATTGCAGAAAACCAGAATGTGTTCGTGAAAACAGCTTGTGGTAGGGATGTTTTGCAAAGTCAGATTCCAGTTTTATCTAGAATGACACGTGTCAATCAATTAAACTGCTAATAAGAATAATAAGAAGGAGATGAACTTATTCTAATGCACTTGCAAATGCAACGCGACGTCTGATTGGATAACGTCATAAATTTGCGACAGTATATCCTGCGATATACTGTCGGAAACCCGACGTCATTAAATATCGTCGCTTTTCATTGGTTGACAAGTGAATATATGCAGCTGGCAAGCGGTTTTATGCAGCTGGCAGCCGCTGGACGTTAGGCGCAACAAAGTACATTTTCACTGTCTTTTTGGAAGAAAACTGTTAATAGTGCATTAGAATGGGGATAACCATATTCAAAATATTCAAATGGGGAGGTATATCGTCGGATATACGTTCGGAAATCACGTTTTACGGCTCCGCTTACGCGTCGCCGTAAAACTAAATTTCCGACCATATATCCGACGATATACCTCCCCAAATGAAAATTTTGAATACAGTTATCCCCTAATTAAGAGCTGTAGATATTGAGTGTCAACAGCTATTAACTAGTTTACGTCCTACTAATTAGCAATTTTATTTGTTGTTTTTTATATCAGGAGCAACAGATCCACATAATGTATGTTCTATTCCATTCGTATAATTTTTCTGCAATTTTTATAGGCTCGACAATGCCAGACGAACTATTTATTGCTCTATAATCAAGAGAGAGAACTCACGATTTACAAATAAAAGTGCAACAGAAGTAAGTTGCTGGACTCTTCATATCACCATACCTACTTTGAAAGAAAAAATCAAGAGAGCTCACGAATTACACGTATAACTGCAACAGCAGTACGACTATCAGTCTTGCGTACCGAAGCACTCTACAACATTGTTTGGTGGTTCATGATAAAACAGTGCCAGCTTAACTACTCTTATCTCTATAATTTCTTTGAAAAAAATATTCAAGAGAGAGAACTCGCGTTTTACAAGAATCAATGCACCTGCAGTATGACTATCAACTGTGCGGGCTTTACAATAAATCAAGTGTCTTTCAAAGTAATGGCAGACTATAACAAGGCTTCAAATGTTTGCTTGTCTCCCATTGGCTAACCGACACCATCTGACTCAATCAGAACACTAAGAATCATTTGCTATCATTTAATCATTCAAATGTTAAGTTAAAAGACACCAAGATGGATAAAAACACATTTCATCAGACTTTGTAAGTATATCCTTATAGGAATAAGATAAAAAAAAGATGGATACTTGAGCAATAGAGAACACTTATTTTGGAAAATCAGTTAGACCAGTTTCATTGAGTGAGAATAACAAAACAAAACACCGCCTGACAATTAAAAATGACGTAATGAGATTTGAAGATAATATCCAAACAACATGCACATTATCATACCATGAGGAAAACGCAAGCAAGGAGCCACATTAAGGGGCTGGGCTTATTTGCACCCCCCCCCCCCATCTGAAGCCAAAAACTGAAAGTTGTTTTACACAAATTCCTTCTGATTGTTTTTATAATGGACTAGGTTACAGGAAGTTGATTAACTATTCGAATTGGCGACCTCTAATGTCTTATTTGAAGTCAGAATTTGGTTTTCGGATAGCTATGACGTTCTTATTTTACATTTGATTTTAATCAGGTTTGTGGCAGATTGCATTCAATTGATTTCAATGTGGATGCCCCTTTTAAGTTCCATGAGTATTTTTTCATTAACTCCCTAGACTAGTTTATTACTTTCTTTAACTACCAAACAAGTGAATATGACCAGGAATACCTGAAGGGAAATGGATGACCTCTTGGCTCTTGTTTGTGATATTTATTGTGATTTTATTACTTTCCCATTTGGTATCTGGGACAGATGTGGTACTTGATTGTATCGATTCCTGATCCTTGCTGTCTTATTTACTTTCAAATGAGGATGTCCCCTTTAAGTTTCATGAGAATTTTATCATAAATTCCATTTAGAATAGAATATTTTTCAATTTAACCCTTTCCTTCATGAACATTCATGCTAGGCTCCACCCACTATGTATAATTAGATAAATAAAGATTCATGTTGGTACAAAGAACACAGAAATTACTTGATACGTCCAGACGTGCAGAATTACAGTGAGCCACTTAAGTTACGCACCACTTATAAAATGTTAAATTGCTCGAAAAAGAAATGTGATCTTTTTATTCCGAGACTACCAACGTAAAGCGCATTTATATTTGCAATAGCCATTGAAATTTCATTGTGATCAGATCAGAAACGAAGGAGATGATGGATTTTTAAGTGCACTACCCTCAAAACACCATTTCACATTGCATTATCTCGAATGGAACTCAGATCACATTGCACTTTTTTCAGGGTCGAATTTCTACTATGCCAGATATAAGAGCCAATTTATTCTTGGCATTATCTAAGACTTGAATGTTATTGTTAACTTCATTTTTTTAATGTTTTACTATTTTGTTTCCCAGCTGACCAAGGTTTGAAAAAAGTTGGTTTTAGTACTTTTTTTAAGTTAGTTAAAATTTCGTATGATTCTGAATAAACTAGTTATCAAAACACTTCTTTTATGATTTCATTATAAACAACCATATATCCGCCGTTTGTTTTCGTAAAAAAATAATGGATTAATTGGCGTTATGGTGTTGACGTTAGTGATGACGTCACTACTACCAAGGCTATAAGACGTGTCAATGATAAGACGTTTTAGTGTTTTGATACTTCTATGTCAACAAGTGACTCATTACAAAATAATTTGCGAAAAAAAAACCCAGTTCGATTATTGTAACTGACGTAAATATGACGTTAAAACGAGCGTTTCTTCAAAAAATAACGGTGTTACTAAATTCAACGACCAAAAAAGGGGTTTTGCTTGGATAAATGAATTGTTTTTGGTGTATTTATGTCACAACGATCACCATGGATAAAGCCTAGCACAAAACAAAAATAGAAAATATAGACGTTCTGCTTGCACGTGCATTTTTCAAAATTTGTCAAAATTGCCTTTGAGTAGCAGAATGATTCGCATGAGAGGTTCCAATATTTTTTTTCGATGTTATCAAACAGATAAAATGTCAATAGATAACTTATCATAGAGAATGTTCGATTCCAGCATTTTTGTCAAAAAATGTGGGCCCTGAAAAAGTGGTGCGTAACTAAAGTTGCTCACTGTAGATATCTCATATTTCCATAAGCAAACAGAGTAGACCCTGGTCAGGCAGCTCTTACAAGATCTTCCTGATCTGGGTCTGGTCTGTTTGCAAAAGCATTAAAAGGCTTCTCTATGGGGTAAAGGGTTAAGTAACAAACAAGTGAGTATTACCAGGAAACATTGCAATCACATATCATAAGGCAAACATAAACGCTGTCCAAGTATAAGCTTTTAAAAATAGCTTGCCATTTTCAACTTACCTATAGCGGGCTGTCGTCTACTGACTGCAAGTGTGGAAGTCATTGAAAGCTGTTTCAAACGAAAGTGGTTATCTATTAGATAACACACCAACCTCATCGCCATCTCCGCATGCGGAGATGGCGATGCGCTGAGCTTGGTGGGTCATTTTAGTGTCGAGACACCGACAGAGTCAATACATACAGGTAATGTTCACAGAAATGGTGATCTCATGCTACACCACTTAGCCGGTGCTATCATACAGGTTGCAAACTTAGTTATGATTGTCATCCTTCAAGAGGATGACAATAAAAACAAGAATGCAAACAGCTCTTGCTTCCTCGGTGAGATAACTAAAATTAGAAAGGACACACAAATCAAGAACAAAACGCACCCCCCACACACACACACACTAAAAGCAAACACATACAATGACCTAACATTAATAGAATCGCCGCCTTAGAACCGCAGTGCCCCGGGTAAATTGGAGAGTTTGGGGGGAGGGGCTCAGATATAGTTTGCAGACCAAGCCTTCGTCTAGATTCTGCTTTTGTTAATATCATTAAGTGCTTAGCTTGTAATGGTGGCTTTCTAACTTATGAGTTCAATGCATCATCAGAGGGAAACGATTCAAATTAACGGAAAGTGAAGAAACAAAGAAAATGACTCATACTGATTCTCACATTTGTGAAAATTGAGTACCAATTCTTCACATACTGAGAAAAATCGAACCAGTACTTCGCAGATGACACGAATACATACCAATTCTTCACAGTTAAAAATGAGAAAGATGTGAAATTTGAGCACAGATGTTAGACCCCGAAAATTATCGAAATTGACCATACGCAAATTTCACATTTTCCGAAAGTGACGTTTTGGTACCAATTGTGAAATTTGCGGTTTAACATAACATAACATACAAACAGTCTGAGATAATGAAAACCATTAAAACTGATGAGTGTTATAGAATTATTCTGTTATAAGTTAGCCAAAGTAGGCCGACTCCTTAAAATATAATGAGACCCTGAATGCATTTTAACCTGTAAACTCCTAAACAGCTACTTTGGCAAAAAGTGAAGACCCAGATGAAATGCCGCATAATGCGGCATTTCATCAGGATCTGCACTGTTAGATAAGACAAAATCAATCTTCCGAGAAAGACATGCTATTTTTTTAAATCATAGCTTTTGACCCCTTAATTATACAAAGGACTATCCTAGCATAAACTGTATCAAGTTTCATGGAAAATTCGATTGGTCTAAAATAGAAAACAGGCCAGTAGCTTGTGAAGAAAAAAAGCAAAATAAGAAACAACACAAAAAAAAAACTACACATTTAGCCAGTCCATGTAAAGCTGTTATTATTAGCATTTCGCAGTTATAGAATGAGGCTTTATGCCTTATGTTTCATATATACCTTCACTACCATAAATAGTATTGTGTGTGCGTGTGTGCGTGCGTGCGTGCGTGCATGCTGGTGTGTGTGCATGCGTGCGTGTGTGTACGAACAGTAAATGTTCTGGCGAGACTGCGCAGATGATCGATTCGCCTGAGCGATCAGTAACAAAGCTGATAAGTCTGTAATGCCAGAATGTTTCTTTTATTCTGTAACGTCTGCTTCCGGAGACCTCTTTGCTGACATGTCGTCTGCATTGAACCCAACTCACGCGATTCTGCTAGCAAAGGTAGTAATTTTACATTGATTCTGCGAAGTTAATTTGAGAAAGGAAACGCGCGGTAATTTTATATTTTCTGCTTGTCGATCTCGGCGGCTAGCTTCGGCTACCGATTCCGATTTCGCGCCGCATGCTTTGAAAAAAGCCCAGAGGCTGGTATCAACGTTACAGAGCCCTCTATAAATACATATACCAAATGTACAACTTTTGACACACATTTAAGCTTTTTAGGTCATGTTTACTTTAAATTCCATTAAACTCTTTTCATTCTGGAACCAGAATAGTGCAGAGCCAGATGAAATGCCGCAAAAGGCTGCATTTCATAAATGTCTGCACTAATTGCTAAAATTAACAATAATCTTCAGGGACAGAAATACACCATTTTATGTACATTTCGACCGACACCCCCTTAAAATACAAAAATGGACAAATCCATACTTATTGGATCAATATGTATTGGATAATGAAAACGCTTAAATTTGAAAGAATTCAAAGTTGTTGTCTTTATCTTTTTTTCAGAAATACTGATAATCGCTTCATTCATGGCGCTCAACGTTTTAAGCGGCAACAAGAATTGGTAGGAAAAGATAAAGCTACGTGCATTAAGGGACTAGTTTGCCCCCTCCCTCCCCCCCCCCCCCTTGAGACTAAAAACCCAAAAGTTGTATCTGCGCAGAGAGCTGATGAATGTGCTTATTGTATCGGCGAAGCTTGCCTAAAATTCCATGTATGCAATTGTGGAGATGTGGTTAATGCATTAACGAGTATGCTAATCCAGAAGGGAGCATTTACAAATAGCGTAGACCCAGTTGAGACACCGCATAACGCGGCGTCTCATCAGGATCTGTGCTATTTGCCATGTTACGCACATCCTTGGTAATGGTGGACAATGCTAAATGTAATAAGAATCAGGATCTCTTTCACTTCAGAAATGGGTGCTACATCCTTAAGGGGGTTCTTAGAGTAGATAATGCCATCATATACAGCCCTATTAAAATTGGACTTAGATATTCCACACACAATTTGTATGCGTATCATCAAGAAACCTTCAGAACTGGGATAGAGCAATCCCATGTTTTCGGTTCAAATGTGTACGCAATTGCGGTTTTGTATGTTTTGTTATGCGTTACTTTATGTCCATTCTAGTTTTGCAATCTAGAATTGCTTTCTTGGTTGCTTTGCTTAGTTTGTCTTCCTGCTGCCTCGTGATTGTTGTGTGGCTCTTCCTCGCGTTGCCATGGGTTTGTCTGCAGTTAGTGATTGTGGTATTTCCTGAACATACTCACTATTTTTGCGTATATTGTAGCTAACTCCATGTTTAATGTGCGTGACTTGGTTTGTCTGTGTTCTAAAATCTCTTCCTCTTGGTGTCATGGGTTGGTCTGTGATCTGTGATTGTGGCATTTCCTGGTCCCGAGGTTATACAACTTTCTTCATGCTCAACTCAACTGAGCATGAATTTTCAACTGCTCATAAAATCTAAACTGCTTTCGAACGCTCAGATATTGTATTTATCATGCTTATAAATGTTAAAATGCCAACAATTGTTGGTATTTTAACATTTATCACTTATGTTATTTGCATTGCAAAAACGTAAGTGAGTATGATCAGGAAATACCACAATCACAAACTGCAGACAATCCCATGGCACCGCGAGGAAGACAACAAGTCAACAACAACAGAACCACCGCCTCTAAGAACGGACAGCAGCCTAAGCTACAGGCGGACTTGAAGGCATTGTACTGGTACTGGTACAACCTGTGTCGATCCTTGAAATTATGGTGCATGTACGTATCACATTGACGAGCAGTGAAGGCTCGGGCGAGTCTGTGCATACCTTGAACAAAAGCTTCGGTGAAATGATCAGTACAGGCCACAACGCTTTCCCGTGTAACCTTATGCAAACAATTTAAGTATTGCCAAGTTAAAATGCTTATTGTTTTATGTACAGTTCCTCCCATTGTTTGTGGGATGGTTCTGTGTTGGTCTTTGTTTTGGTATGCATTACTTTGTGTCCTTTCTAGTTTTGCAATCATCTTGACGAGGAAGAGAGAGCTGGTTGCTTTGTTTTTATTGTTTTTTGGATGTCTCGTTACTGTAAACTTTGTCGTGTAGCTCGTCCTCACGGTGCCATGGGTTGGTCTGCAGTTTGTGATTGTGGTATTTCCTGATCATATTCGCTTACTTTTCGTTGTCCACATACAAAAAAATGTTCGGTGTAGATGTGAAGACCAAAAATCAGTACCTATGTCAGCATGGGCGGTTAAATGAAGCTTTTTCACATATGCGATAAGTACAAATATATCATGTGTTTGCCATAAATAAAAAAGATGGCCGCAAGACTCCCCAGGGGGTACTCTCATTTCTTCTTCATACGTAGGTTCGGGCCCAGCATCTACCATTCACCCACAAAAATATCAGGAATTTCAAGCACCCCCCAAAAATATTTTAAATTTTAGCAACCCAAAACAATATCACCTTTCTGTACCTTGACCTTAAGAAAAGACCCTAAAATGCATAGAAATGACCCCTAAATATAGTCCAATTTTGTGATGTCCCCCCAAAAGTATCCACAAAACTGCCAAAATCTTCATACCTAAAAAAATATTCATTTTTCTGAAAAAATATTGAAATTCAAAATTTTGAACCCAAACAATGGCCCGAGCCTCCATGTGTGCGAAAATATCAGAGTACACCCTGGGCTTAACTGCTAAGCGACGCTCTAGGGGCTAAGAATAAATTATTGTGCATAGAATTGTAAATATATTCCTATCCATCAGATAAAATATATATTTTGGGTGCTCCACATTGAGACGGTTCTTTTGAGTACCCACAACATATGTTTTGGTTGAGAAATAAGAAAATACTTTTTTGATCACGAAGTCTCTAAATGTCTGGAATTATAATTGGCGACACGTGTTCACGTGTTTTGCATTTGCACGTGGCTTTGTTTCTTGTTAATGTCAAGAAATATTTGTTCTTCATTTTCTTAAAAAAAGACTGCATGACTAAAGCTCTCAAGGTTGATAAATCCTGGCAGTTTTTAGGTAAATGCCCTCTCACAAGTAGGCTAAAAAATCCATAACTGGGCATATGCTTTGCAATAGGAATCAGTGCAAATTCTAAGTTAATCTCAAATTCTACGGCATCTCATCTGTGCCTTCATTGTGTATAAATCATACACGGATGCAAAGGGGCCTGGGGCGTCCGGACCCCCCCCCCCCCCGTTAAATCACAAAGCTATAGATTCATTAGGAATACTGGCCTGGACCCCCTGGAAAAACACATATCTACTTAGCCAGCATTTAATGTTGGGCCATCATCGGCCCGCAAGCGAAACGCCACTCATGGTGTTTGCTGGAGGGCCGATGGTGGCCCCCTTTATATAACGGATATAGATTTTCTTAGGAATATTGATACGGACCCCTCCCCCTTTCTCTCCCACTGTGACTTAAAAAAATAAAAAAAAGTTGTCAAAAAATTTCGACCTGGACCCCCCACTTCCCCCCCCCCCCCCCCCGATGAAACCTTCTGGAACCGGGCATATAAATATAAATCGATTCAGAAATTACAGAAGAATCAAAATAAAGACATGTTTCCTTTTTTTAGTGTCTATCATGTGAGTAAAAGCAGTAAATCCTCTTTTTATTCAAATGTGGTTCTTTCTTTTGATAGATTCATGATCACGGAGAAATTAAAGCACCGCCTTAACTGCAAATCTGTGTACAATTTCCCACGAGTGAATCGAAATCTGGAGATTTTATGACCCACTGTTGGTTTTTCTCGACTTGTGCCGCAAGTATGCAATTGTAGGACACTTTCACAAACGAATAGTACACATTCAAGCGCTGGGTTATTAAACTTCGTTCATGCTCAACTCAACTGAGCATGAAAGTCCAATTGCTCATAAAAGGTGAAATGGTGAAAAAATAAAGTCATTTAAACTTCACCTATCTTCACCTATCTATTATCGTTTAGCTTCCTCCTATTGATGTGTTTTATTATTTTCTATTATAATGTGTTGTTGTTTTTGTCTGTTTGTGTGTTTGTCTGTTTGTGTGTTTGTTTTTTTTTTTTTATTTTTTTTTATATATATATATATTTTTTTTTTTTGGGGGGGGGGGGGGTGTCATCAAGATTTACAGTCAAATCTCGTAAAATCGAAGTGTTATAGACTAGAGGTTTATTTCGAATTATCAGTAGTTCAAATTATAGGGCGGTAGACCTCCCTTAAACATATAACCTCCAAAATGATTTGTATTATCAGGGTTTTTTCTATCAAACATAAGTTTTGGGCGCGTAAAAGAATCGTCTCGAGGAGACGTTTCCTTTACGCATCCAAAACATATGTTATTATAAACAGTTATTTAAGTACATCATGAATAGGCCCTATTCTCTGAATCCAGTGTGTTCCAAATTTATTTCGAATTAGCGAGTACTTCGAAATTTCGAGGTTTTAATGTACAATATGAATATATAGCTTCTCAAAGACTAGCAAATACGTTTGCTAATAAGAATGAGGTCAATAAACTAAGAGTTGGTTCCAATACGGAAACATGCCCTTTCCGGTAGATGTGAAAAACAATGTTGAAAAGATACACAACGCGGACCACGCTTCTCGTCAAAATTGCTTTTTTACAACAAAAATACAATTTCAATATTACCCAATAGTTGGTATCCGTTTTTACGGTTTGATTTGCCCTTCCATAAACTGTGAACGCAAAACCAGATGCACCTGACCAATATTCTTAAGAACGAGCTGACAACATGTTTAAACCCTTATTTAAATGCATGTGCTTGTTCAAATTTGCTGTTACCATGGTTCCAATAGTAGAGAAACATGTGTAATAGTTTGTTCATTTTCCACGGTCCAGGCTTTATTTACCAGTAGTATTACATTTGTAAATGCATTCATTATTTCGTTAGTAACTGACAACTGGCTTACTTCAATCAGCGACAAAGAGACGTATTTGGAGAATAGTAGCCTCATTTTACTGATAGTAAAAAATCTAGCTAACAAATATTAATATATAATAGAAGAAACGGGTCACTTAAAAATAAAGAAAGGTGTGATTAAGCTATTTAAATGGGGCAGCAACACGCGCGGATCCAGACAGTTTTGTCAGGGGGGTCCAACTGTGACATTTTTTTTGTCTTGTCAGTTTAGTTGATGAGTGGAGGGAGGATCCAAATACAATTATAAGCGGGCCATCATCGGCCCGCCAGCGAAACGCCATTTAACGCTGGTGATGGCCCAACATTGAAAGCTGGCTTGGTATCTTTGTGATTTTCAGGGGATCCAGACCAGTATTGCTAAGAAACCCTATATTTTGTGATTTTTCAGGGGGTCCGGACCCCCTGCCCCCCTCAGGATCCACACATGAGCAACATTGAAAGCATGTGACTCTTATTAATCCATGTAATCTGCAGCAAACCACTCATAAACATAAATGTCCTTTGACGTCGCGTCAGATGTTGGTGTTAACTTTAAAAACGTAGGGGTCCTCTCTATTTAAAGTTCTCTATTTCACTTATTCCATTATACATTTTTACAAACTAAACATCAAAGAAAAGGTTATTAATTATATTTTACATTGATGAAAACCGAAAGACAAAATAAGATACAAAGAAAAAGTTATCGCTAACATGTTCCGTATAAATTGCCGATTTTTTGCATGTAGAGATGTAACAGAAATCGTTTGGCGGAGTGTTTCTAAATCCAAAATTTTAACTAATAATGCATGAAATCTTGTAATTTTTCCCGCATAGCTACTTTTTGTGCTTATCCTCACGACGACATGCGCGAAATTGGCGTTAATCGGCAAACTAACCAGAAATAGCCAACTAAGCAAAGAAACGGAACGTGTAGAGATTTAAAGAAAACGTTGAAAACATGGGATCTGTGTATTTTTGCTGATGTATTACTTTTTAGTGCCTCGTGTTTTTGAAATTCGAAGTATATCACAAAAATGCGTTTTCAAAATAGAATTAAAATTTGGATTTATTCTTGATTTTTTCCATATTAAGAGCAAAAATTTGTTATTTTGCTATGTCTAGCAAAAATGTCACACTCACGCAAATGGCGTCTTCGGAAATCTGAGACATTAATTCAATACTAAATGAAAAGATGTTTCTTCAAACTTATTTCTCTCTAAATAAGATATGTAAATGCGTTTTTCATATATTTTATGCTGTTTTTAAATTAACAGAAATTGTTAAATATTGAATAAAATATCGTTAAAATGCTTTGTCTAGCAAAAATGTCACAGACGCCGTTTTTTTTTACTTTGCTAATCGCGTCGTAAAAACGTTAACATTTTAACGTTATAATATGCGTAAATGCCAAAAACTTAATCGCGCATTTTCTTAAAACTTATATACTTATATACTGATGCATTAGCATAGTCTTGTAGGACGCTGTCCTATATAAAGTAATATAAATAGGTCACTGGCCAGAATTAATTCGAGATATCTGAATATTCAGTGACCTTGACCCCTGTTTTCAGGAATATTCAGGAAATATATCATAGGAGCTTGAAATTCGATCCTTATTCCTATAGCCCCTAAAGCGAAAGCTCATAATGCCATTACGTAATGATGACATTTTAGCTTTTCGTTATGAGGCATATACATGTAATGTAAGGACCAAACTTCAAGCTCCTGTGTATATATACAGCCACAGGACATATCCATTCTCCACCTAGTGACGTTGCCGCTTAAATCGATGTATTTCCAGATGTTTTGCAAAAAAATATTGTCCAAAAACTATAGAAGCTACAATTTTGAAAAAAGTACCAGCAAATTGATTTACGCAATAAGGATTTTTATTGTAGCTTCTCGGTTTTTGTTGTTTTCGGATGGTAGTAATTTAAACGCAAACACAAATTAAAATGACAGTTTTCGGTGACGTTAGCGTCTACGGGAATAGTGATGTTTTAAAATTTATATTCACTTTTAAATGCGTTCTACTTAGGAACCAAAAATGTAATTATTTTAATCATTCATTGTATATTGCTGCTCTCTATTTGCTCTTCATCCCTGCAAGTTTTATAAAATTTAACCCATTAAGTTTGGCATGGTATTTTTTACAAAATTCTAGAAAGGTCTTGTTTCAAGCGGCGACGTCGCAAAGTGGCAAACAACTACATGTCCCGAGACTGTACATCATATTGCTAGGTATTAGTAAGAGTAAACTCATTGGAAGCCATACGATGAAAAGGGTGTGTCTGAAACTCAAACGTGACGTGCTCGAATCTCAAATGAATTAATTTCTTTGTTGTTTTCATTCATTTGTGTCTACATGTTTGTTTGGGCCAACACTAACTCTTGGCGATATTTTGGTCATTATCGCATATACGCAAAAGCATCGTGAAAATGTGGATGCTGACATACATGTATCAAGCGGTGATAGAGGTCTCAATTCTACAGCTATTTATCATCTACATTCATACTTTTCTCTGACGAGCCTGTACCATTACACAGACTTTCCCGAGTCACGAGTCCTAGTTGCCGGACAATGCGATAAGTACCAAACGCTTACGTATTGGCTAATTTTAATATAAAACATGCAAAGGTGTGTGATGCGAAGATACCCTTAAGACCTATAATCACCCTTCTGTCCGTCGGTCTGTCAATGAAGTCTACTGCAACGAGAATAGATTTATGTAGTTAATAAGCACCGACCGACTAATCGCATTTACTACTGAAAATAATTGTGCTTACCTGGGTGCGTATACCTTACTTTTCGTAATTCTACACGGGAACATGTATTAATAAAACCTTTAAAAACTTAAATATATATAAACCAAAACAAACTTTCATCTGATCATTTTACAACTGGGCATGTGTGCTTAGAAATATTAACGCAAGGAAGATCGCCTCTCTTATCTGTGAAAATCTCATTGTTTGACGTGTTTAAACAACTTTTGACGTTACACAAATTAACACCAACATCTGACGCGACGTCTTGGCACTCAGCATAAAGACGACGGCAATCCTTTGGTATTTTATATAATAAGGTAAAATTATGAAGATTATTTCAATTATGAAAATATAATATTTCAAGTCAGCGCTCCAATTGTTGACAATTATACAACAGTTTTTCCAAACTATGCCGTGATATTTCTGCATTTTCATTTGAATTTCATAATTAAATCATTACAAAATGTGATACCCGTGTGACGGGGGAAAATAAAAAAAAAACAAGCAAATATATGATCAAACCCTGGTACCAAAGAAACTATATGCGCGGATCTAGAGGGGGACAGGGTGTTCGGACCCCCGCCCCCTGAAAAATCACACAAAGCTATAGGGTGTCTTAGCAATAATTGTCCGGAACCCCTGAAAAATCACAAAGCTACCAAACAAGCAGTCAATATTTGGCCATCATCAGTTCGCTGGCGGGCCGATAACGGCCCTCTTTTAGTGGTATTGGATCCTCTCTCCCCTCATCAACTAAAATAATAATAATAAAAAAAACGTTGTCAGACTTGGACCCCTCTGAAAAGCTTTTTCTGGATCCGCGTATGAACTATAACACATTCACGCACACGCGCACGCGCACACGCACACGCGCACACACACATACGTACATGCAAGGAACGTTATCGCAAAACCAGGACCCAACACAAAACCCCTACTCACAATGGGAAAAACAATGAAATTATAAATTAGAATCATCCTGCTGGATGCTTAGATATTGCCCTAGACGCGGCAAACCCTGTCATCGGGGTCTTCGACAAAGCTAGACTCAAACCAGTCTTAAGCTACAGAGACTAGCTAGAATTGTAGTAAAATATGATACTATCTAATAAGCGAATAACAAAGGCGCTGATCAGACTGCGCAAATGCGCAGGCTTGTTCTGCGCCTTTGTTGTTCGTAAACCCCCGAAGAAAGGTTTTCTCGCGTCATGGCCCAAACTTAATTGTTATATTTTACTTGTCAAATATTCGCCCTAGTTTGTGTTGCTCTTCAAACAAATATGTATAATGTTTGGGTCGATTTTCACAGAGCCAAACTGAGATTTTTTTTATAGCGATTTAGTTTATAAATTTAAAGGAATCGTTGGTAAGGCTTCAGGAATCGTTGATAAGGCCTCATTTTCTGACCAGTTCAGACGTGTTAAAAGAGTGGGGTATAACAACATGTATACATAAAATATATATCATTTTGATTGTACATATCATTTCAGAATACAAAAATGGATTCAAAAGAAAGTCTGTTGACTTTTGTAAATCTGTTTCCCAGTTGTTCAATAGTAGAAATATAATTATCATACGACTTGAATTGACATAAGCAAGTAAAAACAGTGCAGCAAAAACTCGGTAATTCGAACTCATTCGAATATACGAGATTTAACTGTATATATTGTAATGTCATAAATGCTGTAAAATACGAGAGCATGGATTTTGATTTTTGAACGGGAGCGTGAATATTTACAAATTACAGTGACCCTTGTTGTCTCCACGGGGATTGGACAGGATAAATTCTATGGGAAAGGTATATAGTCGCTGCCTCTATGTACCCAGCTAGCAGAGGAGTCGTCAAACAATTTAATGTATATATACCGGTATTTTAAATAATAATATTATTGAAAACATTGGGGGTATGTTTCGTACAGATGTAGTTTGATATCTAAACATTAAAATGTGTATTCAAAACGTTTTGTTTTTATTATAAATTCTTGTACTGTTTTAAATGCCTGCTTGGTTTGATCAAAAGATGTATCCCCTAAGAATAGAAAGTTAAGATTGTGTTCACAGATATCTTACTCTGAGTTTGTGAAATCTCGTCTAAGGTCTATGAGTTGACGGCATACAAATAATAAAAAATGGTCTTTTATATGACCACAAGTACAATAGGGACAATCAACTATATTTTATTACATGTGTTGTCGGAGAGGACTGCATGCAGTTCTTAGTCTAGCATTATATATTTAGCCAAGTCTTTTACCTGTATTATAGTAACAAGGTGGTGTATTCAAGTTGAGATTTAGTCTGTTTTTAAAGATGTTTAGGCTTGGTGAATTACGAGTTTGGTCTGGAAGTTCATTCCAATTACTGACAACAGAAGGCAAGAAAGATTATAGCAGAGATGAGAATTTGTAAGTAATGTTTGTTAATCTAAAGAATCATATAAAGGGTATGTTGACGCACTGCCAACAGTACCAGGCACAAATTGTTAAGTAAGATTATCAGGGCAAATTTGCATTTTATAAAACATAGTTAGCTTATGTTTTTTTTCTCTTTATAACCCCAGTGCTTCCCAACCCGTTTTTTTTTTGACAGGAGATACTTATTGGGGGCTAATTTTGTTGCACCAGTGGCTACTCTTGCAGCTTCATTTTAGCTCTTGTCAAGATCATTTGATTCATTTTGTGGACAACTATTCCACACAACGTTGGCATATTCTAGAAGCGGAGTAGATAGTCTGCCGAGGTTTCTTAACAATTTTGTAGTTGTTTGACGATTGTATTATATTAATACTCTTAAGCGTGAGCTTGTTGACACTAATGCCTATAAACTGCAGCTTTCTTTAAGTGAAAGGGTGATTGTTGATGGGCATGGTTGTCATACAGCCCTACATTTTGGTGTCAAAGCTAAAGAAAATCAAGACAAAGTTCCAACGTTGTACTGGTTACCTAAACTCCATAAAAAAACCCTATAAAGCAAGATTTATTGCTAATTCTAGTTCTTGTACGACAACAGAACTTTCTCAATTGTTAACCTCGTGTCTTACAGCTGTAAAAAAACATGTTATCAAATATTGTGAAAAGGTATATGAGAGATCCGGTAAAAACCTATTTTGGTCTATTAAAAATTCAGGTGAAATTTTAGATAAACTTAAAGCTAGCGATTTCAATGCGACCAGTTTGTCTACTTATGATTTTTCTACTCTTTACACTACTTTACCTCATAATTTAATTAAAGATAAACTTATTGATCTTATTGAAAGAACCTTCCAGCGAGAAGGCTCTCCTTACCTTGCATGTAATGACAGAAATGCATTTTTTACTTCAGAAAAACCTAAAAAAATATCATGCATGGTCGTGTCAAAATGTATGTGATGCGCTGACCTTTTTGTTGGACAACATTTTATTCGATTTGGCACCAAACTCTATAGACAAGTAGTTGGGATTCCTATGGGCACTAATTGTGCTCCCCTGGTTGCAGATTTATTCCTGTTTTGTTATGAGAGGGACTTTATGATGGCTCTTTCTGATGATAAACAGGCTGATGTTATTGATACGTTTAACACTACTTCCAGATATTTGGACGATATTTTAAATATTAATAATGTTTATTTTGACAATATGGTTAGTCAAATATACCCTTCAGAGCTCTAACTGAATAAAGCCAATGCCTCTGATACCGAAGCCGCATTTTTGACTTGCATTTGTCAATTTCTAATGATATTGTTTCTACCAAAATTTATGATAAACGTGACGACTTTGATTTTGAAATTGTCAATTTCCCATACAATTTTACACACCATACCTTCAAGGGCAATATTTCCATTGTTGTTCTTAAATTCCTCCATCGGCTTAATCACACTCCTGTGAGTGACCGACAGTATAAAGTCGTAGAACCATTGTAACTTGTTTAAGCTATAATAGACAAATATTTACTTAATTTATCACTACTCTGCATTTACTTTTTCTCTTTCAGAACCTGCACCCAGAAAGAACTAGATCGACCAGAGCAACAACACTGAAATTCACTGTAATGTAAATCTGTAATGCTGTAAAAATATGTTCTACAAGTAATTTAAAAAAAAAAAAAAAAAAAACAATAACAAAAAAAAAAAAAAAAAAAGACAAAAAAAAAGCTACAAAAAAAAAATGTCAAAAAGAAAAAATGACAACAGCGAAAGAAAAAAAAAAGAAAGGAGAGGAAATAAAAAAAAGGAGTGGGTGAAAGGGGAGGAGGAGCCCACAAAAAAAAAAAATGTCAATTTCCCATTTTTAGATGGTGATGTTCCTCGTTCTACATCCTATGGAGTCTATATCTCTCAACTCATTCGTTTTGCTAGAGCATCTAGCTATGTTGCTGACTTCAACACTCGCAATAAATTATTAACTCAGAAACTTCTTAAACAAGGCTATCGGTATCATAAACTTCGCAAAACATTTTCAAAATTTTATAGACGATACTATGATTTGATTTCAAAATTCCAAGTTGGACTTAAATCTCTCTTGCGCCAAGGACTTTCCGAACCTGATTTCTACGGTGACTTGGTGTATAAATTGAAGAAGATTGTTGGCTCTTATAATTTTTCAGCGCAGTTCATTAAAATAATTTTCCATTATAAAAAGATAATGTATTGCAACAGACTGCATGCTTGGTAGTCAACCCAATCACGGTTGGCAACTTTGCTTTCCTCTTTAATTGCACGCCGGTGGGTCGGACTACAGACTCTATGATGGTTCCGACTTAAAGACTTATCTATTGATGATATGGTAGGGGCCTGATGCTTTGGCTGTTTGTCGGGCCCACCGGGATTTACCTGTTGGATTTCTTTTGCTCCAGTATTCAGTTTAATTTACTGTTGAGTCCTTATCCTTGCTTTATCTCCTTGTTATATCTTGATTTATATGTTTTAGGAGATGATACATTGATAAGTTAGGGGTCTTTCATGCAAACCAAATATTTATGTGTCTTGATCCACATCTGAATTAAGGGTGAGGTTGGCGCCGTTAAACCGGTTTAAGCCCTCCAGTAAAATATTTTACCGACCGTTCCAAGTCGGTATTTCTTTTGTGGATCTTTTATGTTTTTGTTCTGTCTTGTGTTTGCTTTGTCTTTGTGCGCGTCTGTTTATATGTGCTTTGTGGTCACCTGCATGGAAAGGGCTGACCACTTGGCTCTCGTTTGTGGTGTCTACTGTGAGTTTGTCACTTTCCCATTGGTATTCTGTGTCAGGTGTGGTACTTGATTGTATCGATTCCTGATCTTTGCACCCTTACTTACTTTTCTTATCTAGTAGAACTTTCGATTTGAGCATTAAATTGATTCGCTTCCATGCTTTGGATTTGACTAACTCAAGATGTTCATGTCAAGTGCAATAATTTGAAAAGATAACACCAGGTGATTATGATAATTCACTTCAGCAATATTGGTTTAATTTATCAGAGCATGAGGTTGAAAGGGTTTGTTATATTTCCTAGAGAGAAGGATATACTCTGACATCCAGGGATTAAATGTCACTAGCCATTTATCTGCGCAGCGATGGATTTTCTCCAGGTCCACATTTATTTGATCAGCGGCCTGAATGGGGTAATAAACAATGATATACAAGTTGGTATCATCAGCAAAGAGTCTCATACAGGAATTTATGTCATCAACAATGTCGTTAATGTATTAAAAAGAAACAAGAGAGGTCCAATAATAGAACTTTAAGGAACTCCAGCCATAACTGAAGTCCAAGAAGAACTTGCACCAGGTAAACCTGTTATTTAGATAATCATAGAATCAAGTTAATAATGATTGGGAAACACGTGCAGATTTAAATTCAAAAAGATGACCTTTATGTCAAATTCCATCAAAGGCTTTTCTTTTATCAAAATTGGTACGAACTTCATTACACACTCAATAGCTTTAAAAATTCATTATTGATATCTATTAACTGATTGACAGTGGAATCACCTGGGACAAATCCTGATTGAAAAGAAGCTCAAACGACGTTTTTTTCCTAAAAAGTTAAATAGGTATTTATGCACACTTTTCTAGCACTTTGCTGCCAGTACTAAGAAGAGAGATTGTCTTGTAATTGTACATATCAGATGGGTATTTTTCTTATGGATTGGTGTGACATTAACCTGTTTCCATCTACTTGGAACACTTCTAGAACTTAGCGAATAGTTAAATAGATCTAAGAAAGGAAGAGCGAGTGGTAGAGTAAGTTCTTTAAGAAGTTGGTTGTTT
Organism: Loripinus fragilis; assembly: GCA_964019695.1. Lineage (NCBI taxonomy): Eukaryota > Metazoa > Mollusca > Bivalvia > Lucinida > Lucinidae > Loripinus > Loripinus fragilis. The sequence continues at coordinate 58,976,961 of OZ026526.1, forward strand.
ATTACGAGATCAAGCCCAGCTGCTTAACCAATAGGAAATGATTTTTTAAGTTTCTCTTACCTCTTCAGGTACATGACAATGATAGAATCAAGTTTGTATGAGGTATTTTTCATTGAGCCAGAGTTGCTTGGCTTTCGTTTAGCAGAGTTTGTTCAGTGGAGAAATTATTCAAGATGTTTGCTTTGTCAGTTTCCTCATTTTAGATTTGTACATGCTTATTTAAAGATGGTATGACATTAGTCTCGTCAGGTTTGATAAAGTGTTTTCCACCAATCACTTTGCTTAGTGTTCAGTTAGCTTATTTGATACTTCTTTTTTTAATTTTCGAATATTCATAGTTACTAAATTTTTACACGGTTTATATGTTTCAAAGTAATTAATTTTATAAGATTTCTTATATTTGACGTATATCCTTTTTTTCTTATGAATTTCTTGACATGTCCAGTTAACCAAGCAGGGTCAGTTTTATGTTCATTTATCAACCTGGTACATGTTTATTTCCAAGAGTGGTTATTCTTTCAGTGATATTTTTCGCGTAAGTATTGATATTTTTGCGTTTTAAAGCCTATCAGTCAGTTTGGACTAGATCATTTGTAAAGGCTTGGTAGTTGCCTCTATCATATATGAAAACCCTGCGTTTATATACAGGTGCTAACGGTTTCCTAAAAGTTATAACACAGAAGACAGGGACATGATATATTATGTTTAACTCAAGAAATGGTTCGCCAACACGTGCTTAATAATATTATGTTCCTGTTAGAGGTAAGAATTAAGCCAATGCGTGACGAGGACTTCTGTAAAATGTGTTTGTTCATTTATAATCTGTTAAAAATGAAACTGCTGACATAAATCTCTTACTTGTTGGCTTGAATAATCTTTCAGAATTTCTAAATTGATGTCACTTGTTATCAAAATATTAGAAACACAAGTGCCGAAAGCAAGTCCTATCAAGTCTTCAGTAGATGATAAGATTTCAGTTGTCGAGTTTGGAGGCTTCTAAAATGTACCTATGAGTTGCATTTTGTTTTTAATAGAAATTTCTTCCCAGATATAAGCAATGTTCGGTAGCTCAAGATCAAAACATCATTATGAACGTAAACACAAATTCCACCATGATGATCACCTGGCCTGTCCCTTCTAAAAAGTTTATTAAAGTTTTCATTTTCAGTTTTTATATCATCATCTGAAGTTCTACCGTCTAACCAACACTCAGTTACACAAAAACATCAAAATAACAAATATAGTAAGTGAGTATGATCAGGAAATACCACAATAACAAACCGCAGACAAACCCATGGCACCGCGATGAAGAGCCACCCAACCATCACGAGACACCAGGAAGACAAACTTAGCAAAGCAACCAACTCTCTCTTCCCCATCAAGATGATTGCAAAACTAGAATGGACATAAAGTAACGTAAAACAAAACATAGACAAAGTACAGACTCACACAATGGGAGTAATAGTAAACAAAAAGTCAACAACATCAGAACCACCGCCTTAGAAGGGACAGTACCCTAAGCCAACGGGGGAGGGTGGCTTAAATGCATTTTACTGGTACCAAATCATCACCCAAGATTCTGCTGTTGTTGAAGTACAAGAAATGTTCAGCTCGCATGGAAGCATTCTAACTAACGCAATGTATCAAAATGGAGAAACACTCTTATCAAATTAACACACTAAGATGAAACAAAGAAAAGGGCTCACGACTCACAGATAGTCAAAGCTAAAGAAAACCTCAAATTGAGCCACGGTGGGTCCAGTTCTGATTGTATCAAGTCCAATTTATTCGCAATACTTTGAAACATTATAGTGTACAAATTGGAACATTTATCTTCAATGATATGTTCAGTTGTGGATAAAGACAATGTTGAGCCAATAGAAGGTGCAGACGATGGGCCAGGATTTCGCTATAAACCACCTATTTTAAGAAGCGACAAAACTATAAGAAGTTCAAAAATAAATAAAGATGAACTATATTTTTGGCATTGGCATGGCAACTATAATGCAAACTGATCCGCATCCGGTAAACTTCAATAGAAACCGTGATATCTTTCAAATAAAGAATACAGAAGGTGATGGATGCGAAATTGCACCGAGGCAGCTGACCAAAATGATAACATCCCCCACGTGCATAAACAAATACATACAGTAATAAGAAGTAGCATTTATGAGAAATGAAAAACTTATATAGTGGGATATGGAATACTAATTGAACAATATGAAAACAATTATAAATTGATCAGTTACCAACTCCCCTTTCAAGGATGGTGTTCATACTTAATACAATGATTACCTATTGTGTGTAGATGACAACGAAGTTATAAAGGTCAATATCAGATATACGTAAAATCTGTGTTTCAACTCGAAACGCAAACTATTCTTTCCTTTTCAAGAAAGTAGTTTATACTTCGTACAACGATTGTTTTGGTGTGTAGATGATCAAACATGTTTTGGATCGCCAATTTGACCATGATTCCAAAGGTCTAAGTCAAATATACACATAATCTGGCTGTATGGTTTCAAATGCCAACTCCGCTTATATTTTGTTTGATGGAGCATATTCATATTTGACAAAATGTTTGCCTAAGGTGTGCAGATGACAGGTACGGACTTTGGGTCAAAGGTCAATTTCAAATACTTACAGTCTGAGTATCTGGCTTGTAAAGCAAATGCGCCGCGACATGTTTCTAATAATTTGGCATTTTGACAAGTTTAGACTCAGACGAGCATGTGCAGCCTCCTTTTAAGCTCAGAAACTCCTAGTTAGGTTCAGTCAGTAGCTTAACGGCCATAGAATTGTAAGCGACTAGCAAAGGCGCGCATGCGCAGGCTGGTCTGAGCCATTGCTGGTCGTACCTATCACATTGTTGGAAATCTCATGCCGCGGCTCAAATGTCTCTTGTTTTATTTAGTAGACTCATATTTTGAACACTGTTTGTCTAAGGTTGTTAGATGTCAACAAGGCTTTGACTGCTACTAAGACCTTTTATTCACAGGTCAAGGTCAAAGTACTTAAAATATGCCTATATGCCATGTAATTCCATCATTTGTAGATGTAAGTGGTTTATATTTGGGACACACAGAGGTTTAGGATTGCTAGTATGACCTTGGAGACAGGGGTCGAGGTCAAAAATGTCATTCTATGCCGTATCAGATAAATTACATGACATGTTATGCGAGTTCATAGTAGAAGTAGGATCTGACTGTAAGCGTGGTCATTTCCCAGCGTTTTATTATGTATATTCAAATAATGTACCTTTTAAAGCAACTGACTAGGACTGTTTATGTGCTAATAAATCCCCAGGTGTTGGCACCATTCCTTAGCACTACATTCGTAAATAGGACTGAAATACATGAAAATGTGAAATGATCTGCAAGACAAGCATTGTTTGATATGAACGGTATCCAGAGTGCATACCAAAGTTAGCAAAAGAAACCAATTTTAATGGAATGGGTGTTCCTACCCTAAACAATTGGAAAATGACATTTTATTATTACTTGAAGGAATGTTGGATGGCATTTAACTTTTTCACAGATTTTAATAGAACATTATGTCTATTCTATACTTATTAATGAAATAAATACAACAAAATAATGCATTTTGGCGCACTTTATATAGAAGCATAACCGTGAACAGAGAGCGTACACATGAAATATTTGATCTGATCAAATGTATGCGAAAGTAGTAATGAAAATTATTGAAATACCGGCTAAGATCACCCCCTTGCAAGATACTCGCCGCCCAGCAAAAAACCTCCACTCCTGTGCATGAGGTGTAAAAAAGCTGTGGATTACCTACATTGCAATATATCTCTATGGGGTGGGTGGCAATCCAACACCCAGTGATCAATTTGGATCTGCTGCTGTTCACAGGATTTTACATTTTCAAGGTTATACAAATTTTGGTATGTAAGATGTTAACGCTTTAAAAGTCGCCTAGAAACTAATTCTCGTGATAAATATCACTCACTCATAAGCTCGTGCTCAAGTGCGTATTCGACTAGCACTTGTATTAACGTCTAATTCGACTCATAACCACAGTTCATTCAATACTGAATGTACCGCATAGACAAATATTCCGATCTATTCGATGAAACGATCGGAATAGTAAGTCTATTCTATACTTATTAATGAAATAAATACAACAAAATAATGCATTTTGGCGCACTTTATAGGATGCAAATGATAGTGCTGTCTTGTATACCAAAATTTGTATATGCCTATCTACAAAGCAAGAGCTTTAGTGACATCCAACTTTTTATCCACTGAGTCTTCAACATACATGTTCTTACAGGTTTCCGTTCTCCACCGCCCATGTCTCATGAGGCACCTTTCATTAACCTTGCCTGTGTTCGATGCTGTGGTTATACCCCCAGCTCTTAGTGAATGCGTACCCAAATTAAGATCTGGAGCAACAGATTTTAGCTTTTTCAAAACACATTCCCTTGTACGTGTATAGCTTAAACATTTATCCTTCTTAATAGATCTAAATGTACCTTTGGACTTAATCAATGGCTTGAACAGATAATCACTTGACTTTAAATCTATCGCTGCCAAACTAATAAATCGATTTAACATTGAATATGCACATGCTGATGTATTACCTTTTGCTACCAACACTTTGCTACCAGATCTAAACTGATCAGTTTTACTGCTCCTGATGTTTATAGTGAAATGATCGTTATAAAAAATTATGTCATTACATTTTAACTTACTTATCTCATCAAATCTCAAAAATCCTGTATAACAAGTTAAGATCATCGCCAAATCTCTGATGTCTGTTAAATTGGTATTATTTGCATACTGATTGCATAAAGCAACTAACATATCTGAAGTTACAACATCTTTCCGTTTTACTGGTTGTGACCTTAAACGCTTAGCTGCCTCTAGCATGCTTTTAACAAATCCATTTTCTGTCGGATCCACGAAATTATTAATATTGTGAACCCATTTTATAGCGTAGAACACTGCAGATATAACACTAAATGAACAATTTTGATCCAATAAGGTTGAAATGAAAATAGTTACGTGGATAGGGTCCGCTGGTACTGACTGGTAGTTCTTTTGAGCACAAAACTGTTGAAATTTCTTAAAAGATGCTCTGTATTTATCGTTCGTTTTGTCTGCCCTTGAATGAAGTAGGTAAGATGAAATACGCTCTGCCAAACCGTCTTCCGTAACGTTCACGGCTTCTAATCTAGTTCTGACGTTTGAGGTCAAGCCAATACCTGCAACGAACATTCAACATATTACAATCTTATACAGCTATTAAACCTGTAACCTCTCTTCATGCTTGCTGATTGATCTGTAAGAAAAACACATTTTAATACCGCCATCTTCTCTCCTTATAGCAATCCTATGCATGCTAAGAAAAATCCAATCTCAGAGCTAACATGTCAAACGCTAAAGGATTTGATTCAAAAATTCCGTTATTACCTAACCCTTTGTTTATTATGTTTAACTTTGGCAAACGTAATATTTCTTTTACAAATCTGGTATGTTTTCCTTTGAATATTACTGGGTAAAAAGGCGCTGATGGCCAATCTGGTAAAATTAATGCTCCTTGCCCTTTATCCACTTCCATTTTTTGAAGTGTCAATAATACCATCCTCGGAGGTGGTACTAACCAGTTATTTTCTGGCTTAGCCCAATTCTGATGCAATTCATTGACACCTTCTGTGTCAGGAACCCACCACTTAGAGTTAAATCGCTTACATTTATTGTTATAGTTTGAGGCGAACCTGTCTACGGTAAATGTTCCCCATTTTTGTTCTAAAGAATCAAACACCCATTTTGATACTTCCCAGTCATCACAATCTTTACACCTGCTTAAATGATCAGCCCTTTCATTTAAAGACCTTGGGATCCAACCTACTGATAAACTTATACAATTGTGATCACAAAAATCGTTCACTTCTGAAGCTATGCTTTGTAATTCTTCCTTGGTGCTTCCTACCTCCAAGACTGACTGAACATTTTTGTTGTCAGAGAAAACCTTCACTCTCTTACCTCTCAACTTTTCAACACTACTCACCATGACCCTTTTAACGGCCTCTGCTTCTCTCCAGGTTGAGGATTTGCTTCTCTCAAACATTGTCCAAGCTCCATAAACCTCATGCTTTGAATGTTTACTTTCTCTCACTTTAGAGCAAACTGTATTACTTAATTTTACCACTTCCGGGGTAACAGAGCTTACCAATTTATGTGTATCTGACCTTACCACTTTTGGGGTAACAGACATTACCACTTCTGGGGTATCAACTCTTACCACTTCCGGGGTAACTGGCCTTACCACTTCTGGGGTAACTGACATTACCACTTCCGGGGTAACTGATCTTACCACTTCTGAGGTAACTGACCTTTCCATTTCAGGGTCAACTGACCTTACCACTTCCGGGGTAACTGACTTTACCACTTCCGGGGTAACTGACCTAACCACTTCCGGGGTAACTGACCTTACCACTTCCGGGGTAACTGACCTTACCACTTCTTGGGTTACTGACCTTACCACTTCAGGGGTAACTGACCTTACCACTTCCGGGGTAACTGACCTTACCACTTCCGGGGTAACTGAACATACCACTTCCGGGGTAGTTGTTTTCATAAATTCACGAGTTGAACTCTTCCTACCATCTGTATCTACTATACCATGAGTTACTGATTTTACCACTTCCGGTGCAACTGATTTGACCACTTCTGGGGTATCTAAAATAGCCATTTTTGGGGCAACCAAGCTTACCTTATCTAAATTTGAAATAGCTGCTTTAGTCAGACTAAAATCATGTTCATATGCCTGTGGCAAACCTTCAAACGTTTGCAAGATATCTGTATTTTGATTCTCTGTGTATTCTAGATAACCTCCGTAACCTACACTACTTGCATCACAAAATAGCACTGTTTCGAAATCAACACTTTCATTGAAATCTCTACCCTTCAAGTTTATAAACTTTACTGTGTCAGACCAAAATTTGACTTCCTGTTCTGCCTTTTCCGAAATATAAACAGGCGAATCCCAGCTCAGCCTACTGTCAATACATTTATACAGTTCTCTGGTTCTCAGCCTTACAATCTTCCCCAACACTGTTTGCATGGAAATAATTTGACCTGTGATCGATGCTGCAAACCTGGCAGGTACAATTCTTAATTTTTGCGTACAGAGTTGGTATAACATTGACTTACATGAACACTGTAGTCGTTTAATTCTTTCGTCTGTAATGTAAAATTTTCCGCTATTCATGCAAATAAAATAGCCCAACCATGTGACCTGCAGCATGGGTATCCATTTACATTTTTCTTCTGCCAATAAGAAACCAAACCTCTGAATGCTATCCTTGACAAAATTACTAGATTCCAGAGCACTTTGATAACTGCGATCGCCACCCAAACCGTCATCTAAAAATGTGATGACCTTGTGACCTTTTGACCTCCAGAAAGCAACCATTACTCTAACGACCTTCGAAAATATGTGCCCCGCGGTCGCCAGACCAAAACATAAGGAATTGTATACGTACATGCTTTCCTCGCCGTTTTCTTCGCGCCATGCGAAACCTAGATACGTCCTGTGACTATGAAAAATGTCAATGTGATAATAAGCTCCCCTTATATCAAAAGCATACAAAAATGTACCTTTCTCAAACATTTGTCTGGCAGTGCTAATATCTTCGTATTTAAACTTGAACGTATGTAAGCATTTATTTAAGTTTCTACAGTCTAAAACTAATCTGGGTTTTCCTTTTTTGTTATAAGCCACAGTTAATGGATTGATAACATAAGGGGTGTATTCGACATTTGATATGCATCCCTTTGCTAACAGAATCTTGATTTCCTTACTTACAAACTCTGGATTGTCTCGGGCAGACCGGTTATTTCTACACTTTTGATTTGGAGGCATTTCTTTAAAAGGAATCTTATATCCTTCTTCAATAACGCTTAAAATATAACTGCTTGTACCCACTTTTCTCCATTCGTGTGCTGCACCTTTTAATCTGTTATAAGGTGAAGGCTCTGCCTCGCCATTATTGCCATGATCAGGCAGAATCTCGACTTTATCTGAAGCCTTTTCAGTATAACAAATACTTAACAAACCTACCTCTCTTTTGGCGCCCGCATCTGGCCTTTCAATGCTTAAAGGACTGGTGATCTTTGACCTTGCCTTAAATGTATCATGAGAAATAAAAACCTCTGTTTTACTTAACTTAAAATTTCTCTTGTTTGTCGGACAGTCGGCCTTCCAATGCCCGACTTGACCACACAGATAACAAACCCCAGGTTTTTGCTGATGCTGTTGCTGTGTCCTCGACTGATATGTCTGATTAGTAACTGTCTCTGCCGGCCTTTGTCTGTATGGCATATAACGCCTGCTTCGCTTCCCACGCTCTGACTTAGCCTTGACTCGCGCCCTAGCCTGCGCCCTATGTATTTTCTTCTGGTCCTCCTCATCACTCGCTATCTCTGACTGCATATACTCGTCTACCACTTTCCAACCAAGCTCCGACTCGTCCGCCAATCTAATAATCTTTTGTCTCTGCTTGATCATATTGGAGGCTAAAACATACAGAAAAATGTGTTAAAACGAACTTATAAAGCTTTTATTATACAAGCCTGAAAGACAATGCATAAGACTAAACTACAATCACCTGTGTATAAAATTATTTCCTTTTCAGAAATTACTAGTTCGTTAGACTGCATCTTTTGATGTGCAGATATAAACCTATCAACAGATGATTTGTTGCTGTTGTTGGTGGTGCTTTTTTTTTTTTTTTTTTTTTTTTTTGTGTGAAGAAAAAACCCTTACCTGTTCCTGTATACATGTATTCTTTGCCTACGTACATTCCTGTAACGTGATGTTATATCTGGTGATTTTGAATGAAAACTCACGTGTGATGCCTAAAATTTTACCTTCTGCCAAGTTTTCTTTGGCCTTGTCCGTCTCAGAGCAATCCAAATTTCTCTCGCAATCGTCCAGCTTCCCCAGTACTTTCTTGTTTATTTTAAATTGTTCCTCATTTGAACGCCTTTTGAACTTGTAGTCGGACGACAAATCTGCAATTTTACTTATCTGCATATCCGCTAAAACTCTCTGGTTTTCTGTCACCTTCTTCATCTCAGATGAAATCAGAAGTTGTACCCCTGATAGAATCTCATTCTTGCTTTGTCCGATCGCTGAATTCACCGAATCTTGTACCAATTCCGCTACCTCTCGTCGATCCATCCTATTCAAACCTTGACTATCTTAACGCTCTCTCGGTATGTAAGATGTTAACGCTTTAAAAGTCGCCTAGAAACTAATTCTCGTGATAAATATCACTCACTCATAAGCTCGTGCTCAAGTGCGTATTCGACTAGCACTTGTATTAACGTCTAATTCGACTCATAACCACAGTTCATTCAATACTGAATGTACCGCATAGACAAATATTCCGATCTATTCGATGAAACGATCGGAATAGTAAGTTATAAAACAGTACAGAACCTGACCAGACACATATTCATCTATTTCTGAGACGGTACTGCACTGTTTTCCTGGCTTAGAGGGCGCTATGCTTTAAATGGGTTAACGTATCAAATTATTGGTCCGATACTTCGTCAATCAAGATATTGATTACAGACGTCATCGATCGTGTAAATAAGGTTAATTTTCTAGTGTCGCGCATAATTCCAATTGATCCAGATATGCTGTGACTTTGCCATTCGTCTCCTAGTGCTTTCCGGTAACGGGAAACAGGCTATATTAAATTTCCCATAATTTAATCGCCTATTATGGGTAATTATATGAATCGACATTTATAAAGTTATTATCTAAGTGATATATATGTCGTGGTTGACAGAAACATGAATGACAAGAGTGTTGTGTCCCTAAGGCCAAGGTTAAGGGGCATTTCAAATTAAATGTTGTGAAAGTCATTGGCACCTATGTATTTAACATTATGAAATATTTATACCATGTGTTGTCCGCCTGTACGTGGAGATAATACACGAGCTTTAGCGAGTGGATTATCTTACGCACAGGTGGACAAACATGGTATAACTATTTCATAACAACTACATCAGTGTAGACCTTGCACATCACGAGATTTTTCGTGCTAAACTTTGAGTTTGTAAGGTGTTATCAGATTTGCTCTTCTGTATGTACGTAGCAACTACTCTGAACATTTAAAGGATCTGGTTTCACCAACGATTTCAAGATTTCACAATTTCAAGATTTTATTTCAATCCTCAGGTTTACATTAGTTAACGACACAAGGTGCAATAATAAACAAACGTAATTATAACAAGAATCAGGTACTTGTAAACATGTATCGCATGCGCAAATATACTGAAGGACTTTAAAAACGCACCACCTGCTTAAATGCTAATATATCTCGAAAATTGGATATTTTCATTATGCGAAAAATAAAATTGACAAGTTCCGTTATTTAGCTTGCATTCAATAAGAAAATCGAAACGCTGTGACGTAACGTCAAAAGTTGGGGGTCACGCTTGTAACATAATGACGTCGTCTTTCCGAACGTCGTTTCACCATTTTTATTACGTCGTTTAATTGGAAATGTTCTTTCCCACATCTGAAGGTTTGCAATTTCCTCGGGTGATGTTACTATTTACATGTTTTGCAAAGGTCTAACTGTTTTGGCGAGCTCATATTTGCTACGTAGAATTTTATGACAGATACCCATCGAACAGGGGTTTGCAGAAGTGGCTCTTTTAGTTTTTTTCATAGCTCTTGCTTTCTGCATCCTATTGTGAAAGTCTTTGGGCTCAACTGTTTTTGTGGTCTCATGTTTTCCCTGTACTTAGCCAAATATTCCCTTTGACGATCTTTAATTTGTTGTCGTTTTAGCCTATACAACATCATGTTTTTTGAGAATTTTGTGTTTGCTTTGACTTTGACTTGATCGCGATGCATATTATCTGGTATTTCAATCATTTACTTTGGAGCCTTTAATCTCTTAAAATGTTGAAATGATCCGATCTTTCATTTGCAATCCTATAAAATCAGCAAAATAAACGCTTAATAAACCTACACGAATGCTGTATAGAAATACGGGTGCTTTAACAGCTGTACATGTAATCTTTCGACGTTACGCGTCTAAAACGTCAAAAAGCGCAAATGTGACAAATTTTAAGACGCCGCTCTCGATAGAACAATTCTAATACTGTTTACACAATTGTAAAAATATTTGAAATTTGGAAATTTTGCTCAAAATGTATTTAAAAACAGATTCAAAATTTAAATAATAAAACGCATATATCAGATATTCAGTATTTGAAAAACTGTGTGTTCACCGTAACGGCGTTTTTTTAAAAAATGTGACAATTTTAAGACGCTATAAATGAAATGCTAAAACCACTTTATAAACGTCCAATATATTTTAAGTCTCGAATTTACAAATAACAATCTAAATGTATGTCACATTTTAAATATTTCACAATTATTTTGAATAGATTTGTATTTTATAGCATTTTGGAAAAAACGTGCCGCAAAAACGGCCATTTATTTAGAAATCTTTCAAATTTTACCTTTACGTGCGGCCGCGTTCATCTTTTTTTGTGTTAGGTCTATTGACGTAAGATTCACATGCCTCCTATGCTGACGGCACAGGCGCCGTAACGTAAAAAATTGCGCCATTTGAAAGTTAATTGAGTTTTCTGTGCATGGTAATTCAACATTGCGTGAACAAGTTGTGTTACATCTTTCAGCGTCATTTTGACGTTTCCCGTTATTTAAATCATCAAATTTTATGCTCTTTTCTTGATTAACATTTAGCCAAAATACATAGGAATGTAGAGAATATCATTGTCTCCATAGATAGTATATACTCATTACATTTTTCCTACTTTGATGTTGACACAAAAACAAAAAAGAATGGTCACCTCGTCAATTTTACCTGATCCCGTACTTTTGACGTTACGTCTGTGGCTTATGATTGCCGTGACGTCGCGATAATTCTGAGACGACTCAAATTCAAAAAGTCACAGAGTGCCCATACCTTCCATTATGAACGAAAAAAAGTTTTCGAACCGTTGTTTGTTCTTGAAAGCAAAAAGAAAGACAAAGTCAAATCATGAAGTTTTAGGCCTCTGGCAACGTTCATTACGTCTACATGACGTCATTGATTTTTGACGTAATTGGCCGTTTATATCCCAAGGATCAGGAATAATCAAAACTTTTCTGTTGCCAACAAATACTCCTCAATCAGTTGCATAAAAGACAAAAGGATCGCGACATGCGCGGACGTCACCCGTCTGTTATTGATGTTTGAAAATTTTAGACTGACGTTAGCAAAGAAACGCTGCGAGTGGGAGTGTAATAAAACGATTATTTCTGAAAAATTTTGTGTTTTTCCATTTGTTAAGACATCTGGCTTCCACCTAAAAGTGTTTATTTACAAATTGAATCAAATTCACATTTGTCAGACGACAATTGTTGAAAAACACTTACGTCGATATAACGTCAGAATAAACAGCATGAGCAAATCGAAATAATGGCAAAAAATGGTCCGTTTTGCAAGAGGATAAAAAATGATACAGAAAACATCCTCAAATCAATCATGTGGAAGAAACAGAGAATGTAAAATGGTGCGTTTTTAAAGTCCCTCAGTATAGAAAAGGCTCTGGCGCGTCTGTGCATATGCGGAGACGCGCCAGAACCTTCGCTGTTCGCATGCACAAAGTATGGATATAGTTGAATGCTCATACAAAACAGTATACCTATAGCTTTGCTTGATACGTCAGCATTGGCGTTTATAAGATACATTAGCGCATATGCGATAAGTACCAAAATCTCGTGTGTTGACTTTAATGTTTCCCATGCACATGTCATGTTGTTTTTTTGCCTTGTATACTCGTATTGCTTTAATTGGGGTACGTGCATTAAGGGGCTATTTTGGCCCCCTCTAGATCCAAAAACTGAAAGTTGCTTTTCACCATTTTCATCTTATTGGCTTATTAAGAGAATAACCCAAGTGTAAAATTCTGGCATTTATCTTACTTTAACCGGTTGCTATGGTAACCAAAATGGCCGACAAAACCAGCTTAAAATAGAGAAATTGCCATTTTAGGCCAAATTTGAGGCTTTTGGAGACCGATTTTTTAAGAATTAGATATCAGCACAAGTAAATACCAAAAAATCCTTTTAATATTGTGTGCTTTGATAATTCTCATCACCTGTTAAAATATTTTTTAGTATTTGCTTTTGCTCTTTATTAATTCCTCTGTTACATATCTCAAATTTGCTCCAAAATGGTAATTTTCCTATTTTCAGCCTATTTTGGCGGCCATTGTTGTTACCATAGCAACCGTAAAAGTCGAATCAATACCAGACTATACACTTTGGCTATTGTTCTAATAAACTAATGAGAAGAAACTAGTGAAGAGCAACTATTTTTTGACCTCATGGGGGGGGGGGTGCAAAATAGCCTCTTAATGCACGTACCCCTTTTAATGGAGACACGAATGTGGTTTTATTCCAGATACAGTACTTATAGATCGTTAAGTGACACTAACCCACTATTTTGAATATGATGTTTCAAGATGTATTATGTTTGTGATGTGTAAATAAAGATGTACATGATAAAAAAAGTCAATGGAGAGAGCTTTGTCATGTGCTCGTTTTGCATGCTCACAGTTTTGAAATTTCAAATAAAGTGGTCTAATCAATTACTTTTTGTATATACAATGTACTCGTATTGCTGAAAATTCGAAGTTGAAAGTTTCGTCACATATTCTTCTTACATTCTCGCATTGATTAAATTTTAAAGTTAAGTGTATGTCACATTTTCTTTTTGTATACTCGTATTAATGATATTTTAAAGTAAAGAGTTTCGTCTCAATTTCTCCTTTCATACTCTTATTGCTTAAAATTACAAAATTTGAAGTTTGGTCACATATTTTCTTGTGTACTTGTATCAGTAAAATTTTAAGTAGAGAATTTCGTCACATTTTCCTCTTAATACTCTACTAGACATTTCTCAGTAGAAAGTTTCGTCACATTTGCTCTTGTATGTTCATTATGGTGAAATTTCAAAGAAGAAAATGTCGTCACATTTTCTTCTTATCTGTTCATAATGGTGAAATTTCAAAGTAGATAGTTTCGTCACATTTTCTTCTTGTATCTTCAGAATGGTGACATTTCTCAGTAGACAGTTATGTCACATTTTCTTCTTGTATGTTCATATTGGTGAAATTTCTCAGTAGACAATTTCGTCACATTTTCTTCTGGTATGTTCAGAATAGTGACATTTCTCAGTAAACAGTTTCGTCTCATTTTCTTCTGGTGTGTTCATATTGGTGAAATTTCTCAGTAGACAGTTTCGTCACATTTTCTTCTTATATGTTCATTATGGTGAAATTTCAAAGACGAAAGATTCGTCTCATTTTCTTCTTGTATGTTCATAATTATGGTGAAATTTCTCAGTAGACAGTTATGTCACATTTTCTTCTTATATGTTCATAATGGTGAAATTTCTCAGTAGACAATTTCGTCACATTTTCTTCTTATCTGTTTATAATGGTGAAATTTCAAAGCAGACATTTTCGTCTTATTTTCTTCTTGTATATTCATATTGGTGAAATTTCTCAGTAGACAGTTTCGTCTCATTTTCTTCTCGAGTGTTCATAATGGTGAATTTTCTCAGTAGACAGTTTCGTCACATTTCTTCTTATCTGTTCATAATGGTGAAATTTCTCAGTAGACAGTTGCCTCACATTTTCTTCTTGTATCTTCATATTTGTGAAATTTCTCAGTAGACAGTTTCGTCACATTTTCTTCTTATATGTTCATAACGGTGAAATTTCAAGGATGAAAGTTTCGTCACATTTTCTTCTTGTATGGTTATAATGGTGAAATTTCTCAGTAGACAGTTTCATCTCATTTTCTTCTTGTATGTTTATAATAGTGACATTTCTCAGTTAACTGTTTCGTCGCATTTTCTTCTTGTATCTTCAGAATGCTGACATTTCTCAGTAGACAGTTTCGTCACATTTTCTTCTTGTATGTTCATATTGGTAAAATTTCTCAGAAGACAATTTCGTCACATTTTCTTCTGGTATGTCCAGAATGATGACATTTCTCAGTAAACAGTTCCGTCTCATTTTCTTCTTGTATGTTCATATTGGTGAAATTTCTTAGTAGACAGTTACGTCACATTTTCTTCTTGTATGTTCAGAATAGTGACATTTCTCAGTAGACAATTTCGTCTCATTTTTTTTCTAGTTTGTTCATATTGGTACATTTTCTTAGAAGACAGTTTCGTCACATTTACATCTAGTATGTTCAGAATGGTGAAATTTCTCAGTAGACAGTTTCGTCACATTTTCTTCTTGTATGTAAATAGAGCTGAAATTTCCAAAGTAGACAGTTTCGTCATAATTTCTTCTTGTATGTTCATATTGGTAAAATTTCAAAGTAGAAAGTTTCGTCACATATTTTTCTGGTACCTTCTTAGAGCTGAAATTTTAAAGCAGATAGTTTCATCACATTGTCTTCTGGTATGTTCGTAGAGCTGAAATTTCAAAGTAGAAAGTTTCGTCACAGTTTCTTCTTGATTGTTCATATTGGTGATATTTCAAAGTAGATAGTTTCGTCACATTTTCTTTTTGTATGTTCAGAATGGTGAAATTTCTCAGTACACAGTTTCGTCACATTTTCTTCTTGTATGTTCAGAATGGTGAAATTTCTCAGTAGACAGTTTCGTCACATTTTCTTCTTGTATGTTCATATTGGTGAAATTTCTTAGTAGACAGTTTCATCACATTTTGTTCATGTATGTTCATATTGGTGAAATTTCATTGTAGACAGCTTTGTCACATATTCTTCTGGTATGTTCTTAGAGCCTAAATTGCAAAGTAGATAGTTTCGTCACATTTTCTTCTTGTATGCTTATATTTGTGAATTTCAAAGTAGATATATAGTTTCGTCAAATTTTCATCTGGTATACTCTTAAAGCTGTAATTTCAAAGTAGATAGTTTCATCACATGTTCTTCTTTTGTGTTCATATTGGTGAAATTTCAAAGTACATAATTTCGTCACATTGTCTTCTGGTATGTTCTTAAAGCTGAAATTTCAAAATAGATAGTTTCGTCACATTTTCTTCTTTTGTGTTTAGATAGTGAAATTTCATAGAAGATGGTTTCGTCACAGTTTCTTCTTTTGTGTTTTACTGGTGAAATTTCAAAGAAGAATGTTTCGTCACAATTTCTTCTTTTGTGTTCATAAGGGTAAAAAATAGTAAATAGTTTCGTCACATTTGCTTCTTGTATGTTCATATTGGTGAAATTTCGCTACATTTTCATCTTATTTTCTTCTTTTATGTTCGTAATGCTGAAATGTCAAAGTGGATAGCTTCGTCTTATTTTCTTCTTGTATGTTCGCAGAGATGAAAGTTCAAAGTAGATGGCTTTGTCTTATTTTTTCTTGTATGTTCGCAGAGATGAAAGTTCAAAGTAGATAGCTTCACTTTATTTCTTCTTGTATGTTTGCAGAGATGAAAGTTCAAAGTAGATAGCTTTGTCTTATTTTTTCTTGTATGTTCGCAGAGATGAAAGTTCAAAGTGGATAGCTTTGTCTTATTTTTTCTTGTATGTTCGCAGAGATGAAAGTTCAAAGCGGATAGCTTTGTCTTATTTTCTTCTTGTATGTTCGCAGAGATGAAAGTTCAAAGTAGATAGCTTTGTCTTATTTTTTCTTGTATGTTCGCAGAGATGAAAGTTCAAATTAGATAGCTTCGTCTTATTTTTTCTTGTATGTTCGCAGAGATGAAATTTCAAACGGGATAGCTTCGCTTTATTTCTTCTTGTATGTTCGCAAAGATGAAAGTTTAAAGTGGATAGCTTTGTCTTATTTTTTCTTGTATGTTCGCAGAGATGAAAGTTCAAAGTAGATAGCTTTGTCTTATTTTTTCTTGTATTTTCGTAGAGCTGAAAGTTCAAAGTAGATAGTTGCGTTTTATTTCTTCTTGTATGTTCGTAGAGATGAAAGTTCAAAGTAGAAAGCTTCGTTTTATTTCTTCTTGTATGTTCGTAGAGCTGAAAGTTCAAAGTAGATAAGTTTCGTCTTATTTTCTTCTTGTTTGTTCGCAGAGTAGATAGTTTTGTTTTATTTTCTTCTTGTATGTTCGTAAATTTGAAAGTTCAAAGTAGATAGTTTCGTCTTATTTTCTTCTTGTATGTTCTCAGAATAGAGAATTTCTTCACATTCTTATTTTTTATGTTCGTAGATACCAAATGATATGTTTTGAATTTAATGTTCTTGATGCGTACCCACCGTTGCGAAATCAAATTTTCTTTTGTATACTCATGGTATCATTATTATAATTATTATTATTATTATTATTATTATTATTATTATTATTATTATTATTATCATATTTATTATTATTTTGATTCAAATCTTTTTACTACAAGCAGAAGTATGATTTCAAAAGAGGTGTTTTCACACTGTAGGTGTTGATAGGTCAAACACAGTAACTATACACATGTATCGTTATGAACTGGCAACTAGAAGAATTTCGTGCATGGCCCATTTTAAGTAGGGAAACTGCCATATTGGGCTTTATTACAAAAATAAATGCGCGGATCCAGAATTTTTTTTTTATTATTTTAGTTATATTTTTTTAGTTGAAGAGGGGAGGAAAGAGGATCCAAATAACACTAAAAGCGGCCCCCGCCCCTTGAAAATTAAAAAATAGGGTTTCTTAGCAAAACTGGTCCGGATACCCTGAAAAATTATAAAGCTGCCAAGCCAGCAATCATTCTTGGACCATCATCGACCCGCCAGTGAAACGCCATTAAATGGCGTTTCGCTGCGGGCCGATGCTGGCCCGCTTATATTAGTATTTGGATCCTCTCTTCCCTCATCAACTAAAAAAACGTTGTCAAAGTGTAGTTTGTTCTTCTGACAAACCTCTCTGGGTCCGCACATGCAACCAACAGCACCACGCGACAGAGACACAGAATACAGACACCCACACAACACCAAGAACACAACCAAAGCAAATCAATCAACCCCACCAACCCCACCCCGTTTCATCAGAATGATGAAAACTTAAAAGACCACAAAGAACCTCCGTATGATCTACAACACTACAACCCTTAAAATGAAAATGGACTCATCCAACTGAGGATAGGAACACTGAAAACACTTCAGCCTCAAAGGGGTAACTTTTGTCAATCTGAACCAGGATTGATATGTTTTGCAAGCAGTGTACAGAAAAACCTGTCTTGAACGGCCATTCAAAAAATACCAATTCAATATCTATTATCACTTAATGCAGGTCAAAAGTATTGCAGAATGCTCCAAGTGGCGCATTCTGCAATACTTTGACCTGCATTACACTACCATTTGTCTTTAAGATATTTTGAGTGGCCGCTTAAGACAGAATTACTGTATACCCACATTCGACCTCCAGGATATAAAAGTAAGAAAGGCGGCAAAGATCAGGAAACGATACAATCAAGTACTACACCTGACCCAGGATACCACATGGGAAAGTAACAAAAATACAATAAAACCTTTTCTATACTTAACTCACTTGAACATACAATAAGAGCCGTGACATGTGATTTCCAACAATGTGGCATTTTGACAAGTGTAGACTCAGACGAGCCTGTGCAGCCTCCTTTTAAGCTTAGAAACTCCAAATGATGTTCAGTCAGCAGCATAACACCCATAAAAAATTCAAGCGACTAGCAAAGGCTCTGATCAGACTGCGTGTATGCGCAGGCTGATCTGAGTCTTTGCTGGTCGCACATATCGCATTGTTGGAAATCTTGTCGACGCTCATTTGTGGCCGTCTTTTTCAAAGGCGCGACGATGCACGTGGCAGTTGGCGTTTGGCTCAAGTCAATATCACGTCGTGACGTAACGTTATAAGAATTGTGACGTCTCGTCATGGAGATCACACAGCCGCTTGCTTGAAAAAGCTATCGTTAACGTTCAAGCTCCTGGTGATCGAAAAAATCCCTCAGTCTTATTGTTAAATCAACAAAACTGGCATCTTCGCGCTTCACTTTTACTTTTTGTATTTTTTCAATGTCAATGATGATTACGGCACATTTTTCAAAGGTAGAATAAGGTTCTTAGTTTGATCGAATCGACTCCGTATAGATACCGGAACTCTGTTTTGACAGAATGGAAATCAGGACTTCGTATAGCAGATGAATAGAACAGAACAGAGCCTCTAATCGTAACAGCAACCAACCCTCGTTGTTGCCGCTGCGCGGCAACAACTCGTTGGTTGGTTGCTATTAAAATAGTAACAAATGAGACACTTGTCTTTCTAAGAATAACAGTCAATGCCATTTGTACTGATTATAAATTTTAAAATGCCGACAATTTTTGGCTTTTTAAAATTTATGGCCAGGAAAAAATTTCATGCCCATGTGGGTTGAGCATGTTTTTTTTTCCTAAAAAAAAACAACATTGGAGCCTGTTTGCTAAATAAGTACAACTTCCATGTAGTTCTGCCTAGTTCTGCCTATGAATGGGCATCCTTGAATATGAGAGAATTCAGATAGCAATTGTTTGACAATCCCCAATACCGCAGAATTAATTAAATTCTTCTCTATTTATAACTCATAATGTCGTGTCTAAGTGACATTGACGTTCAAACTTTAAATTTTGTTTACGCACGTGCAACTTCGTCTGCAGCACGTGGCCTACCCTAAGCGACAAAATCGTTTACATGATGCCTTTGTAATATGTCATGGTCTATCGTAACTGCACATGCGTGCCACGTGACATATCAAGTTATAAATAGATCAATTTTCCAGAAACAGCATAACACTCGGCTTAATAATGACTTTATCGGATAGCCCTTGACTTTATTCACTCTTCTCACGTGAACTTATGTTTTAATTGAAAATATTTCATAAACAGCAAACATATGCATGCACTGTCTGAGGTGGTCGAATTTCAACAGCGTTGCGTACTTTGCCTTGACTGATGCACCACGTGAATATTCTATTTTTCCGAACACAGGCTACCTGGCATTAGGTTATAAAACTTTTTCGTGCTCAACTCAACTCAGCATGTAATTTCAACTGCTCACAAAAATTAAAATGCTTAAAAGTAAAGACTGTTCTTGCTTCAAAACTCTCAGATGTAGTATTTATCATGCTCATAATTGTTAAAATGCCAACAATTGTTGTCATTTTAACATTTATAAGCATGATAAATGTTATGCTCTGTTGAGCATTAAAAAGTTTTATAACCTCAGGGCCTTGTATAGAGGCCAAGACAAACCGTACATACCCAGATAAGTCTACTTCAGGAACAATCTGAAGAGAGTAATCTTCGTTTGTTATTCTAACAATCATTTTATAAATAAAATAATTATTATGCACAAAATTGTAGTTGAAAATCGGATAAATATTTAATTTTTTAAAGTATTGAAAACTTTACCACATGTCTGCTACATGCTGGTGAAGCGGGACACTACATAGCTTACAGAATAATCACATATCATACAAAATAAATACATGACATACAGAATAAACACATAATATGTAAAATAAAAACATAGCCTACATAATAAATCGTAGACTACAGAGCAAATACCTTGCATACAGAATAAACACAGAGCATACAGAATAAATACAAATACATGCTCTACAGAATTAAATATAGCCTGTATAATTAATATATAGCCTACAGAATTAAAACATAACATACAGAATAAATACAGAATTAATTCATAACCTGCAGAAAAAAATTATACATCGTACAGAATAAAAAAAACAGAGCCTTCAGGATAAACACATAGCATATATTTTGAATGCAAATACATAGCATACAGAAATAAGCACATATATCGTACATAATAAATACATAGCATACAGAATAAACACATAGCTTAAAGATCAACATCCATTCATGGTTACATTATTATTGCGAAAATCAAACGTTTGACTGTGACTTTTTCACAAATGACTTTTATTGAGTTTTCACGGCTTAATAGTACGATTTCTTTATTTCTTTGTTATTTAAATATGAACATCTCTGTTCTTAACTGAAACGGTCACGCTGAATGAATAATCTGATTGCAGTCATATTGCATAATAATTAAGTCAGTTTGATCACGTGAATGCGTCGTAAATCATATCCCCATACGGTCTGTTTACATGGTTTTTGAATTTCGAAGTGACACCTAACACAAATAGAACATTGACTCGATAGTTCAGATGGAATGCAATCTCTGAACTTCCAGAAATATAGTATATCATATTATCTCTCTTCTTAGAATTTTCTATGAATTATGAAATATTTGCCAGCAAAACATAATCCAAATAAAGATAAAATAAGATGTATATACGCTCATACACTTAGGTAATATATGTATCACGTGCAGTAAAACCTATCTTAGAATTGCCAACAATTCTTACATTATAAAATGCCAACAATTACCAACAAACCTAATTGAAGTGATCAAATAAAAAAAAAATCAAACGTTATTAAAAAAAAGTTGGATATAACATGGATATCATGCAACAGTTTGTATGTCTGGTTGTAAACACAATCACGGTTTGCAACTATGGGTTCCTCTTTAATTGTACGACGGTGGGTCAGACCTCAGCTCAATGACGACACTGACGTAAAGCTTTGATCGATTGGCTGGTGCCTGATACCTGTCTTTGATTGGGCCCACTGTTGCTCAACTTGAGGTTTTCTCTAGCTCGGACGTTGCTTCATCATAGTTTGTTAATTTGATTATATTGTTTCTCTGTGATGATACATTGCAATAGTTAGGAAGCCTCCATGCTAGCTAAACAGTTTTGTGTATTAACAACAACAGAATCAAGGGCGAAAATTTGGTACCAGTTAAATGCATTTAAACCCCCAGTGGCTTAGTCTGCTGTCCGTTCTAAGGCGGCGTTGGTTCTGTTGCTGTTGATTCATTGTTTATTATTGCTCCTATTTATTGTAGTGGTTCTGTGTTTGGTCCTTGTTTTGTTATTCAGTACTTTGTGTCCTTCTAGTTTTGCAATCATCTTGATGGGGAATAAAGAGCTGGTTGCGTTACTTTAACTGTCTTCCTAATTTCTTGTGACAATCAGCTGGTCAGTGTACTGTGGCTCTTCCTCACTATGCACCTGGTTGGACTGCAGTGTGTGATTGTGGTATTTCCTGATCATACTCGCTTGGTTTTTCGAGGCCTGTTTGCCCATTGAAAACACATATCAACAATCGCTGTCCACATAAAGCAACAGGAACCAAGCCCAAACTACTCAGAGGTAAGTGAAAACCCTTATCTAAGCGTGACAATGTCCAGACTGATCAGAGTCTTCGCTGGACACACATACAGTAAAACCTGTCTTAAGCGGTCACTCATAAATAGACAAAACAAAGGTCTTTAAGACAGATGGTAGCTTAATGAAGGTTGAAAGTATTGCAGAATGCTCTCTTGGAGCATTCTGCAATACTTTTGACCTGCATTAAGCGATAATCGGTATGACAAACCAATTACTGGTCTTCTTTTTGAGTGGCCGCTTAAGACAGGTTTTACTATATCATCTTGTTGGTTGTGTCGGGTACTGGCTCAGGTAATAACCGAAGAACTGAAGACCATTTCGGAGCATTATAAAGTCGCAAGTCGTGTACCTACCCGCATGTGGTTGGAACATCTATCGATTGTCGATGTTTGCTGAGATAACTTTCACTGACAGTAGCCTGAAAAATGGAAAAGACCGCAGGCCTTCCGCCACTGATGAACGGCAACACGAAACGATAATTAAATCTATTTTGCAAAACAATGTGGGAGATAAACGTCAGCCTTAGACCTCAACCACCTTTTCAGGAAAATATTTTAAGCGGCATCCTGTAATTGTTGTGTGTTTTTTTTTTCTTTTTCATTTTTATTAACTTTCTTTTTTCTTTACTTTTCTTGTTTTTTTTGTTTTGTTTTATTTTGTTTTTGTTTTTTTTTCATTGTTTTCTTTGTTGGGATTTTTTGGTGTTTTAGGGACGAGGTGAGTTTGTTGATTTATTTATGTTTTGGGGATATTTGATCGAGTAAGAGGTTATATATTGTAAAACGTTCTCAATGAACATTGTGGAAATACTAAAACGTTTTGTTCAAACAGATGTTTAAAATATATAAAATCAGTCATTTTTACAGGATCCTTAAGACTTTTAACATTGCCCTGGTCCCGCGGTTATAAAACTGTTTCCATGCTCAACTTAGCTAAGGATAAAAATCCTGCTCATAAATGTTAAAATGCCAACGAATGTTGGCATTTTAACATTTATTAGCATGATCAATCCAACAACGCATAATTTGAAAGCAAGAAATATCTTTACTTTTCAGCATTTTAGTTTTTATGAGCAGTTGGTATTTCAAGCTCATTTGAGTTTAGCATGAAACAAGTTTTATAACCTCGTGTCCTGATGTGGATACTGTATTTGATTTTTCCAAATAGTTATATCACGTTGAAAAAAGAACCCCCCCCCCCCCCCATCACATAAACAAATCAACATATTACACCGCCATCCCCAACCTAGCCCAGCCTAATCCGAGCCTTCTCTCATGTTCAAGTGGCTTTTTCATATTTTTATATTTGCCACTAGAAAAGCCACTAAAACGTCAGAGAAAACTCGGACTAAGCCCAGCCCAGCCCACCCACCACAACAACACACATTATCACCCTAGCTTCATCCATACCTCGCCCTATCCATCCTACTCATATATACCCACTAACTCTACATCCACCCTCATCCAACCTTATCACAACAACTACTGTCGAGAGATTTCTAAAACCATTCTGCATTAATCCCAACCAAAATTCGTAATGAAAAACATATTTCTAGTATCTTGACAATAGGCGTAATATTATGCTTAAAAAGTCCGCTTACCCTCTTTTCAAGGATCACGAAATACATTTTTCTTCAACAAAAAATAAGTGAGTTTGAACCGGAAACATTTAACTGTAGAACATTGTCACATCAATCCAAAACATGTTTTTTTCTCGTATGTACGACTTTGATAAATAATGTGTAAATACTTAGAATGGTTGATTTTTGTTTGAGATTCTATTGCTCATTGTTTCAACTACTCTACAATCGTTGTCCAGACATGTTGTGCCCCTGTCCTTTTCAACAGCATACTACAAAACACTTCTAAGTATGTCAAATTGATTTTGACTATGACGATAGTGACCGTGATGTCATAAAACAAACATGGATCGGGCACAGCAACACACAACCCTTGACCGCTTAAAGAACCATCCTACATCTGTTAGCTAAATAAAACAAAAATGATTTCAATACATGAAAAGACATATAATATATGAATATTATATAATCGTTGATTGTAGCATTTTCGGCCGTTTCTGGAGTAAGATTGTTTTCAACGTGGACATGGTTGACACCCTGCAAAGTACACATACATGTATACATGCGGAAGCAAACTGGCATTTTTGGTGATGGACTGATCTAGATAGCGGTCCTAAATTGACTGCTGACTGGTTGGTTTGTCATTTTATATGTACCGGGCTGATCTAGATAGCGGCCCTATTGTTGGTTTGTCGTTTTATATGTACCGAACGCAATGCTTCGTGTAGGCGGTTGTTTTCAGAAATAAAAGTTGATAAATATCATTAAACATAAGTCTTTGAATCGGCTTAGCTTTATGATTAAAACAGTTTCTTTAAGTTTCGATGCAATTAAAAACATAACCAATTTATCTGTCATATCATTTATCATCGCTCCTTTTTATTAGACAACTTGCACTTATTGTTCTTTTATAACTAGTAGCTCGTTCTGATAAAAATCTCGACATTGTTTAAACCACCGTGCTTGTTTCTTACTGAGTCAATAAGATCAAGAAAGAAAGCGTCCAACTAACCGCATCTTTTTGTCTTAATGAGTCTTTATAGTAGACAGCCCTTCTCTACCGTGTTATTACAGGAGATTTATTATCAGTAATCTCTTTTGACGGTTCATTCGCTTGATTGTGATAAATTGATTTTGTTTCTCCAAGAATTGAAATCAATTGACTTCTATGAATCGGTTTAATTCTTGTCTTCTTGTCTCCGGAAGGAGAATGGTTTGAGACAGGCTCAAGAAGCCATGTAAGATAATGAAGTATTTAGATGAATCTCGGCCCAAATCGAGAATTAAGCCTCGGATGTATGTAAGGCGTCGTATAATATATGAAAAAGCTGCATTTTGTCAGCCGGAACTGGTGTAAGGAAAATTAGTTCTGTAAACAGAATAATTGAAGTTTATGTTTTTCAATAAATATAGCGATATTTTATTGAGAAAAAAAACTTCATAAATAGCATCTTGTGGAATGTTGTAACCGTTTGTTTCGCTGGAATCGAACTTGTTATTGTATTGGTATGGTTTCTGTGATGTACGCGCCACGTTATCATAGTAGACACTACACGTACATCCAAGGTTTGATTCCACGGAATTGGCCGAGGCAGTTCCGATTGAGATGATTCCCTGTGTCAGTGTTTGTTTCCAGACCCTCGGACAATAAGTCGCTAATTTCATTCGTTCATTGTGTAAAAATAGACACTTAAACTTCAGGCGGATATTTCTAAGTAGCTACGAGAGAAGTTAATTAGCCCAAGACAGACTTCAATGACTAAGAAGTATATACCGAAAATATTAATATTCACGCATCAAATTTGGTGATTTTAAAACACTGATGGTAGTTTAATTTTGGCGGTTTCTCAACAAGATAGTTTCTATTCTGATAGGGGCTACTCTTAAAGGAAAGAATATGCTCCCCTTAGCCCGTTTCACAGGCCTTCGATTTTTTTTTCTGGATTTCTTTCAGGATTCAAGTCACATGCATTTATATCATATGACTCAATCAGCCAATCAAAATTCGTCCTGTAACCACGAGGCCGAACACATGGCCAGCATCAAAATACCAACAGTAATTCTGTTTTGTAAGCATACAGCCTTGTGTACATGTAAATTGCATACGAAGTTCAGAATAGTTGTAAAGGGCAACTCAGCGCTGTTTGGTACAATGGCCCAAATGGCTCACTTTTTCATTTCAGTGACAATTCACAATTCTGAATTCTGAATTCCGAATTCCGAATTCTGAATTCCGAATTCTGAATTCCGAATTCTGAATTCTGAATTCTGAAATTTGAATTAACTTGATAGACGCTATCATTTACTATATCATACACTTGTGTAAAACGCCAGACAGAGTGAGTACACCCTACCCTCCAGAGGATTGTACTTAAGGGTTTATTCAGTAGAATAGGGGGTACTTTGTGAAGTAGAAGTTCCTTTGTGGAGTTCGGGGTACTCCCTTTTGCACATAGAATAACGCATAATCCATAGAGAGTACCTCCTGCGCAAGCGCTTTAGCCCTAATGAAGTAGGCACCTTTCTTCAAGCGGGTTCTCCCTACCCGACAGAGTACGCTATTGGGAATATGTGTTACCTGTAGAGTGGTTGTTCTCTGTAGATACTCCATGGGGGTTGAGGTACTCTGTAGAGTAGAGGTTCTTCCTAGAGTAGGAGGCACGCATGGGTGTTTATTGGTTACAAGTGCACCCTAGTCTAGAATGGTGATCTGTGCAGCAAGGGTTATAATGTACATAAGGGTTACACTGTAAGATAGGGCCTATATACCATTGGAGGTAACTTTGGAATGTCAATAATAATTCACAATTCTGAATTCTGAATTCTGAATTCTGAATTCTGAATTCCGAATTCTGAATTCTGAATTCTAAATTCCGAATTCTGAATTCAGAATTCCGAATTCTGAATTCTGAATTGTGAATTTTGAATAAATTTGATAGACACTTTCATTTACTATATCACACACTTGTGTAAAGCACCTGACTGACTGAGTTCAAAATGGCCGTGCAGATTTGATCTTTGGGAAGGAGATAATAACATCTGTCCCCGCATGGTGTTATAAATAGACGTTATAAATAGACAGCCCCTGAAAACCAATGTCTATTCAGAGCGCTAAACAAGATACCTCAGTTAAAAAATAATAGGTCTTGAAGAGATCTTATAACGGGGATGGATGTTTACTGTAAATGGTCGCACAGCAAACCCCCAATCGTCCACTTAGACTCAGATCAGCCTGCGCAGTTGTAAATGCATCAGCGTACTCGCTATTTCCTTTATAAAGATGACAAACACAAGCACTAGTTTCTTTAACTATGTGAGACGATCTTATATCATACAGGAGTAGCCTGCAAACATGTCAAAATGCCCTTAATAGAAAGAAAGCAACTTTATGGGCATTAACATATCAATATGTTCTAATCATTGTCATGAGACGGTCAGCACTGAGCCAACTGACGGAGCATGTTTCATACCCTAGGGATTAATAAACATGCTCCGTCCGTTGTCATGAGATGATGACAACGGGCGGAGCATGTTTCATACCCTAGGGATTAATAACCATACTCTGTTCGTAGTCATGAGATGATGACAACTGACGGAGCATGTTTCATACCTTAAGGGGGTATCACCATGCTCTGACTGTTGTCATGGGACGACTACAAGTGATGGAGCATGTTGCATACCTAAAGGATGAATAACCATGATACGTATGTTGTCATGAGACGATGACAACTGACGGAGCATGTATCATACTTGCGGAATAAATAACCATGCTCTGTCCATTGACATGAGACGATGACAACTGACGGAGCATGTTTCATACCTGAGGGATATATAACCATGCTCAGACAGTTGTCATGAGACGACAACCAAAAAAGCATGTTTCATACCTTAGGGATGAATAACCATGCTCTGTCCGTTGTCATTAAACGATGACAACTGACATAGCATGTTACATACTTGAGGGATATATAACCATGCCCTGACCGTTGTCATGAGACGATGTCAATTGTCGGAGCATGTTTCATACACAAGAAATACATGACCATGCTCTGACCGTTGTCATGAGACGATGACAACTGATGGATCATGTTTTTTTACCTGAGGAATACATATCGATGCTCTGACCGTTGGCATAAGACGGTGGCAACTGATGGAGCATGACTCATACTTAAGGAATACATTACCATGCTCTGAACGTTGTTCTGGGACGATGACAACTGATAGAGCATGTTTTGTACATTAAGGATGATTAACAATGCTCTGTACGTTATCATGTGACAATGACAACTGAAGGAGCATGTTTCATAGATGAATGATATATTACCATGCTTAGCCGGTGTCATGAGACGATGTCAACTGACGGAGCATGAATCATACCATAGGGATATATTACCATGCTCTGACCATTGTCATGAGACGATGTCAACTGACGGAGTATGTTTCATACCTAAGGGTTGAATAACCATGGTCTGACCGTTGTCATGAGAAGATGACAACTGACAGAGCAGATTTCATATATTAGGGAAAAATGCTCCGTCAGTTGTCATCGACTCATGACAACGGTCAGAGCATGGACATTCATCCCTAAGGTATAGATCATGCTCTGTCAGTTGTCATCGTCTCATGAAATTGGTCAGAGCATAATAGTATATCATACATCTATAAAACCTAGCACGACAGTTGTCTTCGTCTTATGACAACGGGCAGAGAATGGTTATTCATCCCTAAGGTATGAAGCATGCTCCGTCAGTTGTCATCGTCTCATGGCAACGGTCAGGTCATGGTAATATATCTCTAAGTTATAAATGATGCTCCGTCATTTGTCATCGTCTCATGACAACGTTCAGAACATGGTGATATCCCCCTCATGTATGAAACTTGCTCCGTCAGATGTCATCGTCTCATGACAACGGTCAGAGCATGGTAATATATCATTCATGTATGAAACATGCTCAGTCAGTTGTCATAGTCTCAAGAGAACGGTCAGTGCATATATATATATCCCTTATGTATGAAACATGCTCTGTCAGTTGTCATCGTCTCATGACAACGTTCCGTCAGAGCATGATAATAT
The DNA here is from genome assembly GCA_964019695.1 of Loripinus fragilis. Lineage (NCBI taxonomy): Eukaryota > Metazoa > Mollusca > Bivalvia > Lucinida > Lucinidae > Loripinus > Loripinus fragilis. The sequence continues at coordinate 59,005,862 of OZ026526.1, forward strand.
ATCTCTAAGATATGAATCATGCTCCGTCATTTGTCATCGTCTCATGACAACGGTCAGAGCATTGTGATATCACTCAAGAATGAAAAATGCTCCTTCAGTTGTCATCGTCTCATGATAACGGTCAGGGCATGGTAATAAATCATAAATGAATGAAACATGCTCTGTCAGTTGTGATCGTCTCATAACAACGGTCAGAGCATGGTAATTTATCCCTTAAGTATGATTAATGCTTCGTCAGTTGTCATCTTCTCATTACAACGATCAGAGCATGGTAATTTATCCCTAAAGTATGATTCATGCTTCGTCAGTTGTCATCTTCTCATTACAACGGTCAGAGCAAGGTTATATATCATTCATGTATGAAACATGCTCCGTCTGTTGTCATCGCCTCATGATAACAGACAGAGCATGGTTATATATCCCTAAGGTATGAAACATGCTCCGTCAGTTGTCATCATCTTATGACAAAGGTCAGAGATTGGTGATACCCCCTCAAGTATGAGTCATGCTTTGTCAGTTGTTATCGTCTCATGACAATGGTCAGAGCATTGTAATTAATCCCTAAGGTATGAAACATGCTTTGTTGGTTGTCGTCTCATGACAACGGTCTGAGCATGGTTATACATGTATATCCCTCAGGTATGAAACATGCTCCGTCAGTTGTCATCGTCTCATGACAACGGTCAGAGCATGGTTATATATCCCTCAAGTATGAATAATGCTCTGTCAGTTGACATCGTCTCATGACAACGGTCAGAGCATGGTTATATATCCCTCAAGTATGAAATATGCTCTGTCAGTTGGCATCGTCTAACGACAACGGACGGCGCATGATTATTCATCCCTAAGGAATGAAACATGCTTTGTTGGTTGTCGTCTCTTGACAACGGTCTGAGCATGGTTATATATCCCTCAGGTATGAAACATGCTCCGTCAGTTGTCATCGTCTCATGCCAATGGACAGAGCATGGTTATATATCCCTCAAGTATGAATAATGCTCTGTCAGTTGACATCGTCTCATGACAACGGTCAGAGCATGGCTATTCATCCCTAAGGTATGAAACATGCTTTGTTGGTTGTCATCTCATGACAACGGTCTGAGCATGGTTATATATCCCTCAGGTATGAAACATGCTCCGTCAGTTGTCATCGTCTCATGCCAATGGACAGAGCAAGGTTATTTATTCCTCAAGTATGATACATGCTCCGTCAGTTGTCATCGTCTAATGACAACGGACAGAGCATGGTTATTAATCCCTAGGGTATGAAACATGCTCCGCCCGTTGTCATCATCTCATGACAACGGACGGAGCATGTTTATTAATCCATAGGGTATGAAACATTCTCCGTCAGTTGGCTCAGTGCTGACCGTCTCATGACAATGATTATAACATATTGATATGTTAATGCCCATAAAGTTGCTTTCTTTCTATTAAGGGCATTTTGACATGTTTGCAGGCTACTCCTGTATGATATAAGATCGTCTCACATAGTTAAAGAAACTAGTGCTTGTGTTTGTCATCTATATAAAGGAAATAGCGAGTACGCTGATACATTTACAACTGCGCAGGCTGATCTGAGTCTAAGTGGACGATTGGGGGTTGGCTGTGCGACCATTTACATTAAACAACCATCCCCATTATAAGATCTCTTCAAGACCTATTAATTTTTAACAGAGGTATCTTGTTAAGCGCTCTTAATAGACATGGGTTTTTTAGGGGCTGTCTATTTATAACGTCTATTTATAACACCATGCGGGGACAGATGTTATTATCTCCTTCCCAAAGATCAAATCTGCACGGCCATTTTGAACTCAGTACTTCAGGCGCTTTACACAAGTGTATGATATAGTAAATGAAAGTGTCTATCAAATTTATTCAAAATTCAGAATTCAGAATTCGGAATTCGGAATTCAGAATTCGGAATTCAGAATTCAGAATTCGGAATTCAGAATTCAGAATTCAGAATTGTGAATTTGTATTGACATTCAAAAGTTACCTCCAATGGTATATAGGCCCTATCTTACAGTGCAACTCTTATATTATATACATTATAACCCTTGTTGCACAGATCACCATTCTAGACTAGGGTGCACTTGTAACCAATAAACACCCATGCGTGCCTCCTACTCTAGGAAGAACCTCTACTCTACAGAGTACCTCAACCCCCATGGAGTATCTACAGAGAACAACCACTCTACAGGTAACACATATTCCCAATAGCGTACTCTGTCGGGTAGGGAGAACCCGCTTGAAGAAAGGTGCCTACCTCATTAGGGCTAAAGCGCTTGCGCAGGAGGTACTCTCTATGGATTATGCGTTATTCTATGTGCAAAAGGGAGTACCCCGAACTCCACAAAGGAACTTCTACTTCACAAAGTACCCCCTATTCTACTGAATAAACCCTTAAGTACAATCCTCTGGAGGGTAGGGTGTACTCACTCTGTCTGGCGTTTTACACAAGTGTATGATATAGTAAATGATAGCGTCTATCAAGTTAATTCAAATTTCAAAAATATATTATGCAAAAACTGAAGTCATTGCCTTATACATTTTGTCAAAATATTGTAAAGGAGAAGAACTTGATAAGCTTTTGCTTCCAGTCTAATCCTTATGTTTGTATGACGGACAATTGTATTGTATTGTATAAACTGGTTGGAAATAAATATGAGCCAAGATCTGATAGAAGGGACCTTCTGGCAATAAAATTTAAAAGTGAGATATTTACAGAGAGGAAAGACCTAGCTGTTGTAAACAATTACAGAAAATTTGAAGAGATTATTTTTACAAATAGCAAAGATATGAGCGTTTGAACTCGTATAGATGATGCCTTTTAAACATGACGTCATGTTAACGTTGTTAATGACGTTCTGACGTCAACACCATTGGGTTAATATATGACGCTAAAACAAAGACCCTAGAAGCAATATTTCAAGAATTCTCCATGTTTCTGTAAATCTGATGTGTATGCAATTGCGTAGACTGCACAAATAGCCCACATACGCTCATCCCGTCTTTACAAAAGCATTTGAAATGAGGTACCCTGTTTTAAAGGTAATGTATAGTCCATATGCACAGCTGTTGCCATGGCAACATACATTATACGTATCACTTAAAATTATCAGAACTATTTGCGCCTTTGATTGTATTACATGTTAGAAGCAATTTGACTCTATTGTAAGAATGTGCAAAATCTTGAAAACTTAGCCGTTTTTGAAATTTTGATTACACAAAATCTGCTTAAATGCCCGAAGGACCCTTTTGTCAGATCGGCGCTCATATGTTTAAACCAATTCAAATTTCAGAATTCAGAATTCAGAATTCGGAATTCAGAATTCAGAATTCGGAATTCAGAATTCAGAATTCAGAATTCAGAATTGTGAATTGTCACTGAAATGAAAAAGTGAGCCATTTCGGCCATCGTAGTTTGGATATTTTTGTTTCCTCAAAAACCAATTTTAGGTATTTCAAACAGCATTCATGTAATTTACATTCTGAGTTCAGCATTAGTAACGTCATAGCACCGGTAAAGCAGGTGTTTCACCATTTGAAGAATGGCTCAAAACCTCAGCAAAAAACACCAGTGGCACTGTGATATCGTGCTATCAAATCAATCTCCTAACATAACCGAAAACTACACAAACTCGCACCTTTTCACTTGTCATCATTGGGTATCTGAAATGCTTATTTGAATATAGGTCACGTTGTTGGGATAATTTTTGATTGGTCACATTATTTCTATCCGGAAAGTGCTCAGAGCTTATCAGAACGTTTCGGGAACACTCGGTATGATATTGGCTATGGGGAGCATATTCTTTCCTTTAATAGTAGTCCCTTTTAAGACGTGGTTTTCTCAGCGTGGAAACAGACTATACCGTTCAAAAGTTGGTTTACCTATGCAGATACCTATCCAACAAACGTACTAAGATTGTGTGTCCATGTATGAGTATTTCGTGGTCTCATATGTTGACGAGGTTTTGTGTATAACGCCAATACCAGAGAATAAAATATATCTGCCAAATATAGGAGTTATACAGTAGTTCATGGTGCAATGTTTGTGTTGTTCTTTTGTTGATGATACTTTGTTAGTTTTCGTTATGTGGGTTCAAGAGTCATTTAGCTTTTTGTCTTAAACAATGTCTGTTCCGTGTGCATTAGCATCTTCGTTTATAGTCTCAGAAACACAGACTGTGTCTATAACATTCGTTTGGACTGAACCTACTAGTAATTTACATTCTATCAATACATCTCCTGAAAACCAGATGCAGTCAATTTTGAACCACAGACGTTTAGGCTTGTATATGTAAGGATGGGGCATGCTGTCTCGATGCTTGGCAATGAAATACTAAATTTGCGTAATATAAATATATAGTTCAAATAGAATCGCTTTATTCTTAAATATATTTGCCTTTAATGGGAGCCGTACGAGGCGAAACATATTTGGGTGTTTTATTCTGATATAAACCGCATAATTCATCTGCATGCCGCGTTGGGTACAATCATCAGGCACCACGATGTCTGTTTGTTCTTTCAAATATAAGGTTTTTAGTGCATCTTTTCGAGCATTAAAGAACATAAGCAATCGTACTAAATCTGGACTGCGATACAGACGAAGCTGGCTGGTCGATTGGATCCTAATGTCACTGGAAGAAATACGAACGTATCAACCAGCTCAAATAAAAATGCTAATTTTGGCATATTACGCATTTATGGAAACCAAATTCACAAACATAAGTTTTTGTTTTATTTTACACGCATTTTTCTATCAAAAAATGAATTCCGCCCCTGGTCGACTTTTCCTCTCCCTTGGCATGCGTTAACTGGTCTTTGATGTATTATTCCTACACACACTTGCGATCATGTTTATTTTCATATGCTGTTCAAACAGTTGCAAAAGTTTCTTCTTCAAGTTAACATAATCGTACACCCCGTTGCTAAAGTGGTCCTCTGTTGCAATTCATCTATTCGACAATGGTCCCGGCTTCAGCCTCACTAAAGACCTAGGCCCACCACAAAAAAATCATCGGTGGTTTGATGTCTGGGGTTTGTCTTTAACTAAACCAACGCTGCTTAACTAGTGATGGGCTTTGCTTGTCTGTTGTTAGTTTTGTTGCTGTTGAAGTTTTGTGCAGGTGTTCTAACTGACTGTTGATTATGAGCTCTTTTCTTTGTTTCATCACAGTAAATTTGATTTGATGTTAGATTGATCAGTCAGGAATAATATGTCTGTACGAGATAAATAGTTTATATATTTGAAGAACAACATTATCTAGGTCGAAGATTTGGTGAGTAAAGTACATTTCAGCCCCCATTAACTGTGGCTGCAGCCAATTGTGTAGCTATTTACTCTTTGTTCAATGTTGCTGGGGTTTGTGTTAGAGGAAGCTATGTGTCCTTTTTAGTTTGGCAACCATCAAATAAAATCTTAAGTGTAAATGAAATTTCATGCCTTATTATTTGAATATAAATATGAAATAGTTTGAAGTACTTTGGGGCTTGTGAAATTTGAAAATGATTTGCAAGTCCCATTTTCAAAGAAGCCATACAGACACGTTTGAATAAGATAAGAAGAAAACAAGGGAGTAAGCAACCGCTTTTGAACCAATACGAAAACAATGAAAATAATGGCTAGCTATTTAATGTTCCAGTATCAAATGTTCATATCAATAATAACAAGTATCATATCAATAATAACAAATGATTTTGCGAACTCCTGTTTAATTCTTATATAAGAAAGTGCCAGCACATGATAAAATCATCAAACTTAACTGAAACGTAATAGTACTTATCTACCCATTGAACGCTCAATGTATTCTCTGATTTGACTTGATTGGAGTCTCCTAAGGGCGCACAGGAGGAAGAAAGAGCTGATTGCTTTACTTCAATTGTCTAATTGGTGTATTGTGACTGTTTGTGTTCTGTGGCTCTTCGTCAAGGTGCCGTTGATTGGTCTGCAGTGTGTAAGTGGGGTATTTCCTGGTCATATTCACTTACTTTTTTCATATTTAGTAAATACCTTTTAGATCCGAATCATAATGATCTGATTCTCTTAAGTTTAAAACAGACTATATTACTGTTTAGTTGGGTGTCTTCTCCTTATGATGTCTGAACTGTAACATTTTATTGTTGCGAGTGTGAGGTTTTATTTTTCCCTTCTTATTGTGAAATATGTTTGTGTCTGCTGAGCTATTCGATTGCTTTGAAAGTATTTATTGTTTTATTTTTATAGTAATTTCAAATTTTCTTTATACTGTTTATATGTGTTTTCGGTTTCTGTCGCAATAAAGCATTTTCTTTGATATTGAAACAATATTTGCGCTCTGGGCAAGAGTGTGCTTGCATTTAGAATAGTTTAAAGCATACGTCTCGGACAACATTTCAAGGTTACATGAAATATATGCAAAACTTTGAGAAGACCATGACGAGCTAATGTATTATACACAAGGCACTTATAGCTATGCTTGGCGTTTTACCTACCCACTGATAAGTTCGTTTATATAATATTATATAACGTTTAAGGGCTTTAATGTTGAAAACACATCTTTGTTTACGTTAAGACATTGCTTTGAATTGTATTTGAACTAACTATTGCATGTTATGCATATAATGAATTTTCTAGGCAACCTCACATTCATTAAAACATCTTTAAAATGAATAGTATCCCATTTTTGTGCTGATTATTTATTATCACTCGAATGATTATATGTAAAATTCAAAGTTTTAATTTCAAAACTAAGCATCATTGACACAGAGCCAGCAAACTAATGCATAATTTTGATAATATACATTATAAATTCAAGTCAATTGTGACTGGTTCTGTTGTTATAGTCCTGTTGGTGATTTCAGTGTGTGTGTGTGTGTGTGTGTGTGTGTGTGTGTGTGTGTGTGTGTGTGTGTGTGTGTGTGTGTGGTCCTAGTTTCTGTGATGGTACATTGCTATAGTTAGGAAATCTCTGTGCGAATTTAACAATTTTGTGCTTTAGCACCAACAGAATCTATGGCGAAGGTTTGGCACCAGTAAAATGCATTTAGCCACCCAGTGACTTAGGCTACTGTCCGTTCAAAGGCGGTGGTTCTGTTGTTGTTGATGTATTGTTTATTGTTTCTCTCATTGTTTGTGGGGGTTCTGTGTTTTGTTCTTGCTTTGGTTTTTAGTAATTTGTGTCCTACTAGTTTTGCAATCCTTTTGATGGGACAAAGAGAGCTGATTGATTTACTTTTATTGTCTTCCTGGTGTCTTGTGACTGTTAGCATTCTATGGCTCTTCCTCACGGTGCATTGGGTTGGTCTGCAGTGTGTGATTGTGGTATTTCCTGATCTTACTCACATGCTTTTTAGTGTTTTAGTGCTGTGTCTTTTCTAGTTATGTATTCTCCTCACTGCGGACGATAGTGCGATTAACTTGTATTTAGCCGTTTTGTGTGTCTTTATTCGTCAGGTCTGACGTTGCTTCCTCTGGGGCCATGAGTCGATCTGTGATTGTGGCATTTCATTGTCATACAGTAAAACCTGTCTTAAGCAGACACTCAAAAGAAGAGCAAAGATTGATTTTCAAGACCGATTATTGCTTAATACAGTCCCAAAGCATTGCCGAATGCTCCAAGAGAGCATTCTGCAATAATTTCGACCTGCATTAAACAACCATCTGCCTTTAAGACCTTTGTAATGTCTATTATAAACAACCGCTTAAGACTGGTTTAACTGAACTAATTTTCTAATCATGATTGGTTTTATCATACCACTGCAAGAAGTATATTGAGAAGAGAAGGGAAAATATGTAAAAAAATTAGAAACATGTTACATGCAACAAAACTATAGTTACCATGGTCGTCTGAAATGACAAATTTTCTTCAACCACAAATGATCAATCATGCATTTAATGTTTTAAACGTAATCATTGTTAAAGATAATAATGATATAACTATACACAACATAAAGCCGTTGTAATAGCCATTTTCTTGTGTAAAAAATAACAAAATAACAGTCCATACCATGACTATAATTATTGATATGAATATATTATATTTACAATTTTGAAATATCAATGTAAACTTGAGTGTTATTTCACACCAAAGTTGGTGGCAGTTGAATTGTCACTGTTTTTGATGTATCCTCTCAACTTAGGCTACTTTAAACGCCATGTTCTGTTCGTTTGTATTAAATACAGCAATAACAGGTCGAAATGTTTAATTAAACACTTGAGAAATATTGTCCTAAAGTATTTTAGTAACTCTATTGGCACCTCTATTGGTGTTAACTAACTATTATTTTTGTCAGTGATATCAAGCATTCATTAAGTGCCAAAATGAAAAGATATATTTTGTTTTTGATAATATGTTGGCAACATTCTAACCGCAAATGTTTGAAAATACTGTATAAGAACTCACGCACATATTGACCAAAACAGTATACCCCCGATCCTAGATACCGAGGGCATAAGGATTTCGGTTGCTATACAGGTTATCCATATTCACTAAGAAAAATAGCTAGTTTTAGCATATAGAACAAATGACAAAGTTGAAATAATAATGTTGAAAGGTAAAATGAAACACATCTAACAGCTAGTTTTTATATATAGAATAACATTGTTGAAAGGTAGAATGAAACACAACTAACAAAGAAATAACAATCTTAAAATGTAAAATGAAACACAAATAACAGCTAGTTTTAGCATAAAGAAAATAACGAAGTTGAACTAACAATCTAAAAAGGTAAAATGAAACATAACTAACAGCTAGTTTTAGCGTATAGAAAATAACAAAGTTGAAATAACAACCTTGAAAGGTAAAATGAAACACAACTAACAGCTAGTTTCCATGTAAAAATTAACATTGTTGAAAGGTAGAATGAAACACAACTAACATAAAAAAGGAATCCTTAAATGTAAAATGAAACAGAACTAACAGATAGTTTTAACGTATAGAAAGTAACAAAGTTGAAATGATAATGTTGAAATGTAAAATGAAACACATCTAACAGCTAGATTTTTATGTAGAAAATAACATTGCTGAAAGGTAGAATGAAACACACCTAACCAAGATATAACAATCTTAAAATCTAAAATGAAACATAACTAACAGCTAGTTTTAGCGTATAGAAAATAACAAAGTTGAAATAACAACCTTGAAAGGTAAAATGAAACACAACTTACAGCTAGTTTTCATGTAGAAATTAACATTGTTGAAAGGTAGAATGAAACACAACTAACATAAAAAAGGAATCCTTAAATGTAAAATGAAACAGAACTAACAGATAGTTTTAACGTATAGAAAGTAACAAAGTTGAAATGATAATGTTGAAATGTAAAATGAAACACATCTAACAGCTAGATTTTTATGTAGAAAATAACATTGTTGAAAGGTAGAATGAAACACAGCTAACATAGAAAATAACAATCTTGAAATGTTAAATGGAAACAACTAACAGCTAGTTTTAGCATATAGAAAATAGCAAAGTTGAAATAACAGCTGTGAAAGGTAAAATAAAACATAACTAACAGCTGGTTTTCATGCAAAAATAAAAAAATCTAAAGGTAAATGAAACACAACTCACATAGAAAATAACAATCTTGAAATGTTAAATGGAAAACAACTAACAGCTAGTTTTAGCATATAGAAAATAGCAAAGTTGAAATAACAACTGTGAAAGGTAAAATGAAACACAACTAGCTGCTAGTTTCCATGTAAAAATTAACATTGTTGAAAGGTAGAATGAAACACAACTAACATAAAAAAGGAATCCTTAAATGTAAAATGAAACAGAACTAACAGATAGTTTTAACGTATAGAAAGTAACAAAGTTGAAATGATAATGTTGAAATGTAAAATGAAACACATCTAACAGCTAGATTTTTATGTAGAAAATAACATTGCTGAAAGGTAGAATGAAACACACCTAACCAAGATATAACAATCTTAAAATCTAAAATGAAACATAACTAACAGCTAGTTTTAGCGTATAGAAAATAACAAAGTTGAAATAACAACCTTGAAAGGTAAAATGAAACACAACTTACAGCTAGTTTTCATGTAGAAATTAACATTGTTGAAAGGTAGAATGAAACACAACTAACATAAAAAAGGAATCCTTAAATGTAAAATGAAACAGAACTAACAGATAGTTTTAACGTATAGAAAGTAACAAAGTTGAAATGATAATGTTGAAATGTAAAATGAAACACATCTAACAGCTAGATTTTTATGTAGAAAATAACATTGTTGAAAGGTAGAATGAAACACAGCTAACATAGAAAATAACAATCTTGAAATGTTAAATGGAAACAACTAACAGCTAGTTTTAGCATATAGAAAATAGCAAAGTTGAAATAACAGCTGTGAAAGGTAAAATAAAACATAACTAACAGCTGGTTTTCATGCAAAAATAAAAAAATCTAAAGGTAAATGAAACACAACTCACATAGAAAATAACAATCTTGAAATGTTAAATGGAAAACAACTAACAGCTAGTTTTAGCATATAGAAAATAGCAAAGTTGAAATAACAACTGTGAAAGGTAAAATGAAACACAACTAGCTGCTAGTTTTCATGCAAAAAATAACATTGTTGAAAGGTAGAATGAAACACAACTAACATAGAAAATAACAATCTTGAAATGCTAAATGAATAACAACTAACAGCTAATGTTAGCATACAGAAAATAACAAAGTTGAAATAACAATCTTGAAAGGTAAAATGAAACACAACTAACAGCTAGGTTTCATATAAAAACAACACTGTCGAAAGGTAAAATGAAACAAATCTAACTGTAGAAAATAACCATGCTAAAAGATAAAATAAAACACATCTAATAGCTAGTTTTCATAATATAAAAAGTAAAAGGGACCACAACAAAATTAATCTTCAGAGTCATTTTTGCAATAAAAAAGAACAGACGGGTTAAAGCTTCATTACCCATTAACCATCAATCGGATAAAATTGAAAATAGAAAAAAAAAATCATGCGGGCACTCTACCCATATTTTCTAAACACAAGCCAGATCATGAGACTGGTACTTATCGCATACAAACGCGCAGTCTCGTCAGGTTATTCGCTGATTTCACACTCAAAGTAGGGACATAGATAAATGCCCAGACGACCATTTTGGCCCCTAATCCCGCTAGGTAGCTGCACATGTATATTCAAATGATAACTACCCATAGGCGATAGGTACCGAACCTATTTGGTTTTGTGACGAAAGCAAGTTAACCCTTATAAGTTTTCCCTGTTTTGAAAACCGTGTAGATCCAGATCAACTGGCTTGAGAAGCCAGCTGATCAGGATCTACACTGTTTCCACTTAAATTGTTAATACTTGCTGGTTACTGAAATCATGCATGTCACATTGTAATTGGGTAAAATTAAGGAGGAGTGTAGTGCATAAAATATCCAGCATGTTAAGGGTTAAGATTGATGCTTCATTCAACGGTAGTTTGTTAGGGTCGTTTAAACAAAAGAACAGCGATTGATAACACCATACTTCGCAGCGTGGAATTACCTTCATAATTCCGCCATAAGGATTATTTAATTCAGATATCTTCGTCATGTAAGCCTTGCTATTTCTAATAAATGTCAAGCCGGGCAGAAGTCATCTTGTATAAAAGCTATTCCCTCCATTTCAAGAGTGTCATCCTGAAGCGGGTCATCAAAATTATGAAAGGGCAATTACTTGCTAAATCTGCTCATTAATACAGTGAAATGGACAAACACAACGGCACACTGAGTGCGAAAATTGCTAGCATAAGGCGAGAGATTTGCACTGACTGAATATGGTTAATTTTGACTGACGTATTTAATGAAGTTTTTCTAGTAATGCCTTCCTTTCTTGAAGTGTTACAGCTCTGCATGCGTCTCTGGTCGGTGGCACATGGCCTGCCTTGTTAGAATTGTTATTAATGTCTATTTTGATTTGTATTTGCTCATCTGATTTTCATGTCAGATTTTCGCCCATTCGTAAATCATGATAGCACTTGGTGGGGAATCAATGGGTCTGGTTTATGGGTCATCCCATGTGATACTGGTCAAGTCTGGAAATAATAACATCATGTATTAAAATTGATTAACCACTATTGGTTTAAATATTTAGTAACGTTATGCAATAACACCATAAAACTATGTGAAAAACTTTTAATTTTTCAACACTAAAACTACAATTTCAAAGTTATTTAATAAAAGTAAAGAAGGCAAAGATCAGGAATCGATACAATCAAGTACCACACCTGACCCGAGACACCATATGGGAAAGTGACAAAAACAAAAGGAAACATCACATACAAGAGAGCCAAGAGGTCAGCCCTTTCCTAGCAGGTGACCACAAGGCTCCTAGGAACAGTATAAATGAAATATATATTAAAAACAATAACAACAACAATCGAACCATAATCTTCAACCTTTTGTTGTTTTTACTGTTTTTATCATTGTATAAGCGTCTTCAAGATTTGCATGAAAAAATCTTTAGAAACAGTGAACGACTTCGTATGTGATATTTTAACAATATGGATATATTTTTGATTTCCTATAATTGGGTAAAATTGTAAGGTATTAGTTTACAATAGTGGTAGGCTACGGATTGAGCTGAGCGAGATCTGGCATAATTAGTATAATTTCAAGATCAGGTTTTACGTTAAGAATAAGAATTTATATTCGCGATCGTTTATTATTAATTTGAATCTTTCAACACAATGACTGGGAAGAAGGGACGCGTTAGGTGGCCAAATAAACAAAATGAGCCAGTGCATGAGATTTCCAACAATTTGACATTTTGACAAGTGTAGACTCGGACGAGCCTCTGCAGCCTCCTTTTAAGCTTAGAAGCTCCAAATGGTGTTCAGCCAGTTGCTTAACAATCAAAAAATACTCAAGCGAGTAGCAATGGCTCTGATCAGACTGCGCGTTTGCGCAGGCTGATCTGAGGCTTTGCTGGTCCCACATACCATATTGTTGGAAATCTCATGCACTGGCTCATTAATGTCATTTAAGTGATTGGGTAACCAGACGCATATAATCACACGCACTTTACATCTTGATTTAGTGGTCGCCTCTGTACCAATAATAGGGGAAAGATTTGTGGGATTTTGTGACAAAAATTAAAACATGTTTTTTAAGAACGAATCCAAGTCAGAGTGTATGAGCATTAGATACACAGTTTCTGTTGCATTTACTCGGCAAGCCTCGCGTTTTATCCTTTCCCTCAACTCGTTTAATGAATATAAAACATGAGCAGTCGCGTAAGGTCCTCTATATTTCATACAAATTGGAAAACAACCGTAGTTTATGTTTAAGTTGTTTCGATGGGCAGCTATGAAGATGGGACGAATTGAGAATATTTCAAAATGATCTGATATGCACAAGCTCTAAAAATGAGTATGTTTTAAAGCCTTAGATTTGTCTTTCAATTTATCATTTGTACATAACAACAATGCCTTTGCAACTAGTAAAGATCACAGTACGTGCACACCAAAATAACTAGCATCAACTCTAGATTCTTACACATACATCAAAACAGCTTCTAACAACTTCTAACACATAATCCGCGATAATTAAAGCAACACTTATACGGATCATTTACACGAAAATAACAACAGTTAAGGGGACGAGTACACAAATTTCATACACGAACACTGCGAAAATTAAAGCAACAAGTACACAGATCGTTCACATGAAAATAACATGAATTAAGGGGACGAGTACACATATAAATTTCCTTTACGAAAACAAAAATAATTAAAACAGCCCAATCATAACATACAAAAGCTTCAACGCAGTTAATACACAGGTTACAAAGAAGGAACATGTCAATCAAAGTAAGTAGCACCCTCATATTTTCAAAAACTATTATTAACATGAAATTATGAAAATATACATTGATTACCTTTACCAAAATTACATGAATCAAAATACCTTGAACCACACTAGGTTTTACTAAATGTCAAGCCGGGCAGCATAATAAGAGCTGACCTCTTGGCTCTCGTTTGTGGTGTCTAACTTTGAGTTTGTCACTTTCTCATTGGTATCCTGGGTCAGGTGTGGTACTTGATTGTATCGATTCCTGGCCCCGAGGTTATAAAACTTTTTTCATACTCAACTCAGCTGAGCATGAAATTTATCGTGCTCATAAAAGTTCAAATGCCAACCATTGTTGGCATTTTAACATTTATTAGCATGATAAATACAACATATGAGAGACTCAAAGCAAGAAACTTCTTCATTTGTCGGTATTTTAATTTTTATGAGCAGTTGAAATTTCGTGCTCAGTTGAGTTGAGCATGAAAAAAGTTTTATAACCTCTGGGCCAGATCTTTGCACCCTTACTTACTTTACTAAATAACAGGAATCAAAGGAATGTGCAACCTGAACACTGTTACTAAACAGCAGGAATCAACGCAACTAGCACCTAGAATATGTAACCATATCAACAAAAATCAATGAACTAGCATCTTTGTTACTTTTAAACAACATAACCACAATTAAAGCAACTACACAATATAGTTACCAAAATAAGAGGAGGCAAACGAATAAACATCATCATTGTCTTTAACAATGCAGCATAAACCTAAGCACTTGGCATCCTTACTATCTTACCAAAGCAACACAACAGGCAACAAATATCAAAAGAACAAGCACATTCATTATTTTACCAAATCAACAGAAATCAATAGAACAAGCACATCCATTACTTCTACAAGTTAGTAGCTGCAAAATCAAAAGGACAAACTACATGTTTTTATATACAATCATCAAAATCAGCAACCAGCATCCAAATTTAAATCATAGCTACACGCATCAGCTAACTAGAGCCCTGATTACTTTTAGGAAATCAAACGAAATCAAACCAGCTAGCACCTTGATTACATTAACCTAACTGACAGAAACAACTTAATCAATTGGACTAGCACATTGATAACATTGTTTTTAAAAATACGAATTAAATTAACTAGTACCTTGATAATCTTTATCAAACCAACAGAAATGAAGTGAAATAGCACATTGATTACATTTAAAAACCCAATACGAATCAAATGAACTAGCAACTTTATTACGTTTACCAAACCTACAGGAATCAAAAGCACTAGCAACGTGAATACTTTTACCAAACCGACAGGAATCAATAACTTAGCACCAAAATTACTTTTACCAAAGCAGCAGGAACCAATAACCCAGCACCTTAATTTCTTTTTATCAAGCCAACGGGAAACATTGAAGTACATTAAGACAGATGTTACTGTATATATACCATGATTAGCTATACCCTTGTTTGTTCGCATATACATGCTTTAGCAAGTGGATTTTTTCTCGCATACAGGTGGGCAATCATTGTGTATTTTTTATACCACCAACATCAGTGCAGAGCTCGCACATTGCAAGATATTTCGTGCTGAAGTTTGTAATGTTGGTATAAATAAACCCGGACTCATCAAAAGAGATGGTATGCTTTGCTAGAAAAGATGAACAAGGTGTCCTCTAAAATGATTTTAGTGACAACTTAATAACGTCTCTTTGTTATTGCTATCTTTATTTCAAATCTGAGCGGCCGGTTTAATGTCTTGAATCTTCTAACCACTGACAGGTTGACAATTGTCTTAAAATAGACGACATAGTATCGTACGCTGATCACATGACTGACATCAAAGATGAAAAATAAAAGTTGTTTTATGTTCCAAACTTAATAAAACGCGGAAATAATGGTAGGTTGTCATACAAAAATGTTTGCAGTTGAGAGAGAAGAAATATTTATGGAATTTATCATAACTTTCTATGTCTAAAAGAATGCTACCAAAGCGAGACATTTTTGTGGGACATAATTCGAGCATGATTGATACTTATTACATATGTAAATATCAAGGACTGAATCTGACCAAAACCTTCGTTGCACACACACACACACACACACACACACACACACACACACACACACCAGGGCCCACCCTGCCATTAGCCATTGTAGCCATTTGCTACTAAAAATGTAGAGTGGCTACAAATATAAGTCATTGGCTAAAAGTACAGTCTAGGTGGTACAAAAATTATATATTTGCAAAAAGTGTATTTTGATCAGTTTTGGGTTTTTCGAATATTGCTTTTATTATTTCTTCACACTTTATTATTGTGCCATATTTTACTCTTTGGATCCTAGATTTTTTCAATACCATCCAGGTGTCAAACAGTTAGGATCTACATCAGGCCTGACATTTTGTCGGGCCTGATCTGGGTCCAAACTGCTTGCAAAGGTTATCAGCAGACATAGAGGGCAAAGAGTTAAATACAAAACAACTTAATGATACTTTCTGGCTAAAAACTTGGCTTAAGTTAATTTCATTTGGCTCCAACTTTTTCCTTTTGGCTAAAGTGTTGGCTACAACAAATTCTGAGCCAGGATAAGCCCTGCACACACACACACACACACACACACACACACACTAATGCCCGCTTTTTAGTTCTGCGGACATGTTAAAGCAAATACTTTACACAAATATGATAGGTGCAAAAAATCTCATGACTGGAAAAACTTAGACATTTTAGCAGAATATTGACCAAGAAGGCGTCTGTCTGACCTCTAGTACCAGCTTGTGACTTTTTATTGTTGTATAACATTTATAATAAAGTGGTAAAACAAATAAAACAATCATTACATAAAAAAGGTTATCCTAGGTGTCAATAGTGACCTTAAGTTTGCAGATTTGTCGCTGCTAGGACCATAACATTTATGGACTTCGATAAACTTAGTTGGCTTGCTTTCTGCATATATTGTAGGTTTACTCCTTTTTCAAAGATTTTCCAAATTATTTAAATGGTTCTCCCGAACACTGATTATTGCAAAATAAGGATACTCATAAGCACATGGGATATGGTGATGAATTATTGGGTAGAAACGATAGAACTTGAAAGTGGACTATCCATTAAATGTGTGAGGTACAAGTGTTTAGTTTAAACTTTTATTTCATTTTTGAATGACAAGAATTGTACATATAATACATTCAAGTAAATTATACACATCATTTCAGAATATATAAAGGGATTCAGAAGAAAGAATGTTTCGCAGTTGGTCAATATTAGAAATAAAATAACGTATGACATGAATTTGACATAAATAAGTAAAAACAGTACAATAAAAACTTCAAAAATTCCAATGGGACGCCTCAAAGAGATACCATTATTTCGAATGAAGTTAGGATATACTGAATTCGGGGTACCATGATCACTCCTTTAATTCAAAATACTGATAACTTAAAATAGAACTGTTGTTCAAAGGACCTCAAATTGACGATGTTTAACTTTAGATATTAAAATGTAAAAAAAATGCTGCTGAATGCGAAAATTTGTTGTCGTTGTTTTATTTATTAAAAGCAGAATGACAATTTACAAATAACAGTGATCCTTGTTGTCTCCATGGGGTTTTGAGATGATAATTTCTAAGGGAAATGTTTATGGTCATTGCCTCTATGTACACAACTAGCGCCGATTAAATGTATATGTATTGGTATTTTAAATAAAACTTATATTGAAAAAAATGAGGTATGTTTCATACAGATGTAATTTCATATTGGAACATTAAAATGTGCATTCAAAACGTTTTGATTTAATTATGAATTCTTTTACTGCTTAGCATAGGCTGACCGATATCTGATACTGAGTTAAATAAAACTCGTCTAAGGTCTGTGAACAGATCACATATATTGTAGGTGCGATAGGGACTATCAAATATATATATATCTTTATATATATATAGAGGGATATAGTGGATCAACTTAGCTGATAGATACTGTAAATATTTTGCCTCTAGCGAGATTCGATACCACGACCTCGACAACACCGCCTAGCACTACACCAGACATTGACGCTACCAACTGCGCCACTGAGACATCCCCCCCAAAAAAGGCTGTTCGGGAAGCGCTGATATTGACGACGCCTGATGCAGTACATGTCGTTTATTGGTTCATTTTCAATGCATGGCATCTATTTCGTTCGCAAGTGAAAGCCTGATGGATCCAAGGATACAAGTGAAATTAGATAAATATCAGAAGTGCGGAAATATAATTTCACAAACATTATTGCTTTCGAGCTACACAGGATCAGAAACTGATGCAGATTCAGACAGTAGATAAATACAGAGAGATATAGTGAATCAACTGAGCCGATAGATGCTGTAAATATTTTGCCTCTAGCGAGATTCGAACCCATGACCTCGACAACACCGCCTAGCACTACACCAGACATTGACGCTACCAACTGCGCCACTGAGACGTCCCAAAAAAAAGGATGTTCAGGAAGCGCTGATATTGACGACGCCTGATGCAGTACATGTCGTATATTGGTTCATTTTCAATACATGGCATCTATTTCGTTCGCAAGTGAAAGCCTGATGGATCCAAGGAAACAAGTGAAATTAGATAAATATCAGAAGTGCGGAAATATAATTTCACAAACATCATTGCTTTCGAGCTACACAGGATCAGAAACTGATGCAGATTTAGACAGTAGATAAATACAGAGGGATATAGTGAATCAAATGAGCTGCTGTAAATATTTTGCCTCTAGCGGGATTCGAACCCACGACCTCGACAACACCGCCTAGCACTACACCAGACATTGACGCTACCAACTGCGCCACTGAGACGTCCCAAAAAAAGGATGTTCAGGAAGCGCTGATATTGACGTCGCCTGATGCAGCACATGTCGTATATTGGTTCATTTTCAATACATGGCATCTATTTCGTTCGCAAGTGAAAGCCTGATGGATCCAAGGATACAAGTGAAATTAGATAAATATCAGAAGTGCGGGAATATAATTTCACAAACATCATTGCTTTCGAGCTATACAGGATCAGACACTGATGCAGATTCAGACAGTAGATAAATACAGAGGGTTATAGTGAATCAACTGAGCCGATAGATGCTGTAAATAGTTTGCCTCTAGCGAGATTCGGACCCACGACCTCGACAACACTCTAACATATATATATTAGAGGCAAAATATTTACAGCATCTATCAGCTCAGTTTATTCATTATATCCCTCTGTATATATATACTGAAGGACTTTTAAAAAGCACCACCTGCTTAAATGCTAATTTATGTCGAAAATTTGATATTTTCATTACGTGAAAAATAAAAATTGACAAGCTCCGTCATTTAGCTTGCATTTAATAAGAAAATCGAAACGCTGTGGCTTATGATTGCCGTGACGTCGCGATAATTCTGAGACAACTCAAATTCAAAAAGTCACAGAGTCCCCATACCTTCCATTATGAACGAAAAAATGTTTTCAAACCGATGTTTGTTCTTGAAAGCGAATGGAAAGACAAAATCAAATCATGAAGTCTTAGGCTTCTGGCAACGTTCATTACGTCTACATGACGTCATTGATTTTTAACGTAATTGGCCGTTTATATCCTAAGGATCACGAATAATCAAAATCTTTTTGGTGCCAACAGATACTCCTCAATCAGTTGCATAAAAGACAAAAGTATCGGGACATACGCGGACGTCACCCACCTGTTATTGATGTTTGAAAATTTAAGACTGACGCTAGCAAAGAAACGCTGCGAGTGGGAGTGTAATAAAACGATTATTTCTGAAAACTTTTGTGTTTTTCAATTTGTTAAGACATCTGGCTACCCACTATGAGTATTTGTTTTCAAATTGAATCAAATTCACATTTGTCAGACGACAATTGTTGAAAAACACTTACGTCGATATAACGTCAGAATGAACAGCATGAGCAAATCGAAATAATGGCAAATAATGGTCCATTTTGCAAGAGGATAAAAAATGATAAAGAAAACATCCTCAAATTAATCATGTGGAAGAGACAGAGAATGTAAAATGGTGCGTTTTTAAAGTCCCTCAGTATAAGCTTGAAAATTCAATGATGATACCGGTTGCTGAAAAAAATAATTAAAAACTTAAAGTGTACCAGTGTGTCTTTTTTAATTTTTAATTAAATCTGACCCGTATTATGGACTAAAGTGTTTGCTTCTTCGGAATATATATATATATATATATATATATATATATATATATATATATATATCTTCAAATAAAGAATAAAAATTCGCCTTGTTTTTTCTTCTAATTTAATTCTTAACGCGTTTCACTACTGTGTAGATCTTCAGAAGACATTATTTTTATATATATATAAAACAAGTGTTTTCAGAGTCCTGCATGATATATTTGGCCTAGTCTTTTACCAGTGTTATAGCAACAGGGTGGTGTACTCAAGTTGGGATTTAGTCTGTTTTTAAAGTTGTGTAGGCTTGGAGAATTACGAGTTTGCTTTGGAAGTTCACTCAAATTTCTGACAACAGAAGGCAAGAAAGATGTATAGTAGAGACAAAAATTTGTATGTTATGTTTGAAGATCAGAATATTTTTGTAATGGGTATGTTGACGCGCTGTTAGCAGTAGTTGACACAAGGTAAGTAAAGATAGGCAAGGCAAAGACCATTTTGCATTAAACAAGTGTTTGTGATCATTGCAAGTATTGAGTAAACAAATGACACATAAACCTGCATACGTTGGTAATAATCCTTTAATTTGAGGGTAATGCACGAACGATATCTAAACAATAGAATTTGATAATAATTTGCAATGGTATTTGAATTTGTGAAATGTTTTAAACGCAATACTAACCTCACCACCAGTAAGATGTCGCCATGCAGACCTGACAAGCGCCTAAAGGACCATTCATTTTATTTTGGACTGAATGAACTTGTGTTTGCGAAGAGCATGCTTCCCATATTGTTTATGAATCGTGCTTCCTAGTTATTTTAATAATACAACCACTACCCGTAAAGGTGTGAAAGTGGAAAGTTCAGATTTTTATCAGTGTCATACGCCTACGTTTTGGCTACGCTGTGCGTGTTTGAAAATAAAGGGTTGGATAGCAGGAAATATTTATTATTTAAAAGCTTGTATTAAAGCAAAACGTATTTGTTTATTGTTCTGGTCTTTTGTATGTTTTTATCAGTGTCATACGCCTACGTTTTGGCTACGCTGTGCGTGTTTGAAAATAAAGGGTTGGATAGCAGGAAATATTTATTATTTAAAAGCTTGTATTAAAGCAAAACGTATTTGTTTATTGTTCTGGTCTTTTGTATGTGGCGTGTGTGTGTATGTGTGCGTGCGTGCGTGCGTGCGTGCGTGCGTGTATTGTCCATATAGGTATTCTTCTCAAAAGAACAAAACCTTTAAAGTGCTTCTTTTGACCCATTGTAGAGAGCCCATAACAGTTAACAGTGAATATCCTGATCAAATACCATATTGTTCAGTGTCTGATCTTGGTTTGTTACTCCCATTGTGGAAGTCTGTAATTGTTCTATGTTTTGTTGTACGCTACTTTATGTCCATTCTAGTATTGAAATCATCTTGATGGGGAAGAGAGAGCTGATTGCTTTGCTTAATTTGTCTTCCTGTTGTCTCGTGATGGTTGAGCGGCTCATCCTCGCGGTGTCACGGGGTTGTCTGCAGTTTGTGATTGTGGTATTTCCTGATCATACTAATTTACTATTTTTGTACTGTGTGCCTATGGCCCATAAAAAGGGACACCATGCTAATATGAGTTAAGTTTGTAAACTGTTGCGGGTTTTATGGTCAATACTCGTGAAATTGACTTTAAAAGGCCTGGATGTATGATGAGGGCACACGAAGAAGACCTCTAAAATGTCAAAATTGTCAGTACCACATGACATAATGAGAACTCTTTAATTCAATTGGAAAATGAAAACTAAATTCTCAAATTTCCATGACAAAAAGATGAAACAAAGTCAATCCGGATTATCAGTATTCCAATCTATGAAAGAGTCAGCTTGACTAGTTTGTTTTCCAAATGAGTTCATCCGACATTTAAAATAAATTTAATTTTACCACAGTATCATGTTTTCTAGCCCTAACATGAAAAAATAACATGATTGATGCATGTGTGAGAAGACAAAGACTACATCAGCCTGTGCACGTTAGTTGTCTGCCCCTATTAACCAGATTGTTCATTGGATTGTTTTTGTATAAACTGAATAACATTAGTAGACTAATTTAATTGAGATGTAAGGTTATACTTAAATTTTTATTTTATGAATAAAGTACCATTTTACCATGGTGGGATTTGTTTTAAACTCATTCAACCAAGACTAAAAGAGAGTCTCCGACGGCTTCTATTTGAAAACGATGTTTTACTCTGTTTCACTTAAATGGGCTTTTGGGGTCGATTTACTTCAAATAAACCTTTTGCCCCGAATGGGAGGCGATATTGGTTTTAGCCACGAAAGACACATACATTAAAGCTGTCTCTGTGGAATGATTTGTGACTCCACGTATCAATTGTTCCACCGGAAGTGGGTTGGTGGCATCAAATTTCTATTCCTGTATTGCATTTCTATTTTACTATTCCTTTTTTAAGAAATATCAATCCAAAACAGTAGGCATGTTTGCTTAAAAATGTGTTAACATTATTTAAGCCTAATTGGCTTTCATTTTCTTATTAATTGGGCGATTCCATTTACTACTTTAGGATTGTTGGGTTGCAGTTTTCGCATTCATTCTTTTTAGTAGGGTATAATGTAAGGAAAAAGTGAAAGCCATGATCATTCCATTCCGACATAAAACTTATCTATAGATGAGATGGTTGGGGCCTGATGCTGCGTCTGTTGTCGGGTCCAACGTAGTTTAACTGTTGGATTTCTTTTGCTCTGATATCCAGTTGTATGTGCTGTTGAGTCCTTGTCTTTGATTTATCTTTTGTTTGTATCTTGATTTATATGAACTGGGAGATGATTCATTGATACGTTAGAGATCTTTCATGCAAACCAAACATCTATGTGTCTTGATCATATCAGAATTAAGGGGAGACTGGTACTGTGAAACTACTGTCATGTATGTTTCTTCAGCATTGGGGTCACATGTTGAGAAAGGGCTGACCTCTTGGCTCTCTTGTTTGTGATATTTTCTTGTGTTTTGTCACTTTTCCATACGCTGTCCTGAGTCAGATATAAAACTTGATTGTATCGATTCCTGATATTTGCCTTCTTTCTCACTTTTAATATAGCTTGTGTCTACTGTATAGGATGGATTCTGTTCAGGAAAGATTCTGGTGATACATTTTCCATGCCTCAAGCCCTCTATCTGAGACTGGTTTTAGCGGTTATCTGCGTACATGTGAAATATCAAAGTTGTATTCTTATTGTCTTAAATTCTTAAGACAAAGAAGAGAACGCAGTACCTCTTCACTGCATATAGTGTTCTGGACCATAATTCTTTTCTACATTGATGTAGATCGTAAAAATAGCTAATTCATAGATGTTCACCTGAACAAGAGATAACACACTCGTTAACAATTGTGATTATTCTTCTGTCATTTCTGGTTCTGTTATTTCCTAGCATCTTTCAAATTATTGAAGACCATGCTAGACTACAAAAGGTTGCACAAAGACAAGGAACAATTTCCCAATCAATGTGACTAGGATCCAACTTGAATTTAATTTAACAAGCTATTGAAGAAGGTTAAAACATATATACAGATTAGAAGTATTTCACCCACTTGTCCTACATGGTTGACACCCTGGCCTTGGTGGCCCAGAATGAGTCCATTTCCTGTATTTCTGGTGGTAAGGCATTTCAGTCCCAGACTGCTCGTGGGAAGAACGACATCTTTCTTCTAGCTGTTTTTCAGTCAATTGTCAGGAATCTGTCCTTGTCTACCTTTGTGGAGAATTTAGCCTTCTGTCTTTGAGAGGCAGACATCCTTCCGTAAGTATTGCAGGGTTTGCGATCTCAAGCTATGGAGCCATGTCCATGGGACATGCTATTAATGCTTGGCGTGTTTCAGTATCTATTGATATGACATATCGTGCAGCCTGTCGCACGTGCATTGACTGCTGTGGATTATTGGTAAACCATGGTATAGATAGAATCTGCTATGCACTGATGGTTTTGTCATAATTAACCATAAAAGCGCAAATCACGAATGACATATTTCATAATTTTCAGGAAAAATAATGTATATTTCATGTGACAGACGATTCACGTAAAATAAGCCGTGACATGTTATTTCCAACAATGTGGCATTTGGACAAGGGTAGATTCGGACGAGCCTCTGAAGCCTCCTTTTAAGCTTAGAAACTCCAAATGGTTTTGCAGGGTGATCTGCGGCTTTCCTGACCGCACATACAACATTGTTGAAAATCTCATGCACTGGCTCGAATATCAAGCCTTATTTGCTATTTTTGAAACAGCAAAGTAATTTGAAAATGTTGTCTGCTGCAAATTAAAGGTGGAACTTTAAGGGTACACATGTACCATGAGCTAGTATTGTGTCTGTGCACAGCCACAATTTACATTTGGACTCGCGACAGTGGCTCACAAGCTTTCATCGAACACTAGCAAACCACAAAATAATGCAATGCAAAAACTTTATTCAACATTAAACATTATGCAATGGTACCAAGCCTACAAAATACAAACAAGTGAAGAATAAATATACAGAGAAGCATTAGGTTTCAAGATTCGAACTAACATGGTCGATGATGTTAGCATTACTATTACTCTAAGTATTCTTAGCCGCCTGATCAGACCTACACGCGGTGAGAAGGTTTTGTGCTGCCTAACACTGTCAGAAGTTATGATCAAGGTCAAGATAGTTTACTGACGAAACGCCAAATTTGACAATCATTCACCAGGATCTGTAATTGGTGAATTAGGCCCCTTTTCTCACCAGAGAAGTAAACTTAGCAACACAATCATCCGCAATTTCATCAGTGGAAATTACAGAATCTGAGAGGGCGTTCTAATCCCTAATATCCTGTGGAATGTTGCTGCCTGTATAGATATCTGTGCCAGCTTTAGGAGTCTTAAATGTCGCTAAGTTATGATTACTTCCACTCTGGCCTCGAGATTATAAAACTTGAGTTCATTCTCAGACTCAAAATAAAGCCAAAATGATTGGCTTCTTGCGTACACGTGTCCGCAAGCAGCCAATCATTGGGCTTTATTTTCAGTCTGAGCCTGTACTCGAGTTGTATAACCTCGAGGCCAGAGCTAAAAGAATGGGGTTATCTGTTGGTTAACTGGCTTTACCTATTAGACCTTTGTATTATAGGCTGAGTCTATTTTTTCCTCCTTTTCTTGAGGGTGCCCAAGAATGCCAGTCATACTCCCAGTTTCATAGTTGTAGTTCCCTGTTACAAATCTGGCACCATGCTTTTGCACACTTTCTAATTCCTCCTGAAGAACAGCACTTGGTGGATCCCAAACAGGACTACCATACTCTAGGACTGGATGCACTAGTCCTTTGTAAGCTGTTTCCTTTACGTCTTGGGGACAGGGGTATACATTACGCCTATTGAAGCAAAAGTTTCTGTAAGCCTTTGTGCAAATATTGCTAACGTTCCTACATCTTTTGGTACGTTTCCGTGTCAGCTGTATCATATTGCATTTGACAGGTTGGAATCTCATACCTCATTTCCATGCCCAGGCTCCTAGTCCAATGTCATTGATGGGTTTCAGTGTGTCCTCCCTTTCCCTAATTTCGCGACAGCAGACATAATCATAGAAACTGCCTTATTTCAGACTCGATAACTTTTGAGATGGTGTTGATGTTCAATGATAATAGCACAGGACCAGTAACGGTGCCCTGTGGGACACCCAGCGAAACTGGAGCCCAAACATACTTCACTCCATTTACAACAACTGTTGTCTGAAGCACAAGAAAGAATCCTTTAATTTCAAAGTTGTTCAATCTTTTCCATAGCTGAACAGTTTGCTTTTAAAGAGTTCATAAGGGGTGTATTAAAGGCCTTCTCAGATTCCAATATGGCGTCCTTTATTATCTAAAATTTTAGCCCAATCAAGTAGTCATCTGAGCTTCACAACTATAGTTTTTTCCAAAAAGCATGTTGTTTGTCTGGTAGAAGTTTATGTTCGTCCAGATTAGCCATTATATTTAAACATCCACGTACAAGGTACACAAGACTAGGAAACTAGTCGATAATTGCACGTACCTGTCCTGTCATTTTTCTTGAAAAGTGGGCAGATATATGCGAGAGACCATTCTTTTTGTATAACATATGTATCTATTAACTGCTGGAAAAGATTTGCAAACACTGGACAAAACTCAGCTGCTAGCTCCTAAAGCACTCTGGGATGTGCTCATCGGGCCATGGTTTAATCCTTTGAGAAGTTTGGTTACAAGTTTAGAAACGCAAGCATTGCCAATGAAAGGGCCAGACCTCGCTAGAAGAGCGACATTGCTTTGTTTGTTATAATTCTTCTGCCTGTTCAAGATCCATCTAGGCAGCACTGCTTCTGCTCCATTTGTGGGCGTCTTTTTTCTTACCATTGATATAGCGATAGAAGTCTCTCTGATTTGCCGTTAAATCACCAACAAAGTTGTTCATGTACGAAGCATGCTGTTTCTAAATACCAGCCATGATTTCTCTTCTCGAGGATTAAACCTTTGAACGAAGTTTGCTACTATCTGTCTTTTATGCCTTTGCATTAGTTTGAATTTTCCTGCAAATTTTCCTTCTTATTGCAGGGGTTAGCAATGGAACTGAGCAAACAGAGCGACTAATGTTTGATGGAATGTGCATATCCGCTGAATCCTGGATAACTGATATAGTGCGGTTGAAGTTATTTTGTTCCAACCTAGAATCTGAATGAACATGGAAATATTTTTCTTTTGCAAATCTGAACGCACCTTTTTTCATAGATTCATAATCACCTTTCATTGGTAAACTATCCTCTGATGTCTCTTATAGGGGAACAGTAACTTTCAGAGTTCCAGCAATAATGCCATGGTCACTATTTTATTCAGGAGAACTAATATCATGAAACTGACCAGGTAGAGAAGTGGGTATTGTATCCTATGTGTTCCTTTCTCGAGTTTCGACGTCCAAGCTATGATCATTCATAATGTCAATGAAGAGTTTTTCCCCTCTGACTGACACACCGCTGCACCTGATGTTTTATGTCATCGTGTAATGCAACCGCATGCTAAATTGTATGGTTATGGCTCATCATATTATGTTGTTTGCTTTTGTAAACCTAAGAAAGACTATCAATAAACTTTGAAATTGAATCTATACTACTACACACCAGTCGACTGTAGATCAGCTATATTGTATCTTCCTTAACATTCTGCGTATTGGCTAATGATTTCCTAATTAAATAATTTGTAATTCAAACTCATATTTAAAATGTAATTGACTCACATCTAAAACAATTAAATACTGGTAATTGAGTGTCAGCTGATTCATTCATAATCTGTTTTGCGCGTGGATCCCTATAGAGCCTTTCAACACTTTGGTGATAAGTCGCTATTGTTTCTTCACGTAGAAGGTTTACTGATTCGTGTAAACATTTCAATATCTAGTGTTTCTATCAGAGAGCGATATGTTTGTCTTTAATACTTTGTAATAAAATCTTAAGAAAACCATGTTACGTATGGGTACATATCTTTAAGAATACATGGGCCAGGCCAAATGTTAATGGTGCTCATCACACTAGGGCTTAGTCCTTTCTAAATCTGCAGATGTATGTATAACAGGGCTGGAGGCATACACTGTGGTCTGAGTCATCATATACTTAACATCGTGTCTGCGAGCAGTGGTTGCCATGACGGGACTGTGGTAATGCACAGACTTTTCGGAGAGTTCGTTGGTCACCTATACGAGTAGGATCAAACATGATGAGGTGGCTCAATTATTATTACAACCAGACCTTCTGAAAGGGACTCTTTAAACGTGGTTTTGTAACACGGGTCCCTGTTAGTGTAGCCAATATAGATTCAATTAAGACATCAACAATTCAATTTCAGATTCAACAAATCATCAGAGAGATATTGACACATGACGATGACCTCGATCAGTACCACGCAAAGTGCTGGGCTAATCAAAGTTCATTATTTCTAAAAATGCTTAAGTGCCCTTTTTATATCGCTTAAATTGTTTACATCTTTCTATAGGTCAGAGATCAGAGCAGGATTGGTAATAGAGACTCCGACATGTGAAAAGAACAGTAAAGAGGCTCGAAATTAAATATCGTCCACAGAATAGAAACTATAGTCTTTAAAGTCAGATAAGTTTCATAACCCGATTGTTGGTAGCTCTTGGCTCGCGCTGTGAATGTAGAGCAAACATATATAATTTCTCTCTTTTTGTAACACTATGTATAAAAAGTAAAATATTTTTCAGCGTAGAATTGTGTTTTTGTGTTTTTCTTAGAGTACCCACAACATAATATGAGCCGCGACATGAGATTTCCAACAAAGTGGTATGTGCGACCAGCAAATCCTCAGATCAGTCTGCTCATACACGCAGTCTGATCACGGCCTTTGCTTTTCGCTTGAAGATTTATGAGTTTTAAGCTACTGGCTGAACATCATTTGGAGTTTCTAAGCTTAAAAAGAGGCTGCACAGGCTCGTCAGTGTCTACACATGTCAAAATGCCACATTGTTGGAAATCACATGTCGGCTCAATTATAAATATATTGAGGAATAAGAAATTGATCATCCCCTTATCTGCAGACCTGCAATATGAAAATGTACCATAAAGCAACTAGAATTTCAGAGAATTTTGAACTTTACCCTTGTCCTATAAAACACAAATATATCCTTTTTAAAATTATTGGCTGCCTAATGATCAGGCCCCGAGGTTATATAACTTTTTCATGCTCAACTCAACTGAACATAGAATTTATCATGCTCATAAATGTTGAAATATCAATGACTGTTGTCATTTTAACATTTATTAGCACGATTAATACAACATCTGAGAGTTTGAAAGCAAGAAAAAACTATATTTTTCAGCATTTAAGTTTTTATGAGAGTTGAAATTTGATGCTCAATCTATTAGAGCAGTACATTCCTAATAAAAATGTTACTATTAGGCCCATTGATTTACCATGGATCAATAATAATATACGAAAACTAATGAGGAAAAGAAATTGATGTTATAGAAAATATAAAAACAATCTAAAACTGTACAAAATTAGAGTAAATTCAAAATAATAAGGAATGACGTAACTGCATTACTCTGGAAATCTACACAAGACTATATTGAAACTCTGGCAAATAAACTAAAATCACCAAATTTATCATCTAATGATTATTGGAATACTCTTAAATCTTTTATAAAACCTGCACAATCGTCCTCAGAAATACCTCCATTACATCAAAATGGATGCTATGTTTCAGATAGTACAGAAAAAGCTTACCTTTTAAATAATAACTTCGTTCAACAAACTGCACTTGACGAACGATCTGCAACTAATCCAGCCATGGTGAATATAATAGGACCAACTTTAACAAATATAAACTTTACACCATACCAGGACCAGATGGCATAAATAACATAATTTTAAAAGAACTTTCTTCCACATTAAGTAGACCACTTAGTTGTTTATTTAATTATTCCATGTCAAAGGAAACATTTTCGGATATGTGGAAAGAAGCGATTGTCTCCCCCTTGTTTAAAAAGGACGACCCATCATCTGTCTCTAATTACAGGCCTATATCTCTTTTGACTACGATTGGCAAAGTAATGGAAAAAAATAGTTCATAAACATATGCTTAACTTCTTTTTAGACCAGCATGCTATAACTTCTTTGCAGTCTGGTTTTGTTACGGCGATTCCACAGTTAACCAACTTGTCGATATTTATAATACATTCTGTAAAGCATTAGATGATGCTAAAGAGGTCAGGGCATTTTTGTGATGTAAGCAAAACCTTTGACCGTGTTTCGCATAAAGGCTTCTTATACAAACTTAAACATAATGGAATCAACGATACACTTCGGCAGTGGCTGGCCAGTTATTTGTCTAATAGGAAACAAAGAGTCGTTATTCCTGGTGCATGCTCGGATTGGGTTGCTATTACAGCTGGTGTTCCACAAGGCTCAATTCTATGCCCTCTCCTCTTTTTAATTTATATTAACGATATCATTGATGCTATACATTGACATATTAGACTGTTTGCAGATGATACAAGTTTAAACTTGATTGTCGACGAACCTTGTGTAGCTGCAACACAGTTAAACTCCGATTTAGCAAAAATTCACATGTCGGCTAAAAATGGCTTGTAAAATTAAATCCTGCAAATTCAGAAGCTATTGTTATCTCAAGAAAAACAACTAAACCCTATCACCCTCCTTTAAAAATGAATGATAAACCAATCAAAGAAGTAAATAGTCACAAACATCTTGGTATTTTCTTTTCTAATGATGGAACTTGGCATGAACACATTGACTATATAACCTCTAAAGCTTGGACAATGATAAATATTATGCGTAAATTAAAATTCATTTTAGATAGACAAGCCCTTGAAATTATTTATACTTCTTTTATTAGACCAGTCTTAGACTACGCAGATGTGGTATGGGATCATTGTACACAATATGAAATCACTGCACTAGAAAAAATACAAAAAGAGGCTGCACGAATGGCCACTGGAGCTACTAAACTAGTCTCTTTAGAAATGCTTTATCAGGAAACAGGATGGGAGCCACTTGAGAAAAGATGATATAAACATAAGCTATGTCTCTTTTATCAAATGGACACTGGTGTTTCACCAAAATAACTTTCTTCATTAATTCCTGCTTCTATGGTTGATTCTACCATTTATAACTTACGAAACGCAAACAATCTTAGACATACACTGACAGGAACCCAGCTGTACTATATGTCGTTTTTGCCCTCTAGTATAAGAGCGTGGAACGATTTAGCTCTTGAAGTACGACAATCAAGTTCAATTCAAAGTTTTAAATATGAACTAAACAAAAATTTAAAAAGGCCCCCTAAATATTATTATGTCGGCAACAGATTATCTCAGATACAACATACTCGACTTAAAATAGACTGCAGTGCTCTCAATTATCATCTGTTTTCCAAAAATAGTGTCGATAGTCCTCACTGTGCCTATGGTGCAGTAGAAACTACAAAACATTATTTTTTAATGCCAAAGGTATAATGAAATCAGGACTATAATGCTGAATGGATTAGGAAATTACTGTGTACCAGATTTAAATACTGTACTATTTGGTATACCTACATCTGATTTCAATACTAACCATAGAATTATGATTACAGTACAAAAATACATATTTGACAGTAAACGGTTTGAGCGTTGAGAATGGATTCTCTCTCTCTCTCTCTCTCTCTCTCTCTCTCTCTCTCTCTCTCTCTCAGTATTATGTATATTTATACAGTAGAAATGCTAATTGTTTTGTTTTTTCAGTTTATGCCCATTCTACCAACCGTAATACTCCCCCATTGAAAAGAACCACAAATATGCCAGAATTCCATCTTATTACAGAAAAACACAGCAAAAACACCAGGTTGAAAATTTTGTCAAAAAAATATTGCAGCTTTTTCTACCCGCATATCGAAAAGTTCAAGAGAAAACAACGTGAACAGACGCACTTAAAGTCGATTTTCGCGTTTCTCATTAATGTGGAAGAACTTTAATTCTTAGAGTCTAGGGGGGCAGTGGCTCAGTGGTACAGTGCTTGACTCGAGACCGAAAGGTCGCAGGTTCGAGCCTCACCGGCGTCACTGCGTTGTGGTCCTTGAGCAAGACACATTTATCCTAGTTTAGTACTGGTTCAACCCAGGAAGACCCGTCCCTGTTTAACTGAAAGATTGTTGATGGGACGAAAAAAATCAAATCAAACAAACAAATTCTTAGAGTCTAAAAATATTGAAGAAACAAAAGAAAGGTTTTCGTCATAAAACATGAACACTATTTTTAAATCGTCATAAAAACCGTAACTACTTCGTCATAAAACCGACACATTTCAGTAGAAAATCTACAATGAAAACCAATTTTTTATTTGTTAGTAATTGTAATTGGAGCTTAAACAAGTATAAATTATGTGGTTGTTTATTGTTTGAAACAAAATTCGAATGACAGAACGATCTTCTTTTGCGTATCAAACATCTGTTTTTTCTTCAGCATTTAGTTATTTCTAATTGTGTCATCTAAACCGTGTCTATTTTCGTCATAAAACCATCTTCGTTGTGTCTTCGATACGCCACAGTGATAAGACGTGGGAATTTTAGCATGGCCGCTGATTAACGTAAGGCAGTTTGCTGAAATAAAAGACGAAAGTAATTCATTTCTTTTCGGTCGGTCTTTCTAGCGAATGTTATTTATTAACGCTTAAGCACTTTCCATGAGGTTTTATATTTTAAGCATGAATTTCGTGAGTATGTTTCTAAATATAGTATTAAGTCACGCTTTTTTCTCAGTTAGCTTAAAGCAGATTCTACATAAGGAATTTCAGGTATATTTAACTCAGTCGTCGTTTCTGCTTCACAAAAGTAAAAATATTTCATTTGTTCGTCAAATCTTTCAATGTATCAGATTTTTACTTTTTTTAAATCCAATAGCTACTATTCCACAAACAATTTATGACAGTAACGTCAGGTAAATCCCAAAACCGTTATAACTTTCAATTACTGTATGACAACTATTGGTAACTTATATTTAGTACCAAAACATATAATGACCTCACTGTATGAATCCCCTTGTTTAATTGTAGATTTTCATAGTCAGTTTCAGTTTATATGGATAACGAATTTTAGCTTAATATGAAGCTAGAATATTTTTTAGATTTTGTGAGATGGTTGTTAGACAGGTTTTGATTCATGGGTTTGATTTTTGGGTAAAGTTGCTTTCAAGAGTAGCTTATTTATAATGGAAGTTTAAAACATCATGTTAAGTTATTTTTCAGTTAAGTGTGTAATATGTCATAACAGTGGTCTTGAAAGTATTTCCAAGTTTTTCAGGCTGGTAATTAACAGGCGTGTATTTTGATGGTAGTGCTCCGGTTGCTTTATTGGTTGGAAAGACGAGACTGCACCTACAGGAAGCATAATGCTGAAGAAGGTATATGTATTTCATTTGCTTGTCAAATATTTCAGTCCACCAGCATATTATAAGTAAATCGGTTTGAGCTTGTAGCCTCAGTATGTAGTTCATGACTTCATTTCATACTTTTAAGCATAATATAAAGTTTGGATATTCGTAGACTGTGAGATTTTCATAAACAGTTCTGGCTAAATTGTTTTCAAGAATAATTTTGCAGACAATTATTAACTTAATACTAATTATATATACATATTTAAGAGTAGTGGAAAATTTATATCTTAACTGAACTTGCATATCCGGTATTATAGGGCCTTAAGCGGTTCAACATGTGAAAGAAATTGGGGAGTAGGTGCTTTGTAATAGGAGAAATTTAGCTAATACACAATTTTGTGAAGATCACTTTAGTTTTTCTAGATGGTATAAATTGTATTTCTTTTTTTTTTTTGCAAAACAGAGTAAACTTAAATTAAAGAGTGAGTAAACACACCAGTGACTGGAACATAGAATTGAGGTTCCATATAAAAAAACTTTTTTGAACATACGAAAGAGTTAGAGAACTTTCAGGGAAGTTTTCTGCAGGTTTAAAAATCTAGCTTGTGAACGGCTTGCTGGTCAAAGCATGGAAAAATCCTACTTGGGTTGGGAAACCCTCTCGCAAATTTAGGGAAATACAGCACCTATATGAGCTTAAAAATAAAGGGCGTATTGGGATATAATTCTGTGAAGTGTTGAGATATATGAAAACAGCGTTTTTGAGCAGGATTTCTAAGTTTTTAAGGCTGGTATAATTGACAGTCTGTGTGGCAAGACGAACAAGAAGAATTGAGAAGAATTTGTTGTTGTTTATATGGATTTTGTTTTTGTACTTATCATAAGTAAATAAAAGTAATGTCGAAAATCTGAAACAGGAGCGGCATTCCAAACAAAACATGTGCTTTGTTTCTTTTTCTCCAAAGAATAGTTTTTGTTTGAATTGTAAATCTGGTTTGCCATGCAGGATCTAACCTTAAGAGCGTTAGAAAAGACAATATCTATTTTCGGACGATCAAAGAGAGGGAGAAAATAAATTCGAAATTAGTGTCAAATAGGGCTCTGTTTACAACAGTTCGGATATGCACTCCTCTCCGCCATATATATGTATTCAAATGAAAATGCATCCAGGTAAGGAAGGAATACGCGATTTTTATTCAGCGAACAAGCCAAATCATTACATCGGTAAATGCAATGCCTATGCTCAGTTTGAGGTTTTAGCTTCTCTTCATACATTGTACGCCCTCGCGAACTTTTGTTTTACAGGTTTTACTTCTCTTAAGATGTAGGTTTTTCCTTCCATTCACCTAAACGAAACGAAAAATGAGCCGTGACCTATGATTTTCAACAGTGTGGCATTTTGACAAGTGTAGGCTCAGACGAGCCTGTGCAGCCTCCTTTTGAGCTTTGAAACTCAGAATGATGCTAGGTCAGTAGCTTAACAGTCGTAGGATACCTAAGCAACTAGCAAAGGCATTGCTAGTCGCACATACCACATTATTGGAAATCCCATGTCATGGCTCAAATATCAACTATCAATTCTTAAATAAGGTTTGCAAAATGTTTCCCCCTCTCTTTGCTACGAACTATTCCCTCTTCTATCATTACTGCAATGTATCTTTTTTCTAGTATGATACAAAAACGCCTGGGTCTTCAACAGACGTATTAACATAAAATCTCCAATTAGACTCTTTTACCGTGCCCACTATCACAATAATATCCAAACCTTCACCGTCCGTTTTCCCCTTTGGTACCATATCTACAATTTGAATAATGCAAAACGTTATGGTCAATGGGTGATCAGTAAATTTACGAAAAGTAAGTATTTCATAAAGAACATTTCTCTGAAAACTCCCAAGTCAATTAATGTAAAATAAGGGTTTATGTCATACAAGAACAGCAAACCTTTAGCTCAACCCTATCATCCAAGTATCTGAATTGCCTACACCCAACCAGCATGCAATCTAAGGCCACTTTCAGCCCGCCAGCGAAACGCCATTCATATGCCGTTTCACTGCCTGGCTGTGGTGGCCAGCTTTTACATGCTTACTAGGCAGATATCATTTGGCTAGCAAATCACTTATCAGCCTCAACGTTTGTTGAACACCTGGCTGTGCTAAAATGATAGTTTATTTTGCAACCTAATGCATACCATCCATTTTCATGATTTATTTCCCTAGTGTTGTGTTGTTTTTATTATTTTTATTTCTCTTGTTTTCTTTTCTCTTTTTAGTCACTTATTGCTCCCTGGAGAATATTAAAAAACAGCAGATGTGCACAAGCTTGTGAAAAAACAGGTAACATTGGCTTCGACTTTAAAAGACATCATACAAAATTTTAAAAAGTGAAACCGCATATGGCGTTTTCTGTTAGTAAAAAAATGAAATATTTTCTTGCACACCGGATAAGGATATCTGAAAATTTATCCTGGTATGGAAATGCTTATCTCATCCGTGGTATCTTATCCATGATAGCATGTGTGCGATGTCCATTGCTCGTGTTGGAAGTCACTCACATGGTCATTACGTGACGGCAGTGTGATGCTAAAGTGACGTCGACACTTAATGTCACATCTTATCGTATTCTCGAACGTTTGAGCTTACAGTTAAACCTGTGTAAAACGGCCACATAAAATGGACGAAACAAAGATCCTAATGACAAATGGTAGCTTAATGAAGGTCAAAAGCATTGCAGAATGCTTCAAGGGGAGCATTCTGCAATACTTTTTACCTGAATTAAGAGATAATTGGTCTTTAGAACAATTTTTTGGTATTTTTGAAAGTGGTCGCTTTACACAGGTATTTTACTTTATGTCCATTCTTGTTTTGCAATCATCTTGATGGGGAAGAGAGAGCAGGTTGCTTTGCTTAGTTTGTCTTCCTGGTGTCTCGTAATGGTTGTGTGTCTCTTCCTGACGGCTCCATGGGTTTGTCTGCGTTTTATGGTTGTGTAATTTCCTGCTCATACTCACTATTTTACTGTATTTAAAAATAAGAGGACTATAAGGCCCTGAATCGCTTACCTGACAATGAGTAACAAAAAATTATATCTCTTAATAGTAATATAAGGTTTAAGTTGCCAGGCCTTTAGTTAAGAGTGCGTAACAGAAAAAAGTTTTCTTATTTCTTAACCAAAACATATGCTGTGGGTACTCAAAGAACCGTCTCAATGAGACGGTTCTTTTGAGCACCCAAATCATATGCTTAAATTTATGTATAAAATATTTACAAGTTTACGCTGTAATAGTTTGCTTATCTAAACCTGTAGACCGTCACCGTTTAACAATGTTAAGAACAGAATTTGAAAGGACCATACTCTTAATGTTACAATCCAAGACCCACGGGTGAAATTAGTTTAGGAGACGAAGATTTTTTATATGCTTACCTAAGATGTCACAAATCTTGTTGAAAGCTACGTAACTGCACATCATTTCATAGTGCCGCTTACAAAAACTACAGCCTACGTATCTTTTGATTTTTGTGCAATGCAATAAGTATCACAATCTCATGCACTAGCCCAAATGAAAATCTTACACCTGGGTATTTCTGTCCTCGTCCAATTTTGTATGTCAATCAGACACATAAAATACAGAAATACCGACGTATAAGTAAGATATAACAATCAGACCTGGAGAAACCCTTAATTATATAGTAACAGTAGCTGAGCCGTGGCATGGGATTTCCAACAATGTGGTATGTGCGACCAGCAAAACCTCAGATCAGCCTGCGCATACGCGCAGCCTGATCAGAGTCTTAGCTAGTCGCTTGATTGTTCTATGAGTGTAAAGCTACTGGCTGAACATCATTTAGAGTTTCTAAGCATAACAGAAGGCTGCACAGGCTCGTCTGAGTCTACACTTGTCAAAATGCCACATTGTTGGAAATCACGTGTCACGGCTCAGCTGGTGCTAGATACGAGGAGATCTACCTGTTGTAAAGCTATTGTTACAATGGGGCTCTCTGTGTGGGACCTGCGACCATTTCTAATAGTAAGAGCGTGAGAAATAAAAGTGTAAATAAAGTTCAACGTATCTATCTGTCGACTGACTGGTAACACGTTTTAAGTTAACGCAGTAAAGGTAGTTAAGACAAGATATTTAGTTTTCATCAGATTTTCTTTGTTGCTTCTGTTGTTGTTTTCCTCTTCTGTGGGGTTGGATTCATTTTGTACAGATGGATATTTTGGTTTTGGTTTTTTTTCTGTTTTGTTGTTGGTTCTGTTGCTTTTGATTTTCTTTCTCTCTTTTCAATTTCATAAAAAATGATGTCATTGAATGACAGAAGCAAGCGTTTTATAAAATTGAAAATAAGAGACACAACTAATTGGCTAGCCTGCAAATGCATGTAAGATAGTGTTATTCTATCACGTCATTTTTCTTTCAGAATCAAACGCTTTACAGCTGTTATATTAACGTGCATTATGGCAGAAAAAGAAGTGCAAATTTCTAAATCAATCATGGTTTCTACCGCTTCGTCAGGAAAGAACATGGCTTCGGTGTCTTCCAAAGCTCCGTTGGTCACGCTACGGACTTTTGGCGTGTCCACACAATCTACAATGTCTAATACTTTAGTACAGACAAGCAAAAAAGAGTCGTCGGCTACCCCACCACTCCGAGACTGGGATGATATTTTGCGTGAGTTGAACACAAATGAGCCGCGATATGTGATTTCCAACAAGGAGGTTTTTTAACAAGTGTAGACTCAGATGAGCCTGTGCAGTCTCATTTTAAGGTTAGAAACTCCAAAATTATGTTCAGTCAGTAGCTTAACAGTCATATAATATGCAAGCGTCCAGCAAAGGCTCTAATCAGTCTGCGCGTATGCGCAGGCTGCTCTGAGCCTTTGCTGGTCGCACATACAACATTGATGGAAATCTCATGTCAAGGCTCAAATGTGAATGCACATTGTGATCGTTTAGACAAACAGTCTCAACACATTGATTAACTAGTGGGCTGACGATGGTAGTGGTTACAATGCCACTTAGTATGAAAGCTATGAATTCAATGATAATGAAGAATTTATTTCCGACCAGTTTGACAGCGATTCTGCCCATGAGAACTAAGAATCTACTTCTAATTCATTATAATTTTAAGAAACTTTCTAACAAGAGGTGTCACTATGTATAGAAGTGAAACAATGAACCAGGCAAAGAACAACTTCAAACCACAAAAAAGTAGAGGTTAAAACACTAGAGTTTCAAATTTTGTGAACAAGAAACTAATATTATAAGTTAAGAAATTGAAACATTATTACAAATGGGGGAGGTATTGAAGAAGTTGAACATCACCCAGATGAGTACATTTCTCCAATTTTCATTATTCCTAAACCTGATGGGGAAAATGGAAAAATTCTAAATCGAAAAAAAATTAATAAACATGTAAAATATCACCATTTCATAATGGATACTTTTGAATCAGTTTTGAATTGGTAAAGTCATATATGTTTTTGCAAGTATCAGTATTCGCCATGGTTATTATAGTGTGCCGATTGTGGAAAAGGATAGGAAAAACTTGTGATTTAAATACTAAAATGTTGAATGGAAAGTGTTTAATGAAAGTATTTTTTACTGAAAAGTGAATAGTTTTTTGTTTGCCTGAAATTGAAACGTTAGCTTCCAGGTTGAATAAACAAATTGAATTGTTCTTGGAAGCAGTTGCTGTTGATGCATTTTCTGTTTGTTGGAAAGGAAAAGATATCTATGCTGTTTCACTTTTCAGTCCGATGGGTCGGCAGTTGCAGAAACCACGACAAGATCAAGCAGATGTCATACTGATGGCTCCATTTTGGGTGACACAGAACTTCTACATCAGCATTCTGGAGTTCTTACACATGGTCTATTGATAATCAAAGTATGCAAGAACACTTTGAAATTAGTTTCAATTCAGAGGATACATCCACTAGTGAATACTCTGTCATATATCAGGAAATCCTATGAAAGTCAAAAAATACCAGAAAAATTTACCAATGTTGAAATACTACAAAAGAGCAATATTCCATATATTAACAGATAGATTTCGTTCTGTAGTAAAATGAAAATTGATACATTACAAGCTCCAATCGAATACATTAATTTCTGACTGAGTTATATGAATTGCTATACCTAATATTTCCAACTTCATCTAGGGGTTGGTTGGTGACTGATTCTTGTCTTTGGACTGATCTGATCATAGCTCTCATGGTGATTTACTTCAAAGTTATTACCTGTTGCCATTGGGAATTTTAACTGTCACGAAACATTTTCTTCTTGTCATCACAGCTACTTGATTTATAAGTTGTATTTCATCTGTGATGATCCTTTACTTAAGTTAAATTATTTGTGCTGATACTACCGTGAAAATTTGGTCATCAGCTCTATAGCTCAATATACCAATGATGATGATGATGATTGAATTAATTAATATCAATTAGACGTAAACATTACAGTTTCTTGTTAATCCAACCATAAAATGATAATGTGTATGCACAGAAATGGGTGTTAATTTGATTTTTGTTTGGTCAAGACTGATAGTTTGTTGTATATGCTGCTCAATACACTTTATCCTGTCAAATGCATATATGTCAGCACATGGCATTTGGTACTTATACTGTTGTCAAGCAACGAAGGCTCAGGTGAGTCTGCGCATATGCGCAGACTCACCTGCGCCTTCACTGCTTTCATATATGACATATAGATATGGATACATACTTAGACCGATGTTTAGACCTATTGGCCCGCTAGATACGTCAGCAATGTTATTTATTGCAGACTTTTTTGCATATGCGGAAAGTACTCGAAAACTCTAGGCCCATATGTCTTTATGTAAGTTATACAGGTTGCACAAAGTATACCAGTCAGAGGTGTATATGTAAATATATGTTAATATACTTCATACCCTTAAATCATGTGATCGAAACAACAACAGAACTCGCCATCTTATTAATGGGTTTTTGTAAATTTCTTTCAATATATGGTACTTATATATATTCATTTGTAAAAAATATTTAACAGACCTCATTAGTAAAATATCTACGAAACTATTTCACACGCTACCGCTTAAATATTGTCACGACTCAAAACATAAAAGCATGCACTTTACGCAAAAATGCAAATCATAATTACCAGTACCAGAAATTGGAACCCATTTATGTATAATGGAATTGCCCACCCTTATAAATTGGACGAGTCCATTTCGAATTAAAGGATTGTTTGGTAGCAAGTTTAAATTTTATCCATTATAAAAGTTCACCGTGATAGCAAAAAGTGCAAAACCAATGTTCTGTGGTGTCTGGTCTGGTTCTGTATTGGTTAAACATATTTTATTTGTCTAACTCAAATTGACATGCAAAACGTATATGTGTATATGTGCATGTGATACTGTATATCAATATGAGACTTAAATAAACAAACTAAACTACCTGCAATAACAATCTATAGGATTGAAATGAAAGCTTAGAGTTTATAGATTTCCTTTCGGAATGTGGAATAAATTTACATTTATAATATTGGCAGGTCATTAGCTAATTTCTTTTATTGTAAGCTGTTATTTCGTGCTAAGAAACTTACGATACAGTTTTTAGCAAGCTTATAAATTCTTAGAACATAATTGCGTGATTGATTAATAGTTAGTTACTGGGCTGTTGAGTTAACAAAAATGTTTGCAAAAGAAATATGCATAGTGAGCAATAAAAAACAAAGATGCAAAGAAAGAAATGTATAATAAATCATAGTTATGTATTGTTTGCCGATGTCTATGCTTGCATGGGTTAATATGGACGCAATTATCATTTACTTCAACAAAAATAGTAAGTGAGTATGATCAGGAAATACCACAATCACAAACCACAGAAAACCCCAAGGCACCGCGAGGAAGAGCCGCTCAACCATCACGAGACAACAGGAAATCAAATTAAGCAAATCAATCAGCTCTCTCTTCCCCGTCAAAATGATTGCAATACTAGAATGGACATAAAGTAACGTATAACAAAACATAGAACAATTACAGACTCCCACAATGTGGGTAACAATAAACAAAAAGTCAACAACAACAGAACCACCGACTTAGAACGGACAGCATGTTTCTCTTGTAAACCGTTCGAAATTTGATGGAAATGCTTAAAACGTTAAGTGTAGTTATAAAATTATAATTAAATCACATTCTCGCTTAACCCATATAAGCCCAGCGTCCTTTATATTTGGAAATGGCGAAATCACTCTATCATTTACGTATTTAGGTAAATCATGCATCAGTCTTTTGTGCTTCAACATTATTTGTGCTTCAACAACAGCAGAATCTAGGGCGAAGATAAGGTACCAGTAAAATGCATTTAAGCCCCCCCTCCCCCCCAGGGGCTTTGGCTGCTGTCCGTTCTAAGGCGGTGGCTCTGTTGTTGTTGATTCGTTGTTGGTTGTTACTTCCATTGTGAGATTCTATAATTGTTCTATGACTTTGTGTCCATTCTAGTTTTTCAATCATCTTGATGGGGAAGAGAGAGATGGTTGCTTTGCTGAGTTTGTCTTCCTGGTGTCTCGTGATTGTTGTGTGGCTCTTCCTCGCGATGCCTCGGGGTTGTCTGCAGTTTGTGATGGTGGTATTTCCTGATCATACGCACTTACTCCTTTTGAATTTTTAACATCGCATTCATATCCACGAAACTTGATAAATTCTCGCGATTTTTTAATGTAACATTACCCTGATGAGATGCTGCATGTAATTGTCTGCACATTTTGAAAATACGTATGTATCATCAACCATCGGCGACAAAAGCGTAGGCTAAAATATATCTTCCATTTACTGCAGGTATGCGGTTAAATCCATCATATGGTCATCTTGACTTGTTTCATATTGTTTCGCCCCTGGCACTTTCCCAGGTATCCGAGCCTGTAATTACAGGTTGGGTTTGTAAGATTTTGATGGGCAGATGCCATTGTCTTATCAGGGACTTGATCTTCGTGTGATGGATGGCAGTTTTGACGTCGTCAACTTTTCAAGGTGACCCTTTCAAAAGAATAGGATTTCTAACGACTTTTACTGCTCGGCGCATCAATAATTTTGTCGAATCGAATAACAAACTTTCTTAATTAAGAGTAAAGTCAAAATGATCGGGCTTGCTTCGCTTGAACCAATCTCACTAACCTGTATTTATTTAAAAATAAACTAACAGGGGCGGGGAACTGGTATACTGTTCAATAGAAGTGAAATTCCATAAGACAGTCAGCTATCATTATGTTTGACCACACATTTTGTTGCAATTAAAACTACAAATTTATTTTTGTATTTAAAATGCAGTAAATGATTTT
The DNA here is from genome assembly GCA_964019695.1 of Loripinus fragilis. NCBI lineage: Eukaryota > Metazoa > Mollusca > Bivalvia > Lucinida > Lucinidae > Loripinus > Loripinus fragilis. The sequence continues at coordinate 59,048,010 of OZ026526.1, forward strand.
AAGAAAAGACTGGTCACTGCATTTGACCCATATATTATTAAAAAGAATGTTCGAATTTATTTCTTTTCTTTCTTTTTTTATTGCTTTATATTTGTTTTATCGTGTTGTAATATTGTAATAAGGAGTTTTTCGAATTTTCCAAATTATTTAGGATGTTAAAATGTATTTTATAGCCAAAATTTAGATCAAGATGTTGCTGTATCTCATCTAAGTCTACATGGTCCAATCGTCTCCCTTTTTAGGGACCCACACATTTATAAGGAAAGCTATGTACGATACAGGCTTCAACAGGTGTTTGCCTCTTTGGCAAACCACTGTTGTAGAATTTACTTGTGTCTCGGACCCAATAATACATGTCTATTGGGTCCGAGCTTGTGTTAAAACTGTTTAATATTTTAATACCGTTTATTCCGCAGTTTCCTATAAGTGCATTTCATATCTTAAGTTTGGAAATATTTAATCTAAGAAAAAGAGCTCAGTTTAATGGATTCCATTCGCGGATGCAGAAAATTCTGTCAGGGGGTCCTGACAACGTATTTTTAGTCATAAACGTATTTCACAGAGGGTCGTAAGGGTCCAATTGCTTCTCGAGGGGGTTTCTTACCAGAATTGTAAGGCAACTTATAGCCACTTGTGATTTTCCAGGGCGGGTACGGGCCCCCCTGTCCCCACTTTGGATTCGCACATGGGGATGATCATACATTTAAAGCTCAAGCAGGTCTTCGACCAGCAGGCCATTTGATTTACATGGAGAGTCATTTCAGCACCAGAAGATAATAACAATATATAATTTTGCTAAGCATAAAATGATAAGCATCTGTGTCATACTATTTTTATAGATCAGCCTGGTCTGATTAGAGTTTTTTCTGTACGACCAGACTTGTCGGAGGCCAATAATTCAATCATATTTAATTCCTGTTATGATGCCAAGAAAATAGATCAAAGCAATGCATGAAGATACTGTTCTATCAATTTTCGTATTCATAAGTAAGGTAACACATTTTGTACTTAAAGTGGTTAAAATCTCTAAGAGATTTGGCCAGAATGAGAGTGCAATAGCCTCTCTCGTAGGCTTGCAATTCCCAGAGTGATTATTAGAATTTACATTCATAAGATAGACGACACGTTTTCATATCATCCGACAAGAATTATACTATTTAAAATACATTTAACATGTTTAGGTGATAAGACCTTAAACGATGCACAGACGACAAACGCTTTGTACCGCCATGCTGTGTGTTGTAGATCTTTGTAGATAATGTTAAACGATGTGTCACTAAACAAAGCTGATACCTTTAATAATGACGTTGACTGTATCTTGAAATCACATTTCCAGGTGAATCAAAGTTTTTTTGGATGCTTGATTAAATTTAGCCACAGAAGTAACCGGAAGTGTTGATTCGTTTCACGTTGGAGTCACGTGCTTTGCGCGTGCGCATTACAGACAGGAAATAGAATTCAAAACTAGGCATTAAAATCTACATTTCACGGTAGTTAGGAAATGAGACGTCACTCAGTTCTTTATGATCCTGTGGGCTTAACCGTTATTCCGTTTTGGTCACGTGGCCTGTCTCATATAAATATGACTTTAATAAATCCGTAATTTAATACTCGTTATAGTTTCGTTAAATTTTCAAAGTCAAGATTATATCTTCCCGTGTATCCGACATTGTATTTTAATGTTATTAATGGATACCGGCGTGTCGCGGTATGTCAAGCCGGGTGTCTACGTCTCAATCTTCAGTAAAAGCGGTCTGTGGTTTCAAATGCATCGAATCACACCATCAAACAATGACATTACAAAACAAATAGTCGCATTATTTCATTCACGCATACCCAGAAAATGAATGCATTTTGGCTATCAGTCATCGTATGCTTTAATGTATTCTCTCCTAAACACAGGACTTTCCTTAGCAAATGGGTAGATCCAATTCAGATATATATGGGTTCTTTGATGTTTAATCTAAAACTTCCGAACATTCGTTTAGCAAACATTGAAGACCCAGATCTCGGCCGCACTGCCTGTCTTTGTTCCACAAAGAGGAGGCTTGGCTTACAAGTGTATATCGATAAAACCAGCAATTGACGCCAATGTGACATAGCATGAACTTATCTAGGCATACACGTGGCACATTTAATGAAAATAGTGCCTGGCGAACATACAATAGCTATAATGAACAGGACCACTAAAATTGAAAATGAACCAGACCAAATTACTTTTTTTTCTAAATTAAAATATATGGTTATGAAGTTCACCTTTTTGATAATCAAATATTAAAACTACTGTCCTGCCAGCCAAGAGTGACAGTGACATCATGTTTTGTTTATAATTGTTAAGTAAATCATTAACCTGTGCACTCCACTTGAGCTAACGCGAATCGATAAATCCCTATCCTGTGGATAGGATCAATACACAAGTGATCTATCGATTATAAGTCACTGATAACTTTGTAAACAAAATATGATGTCACTGTCACTCTTGGCTGGCAGGACAGTACAAATACTCCAGTCGGTGTAATTGCTGGAATGCACATGTTTCAGGTTTTTTTCATTTCACGCGGGTTTACACCTTTAAACTGTCTAGTTGTATAGTATAGTCATTTGGTGGCATTTTTCAATATGATATAATTATATAATTTGTTGTCTTCTGAAAGAAAACATTTGTTGTGGCACTCGTTGGTGTGCGGTGATGGGATGATTAAAGGTGACTACCCACAACATATGCTTTCGGAGACAAAATTAGCAGGTTAGGAAACCGGTCCTTCGTTAAGTTTTTCTCAGATTTCTCATTTGTATTTTCTTGTTGCTTTTGATTAACAAAACTCTTTTAAATTAACCCTTAAAGCGCCAAAAATGCATCTGAAAAGTTCGTCTGCTGAAGTCGTCTGCTGCAAAAAATGCCTAGTATAGAAGCAAACAGCAGTCTGATTTGGGTCCACACTGTTTGCCATAGAGGCTTCTTAAACATTTCAGCAGACGAGAAGAGCAGACGACTTTTGTTGCGATTGGCGCATTAAAGGTTAAGCAAGGTGAGAAATCGTCAGAGATGAAACCAAGATAAAACTGTGGACACTTCTTCCAGCGACACCTCTAATTATATGGTAAACCAGTCCAGACACCACGAGGCGACCAACGAGAAGACATGCTGCGGTGACCGCCAGGTGGCATGTGGTGTGGAACAATGGCGACCGGATGTAAAGCCAGAACGACCGGAAGAACACGTCAGTATTGAATTTTTTGAATTAATATTCATAGAACGCAAATTAATTTTATTCCGCCATTATGTCTAACAACATCTTGTATCAGGAAAGAATATGCTGATAAAAATGATTGTTGTGGCAATAATTATGTAACTATTATCATTGTTGTTCCAACAAAGACACAATAAGTATAGAACTATTCGCATAATTAGCACAAAAAATGATCTTGTTAAATTTTTATTCGCGGAACAGACTTTTCTAACTGTCCCTCACACACACATTATTGATTAATTTTCTTGCTTATCTTTCAATTCCACGGGTTAATTTTAACACTTTCCTTGGTGACTATAACTTTTACAAACAGCTTGGACCCAGATTAGGACCTACCTGGATCGAAACCAAACGGTGTGACACTTAGATTCTGACAGTGTTCCTGAAAGATTTTTTTGAAAAAAAGATAGATTTGAAAAAAAAAAACAGCAAACGAGAACAGAAGTATGATCAATTACACAACAAACAAAAAGTTAAACAACGTATATCTGGCAAAAATTTGTATACCTAAAAACTAATCGCCTGAAAATGACGCGGGATAAATTGTATATGTGTGAGTTATCGTATGGCCTGTGCCTATGTACGGGAAGATACTCCATGAGCTTTAGCGGATTAGTGGATTATCTTCCTCCCGTACATACGCACCACCATACAATAACTCTCTTATTGCACAAGCATGCAATTATGAGATATTTGATGTAAAACATTGGAATATCACTCAAAGGTGCAATACGTCTGTTTCCAAGAACCATTTTAGTGTGAACAATATTATATTCAAATATAAAGAACATATATACAAGACATTACATTTAAAAGAAATACAGGAAATTTTGAATATGCTTCCCTAAAAGAACCATTTTGTCATGATTAGGTGAAATCCACCTTGCAGTTGGTAAAAATTAAAAAAAAAAAAACATGTATTGGTATTCGAAGAGAATATAGATCATAACTGAAAAAAGTGAGTATGATCAGGAAATACCACAATCACACATTGCAGACCAACACATGGCACCGTGACGGTGAGGAAGTATTGCAGAACAGTAGCAGTCACAAGACACCAATAAGACAATTATAGTAAAGCACAATCCGTTGCTAAAGGGAACTTTTTCATGGGGATTTTTACTTCCTACCGGTGCCGTGATTTCTATTTGTTCTTTACCTATTTCTTTTCAAAGCTAGCTGACACATTACAAAACGATTCATCTAAACACTGATATATAACACAGCCAAATTATCACCAGATTTTGAATAAATTTGCAAAGGCATCAAAATGTGTAGAACATTGATCCAACAGAACCACGGCCTCAAAGCAAGATCTTGCTCTGAGGCCGTGATTCTCTTGGGTCAATTGCAATTTCAGTATTTTGAATAAAAAGAATAATCAAAGGACTTATGAAAATAAAAACAAATGCAGTTTTGGCAAAAGTATATGTTTCTTGTCTCTTTATTTGACTCCATGTTGTAATTTAGAGTGTCACATATCACGATGTGCATGAATGACAATCATATTCCCATTAAAATATTAAATAGACTTAGTTATGACATCGCTTTTATAAATTGAATTATAGTATAACTAGATTAAGATGAAAGTGACTTTTAAGTTAAATACCACACAAATAGTAATTTACGTCAGTAATGTTGCTAACACCATTTCGTATTTGTAGCAGATTATTTCGCCACCCCACCCAACCAACACACGTGATGGTGGAATATTGGTTTTGTTGTAGTTATATTAAAATAAGAATCTTGTAAACAATACAATAATGTAAGTCTTAATCCTTTTCATTCTGATGAATTGTTCAATAACAAAGTGATACAATAAGTAATAAATTGCCCATTTTTTATTTTCAGGAGTTGCTTGTCTTTTAATAAAATGATATATTTCTCAGCCTGTAGGTTTTTATCTTAGTAAACAGTGCAGACACCTGACGAAAGGCCGCAATTCATCTGAGTCTTCACTTTTTGCCAAGCAAAAATTCACCGGTATCCAGAATGTAAAGGGTTAAAACGGATCTTGCTCTGAGACCGTGGTTCTGGCCCTGAGGTTATCAAAAAAAGTCATGCTCAAATCAACTGAGCACGGAATTTCAACTGCTCATAAAAACTAAAATACCGACAAATGAAGAACTTTCTTGCTTTAAGTCTCTCACATGTTTTATTTATCGTGCTAATAAATGTTAAAATGCCAACAATTGTTAGCATTTCAACATTTATGAACAGGATAAAGTTTGTGCTCAGCTGAGTAGAGCATGAAAAAGTTTTATTTATCGTGCTAATAAATGTTAAAATGCCAACAATTGTTAGCATTTCAACATTTATGAACAGGATAAAGTTTGTGCTCAGCTGAGTAGAGCATGAAAAAGTTTTTTATAACCTTGGGCCAGTTCTTTATAGTTCTTTGTTTTTTGTTGTTCCGTGTGTGTTCGTACGTGAGTGCGCGTGTGTGTGCGTGCGTGTGTGTGCTTAAAAACTACCTAAGTAATGGCCAATATGTTCGTCGTGCTTATCATATTCTGACTAAGGTTTATTAAATATAAACAAATACACTTAACAACACTTATGTGCACATATAAATGGGCTCATATCTCCGCGAATACTGGTCAGATCCTTTTCAAATCTTCAGCAAATATAAACGGCATGTGAGTTATAAAATTGCATTTGTTTTATTTCGAATAAAATAAAATGTTAAAAAACGCGAATGCAAAATTCATTTCTATGGTAAAATCAAAGTTCACATTTTTCCAATACTTCAGAAGAGAACAAGCTTGATCGAATACCACAATATCCTTAAGTCAAATCCTGCAGCGGCGTCCATGTCCATGTAAACTTAGTAGCGAGTATGTCCCCCGCACTGTTTACTACTGCAAGACAACGGCGTCTCATTGACATCACGTAACGCTGAACGTAATTCTGAGGTAGGTTGTTCCACTCGAAGAGAATTTTGGCTCTCAATGATTCAGTGTGGTCGGAATCTACTTACACGGCGGTTTAGTTCATCCCAAATGTTGTCAATTATGTTAAAGTCTGGTGATTTTGGGGGAAAGTCGACGACATTTTCGTGTTTGCATTCAGATATGTAGTGGTGGCCCTTGCCCGATGGGCTTGGGCACTTGGAAAAACGTCTAATGCACAATGCGCAATTTCCCGAAATTCTCGTGCATTTTGTGTTATTGTTGCTGTTATTGTTTGTAGTTGCACGCTTTTTTGAAACCATAAGCACGTTTTATCAGTAAGATTTCCCACGGGACATTCCTTGGACTGAGCCAAATCTTACCCCACGAAACTTTATTCAAAAATACTTAACTATAAATGATATGCATAAATGAAATGTCATAGAAAGTTAAATTCTTAAACGAAGAAAACTGTGAACTTTGATTTTACGATATATTTGAATTTTGATTTCGCATTTTAAAAGTAAAAGTTTTATGAAAATTAAAATTGATGAAATATCATGTCATGAATGTCAGCTATATCTGTTGAAAATTTCAAAATGATCGTACTTTTATTTATGAAGATATGGGTTCATTTATATGTGCACACTTATAAATGTTGTTAAGTATATATATATATATATATATATATATATATATATATATATATATATATATATATATATATATATATATATATATATATATATATATATATATATATATATATATGTGTGTGTGTGTGTGTGTGTGTGTGTGTGTGTGTGTGTGTGTGTGTGTGATTTCATGGGAGTTGAGGCTGTCAATAATTTGTGAAAACTCATAAGATTTTTTAACTTATCACAAACACGTAAAGCCACTTTTAAAATGGACATGTACAGCTATCTAGTGAGACTATAGGTCTAAATGTGGTATGCTATTCCAGCTATCTCCCTATATTGTGTTGTGATAAGTGCAGTAAAACCTGTCTTAAGCGGTCACTCAAAACGACCTAAATTGGCTTTCAAGACCGATTATCGCTTAATGCAGGCCAAAAGTATTGCAGAATGCTCCAGGAGAGCATTCTACAATATTTTCGACCTTTAATAAGCTTTCATTTGTCGTAAAGACCTTTTTTGTCTATTTTTGAGCAGCAGTTTAAGACAGGATTTTACTGTACCTACACTCGCATGTGCTTGTCCATAAGTTTTTATCTTAATACTATATGAATATTCTTTTACCAAATTATTTCATATTTTATTTCATAATTGTTTCTAACTATGTCAATACACTGCAATGTCATGATTAATATGACGTGTTCCCAATGTTTGACCGCGGTTCTATTGTGGTTGATAATTTTTACCTTCATTGATACGAGAGTTCCAATAAGGGCTAATTTATAAAAATTGATACTATCGTGTTACACATAATATCCGTGTTATCAGTAATTTCTGAACACAGGTACAAAGAAACATACAATTTACCTACTTAATAATGATAAGTAAATTACTAGTTATTGAGTAAATGCACATTTTCACAATGTGAAAATCTTAGCTCTATAACAGAAATCAAAATTTTACAAATCAATTAAGTTGATCATATTCTAATTGGGTTTCAATAAAGCGATGTTTTCCTTTTATGTTCACATTGCCGATGAAACTTAAGATATCAACCACGAGCGTCAGAAATGAGTCCTAATCACAGAAAGTAAAAACTTAAACAAACCGAAATCTCGACATTGTATGGAGTCTGCCAACAGATATTCAAACAAATAATACAAAACAATACAAATATATTATTGGCATTAAACATACAAAATGCTTTTTGCAAAAGATGTATTAGTACATTACTAAGCATAGGTACCAAAACAACAATTATGAAAATTATTTTGAATTGCGTTTGATATTTAACAAACCAACTCCATTTCAAAATTCCCATAAACACGCCGGATAAATAGAATCCATCATTGGTGTTCAGTTGGGGGGGGGGGGCAGATATTTCCCAACACATCAACAGTATATGATGTAACATGTGCTGGTAATGCTGCTGCTAGCTCTTGGGCCTTAGTATCATGGGCCTTAGTATCAACCCCACCCTCCAATCCCTTCTTCGTTTAGTTATATCTCAATATCTAAAGAATTAAACTAACAAAAACACAACCATTATTTGTGCTCATGTGTAGTATACTCGTTATCTAAGCCTGGAAATAAAAAAGCTTGTTTGTTTGTTTGTTTGTTTGTTTGTTTAAGATCAGCCTGAATTTGGTCATTGTTAATCACCTAAAAGATTTTGATACTTAAAGAAACATGTGACAAATCAGTGTCAAATATGTATACGGGTTCCGGAGATATGGCCATTTAAACTTTGCAACTTTTAAAGTATTAAAACAAATACATCATAAAAACCCTTTAAAACCAAGAACTGGGAAAGCACATTTGAGCCACGACATGATATTTCCAACAATGTGGTATGTGCGACCAGCAAAGCTCAGACCAGCCCTGCATACGCGCAGTCTGATCAAAGCCTTTGCTAGTCACTTGAGTATTCTATGATTGTTAAGCTACTGACTGAACACCATTTGGAGTTTTTAAGCTTAAAATGAGGCTGCTGAGGCTCTTCCGAGTATACACATGTCCAAATACTACATTGTTGGAAATCACATGCACTGGCTCACTTTATATTTGCTCATCAAGACATATCAGCATATCATCAGTATGCTAAATACCAAAATTTTAACCCTAAGAATAATGTTTTAAGAAAACTTTTGTATCACCTAAGCAAAGCTTTTTTTTTATAATTTAATATTTATTTCTGAAACATACACATTATTAACAAAGATGAACATGCATATATCAAAAACTAGTAAACAAATATATGGCATACAGCATTATATACATTTAAATGTGATAGCATTGAAGAAGAAGACCTAGGCAAAGCTTTACATGCTTCTTATAATGTAATACATTTTAGCCTACTCCCAACCCTAACATCCCACACCCACAGCTCAAAATAGTAAACGGGGTATCAAGTTTAAAATTTCAGGATTTTATAGTTTTATGGAATACATTAACTGTTTTGTAAGACTGCTGCAAACTGAAATGGTAGCAAGCCAAGGGAGAAAACTACATCTTCTTTTAACTAGATAGCTCCAACATTGTAATCTAACTCGCTTCTCTGTCGTGAAATGAAACTTTAATCAATTTGATCATATGTTGAATTGCTAGGTTATAACAATAGGTTAACAATTTCTATACCGGACTCAAGTAAAAAAAATCAAGATAATAGCAATAGAAAATCAGAATTGAAATGGACAAATGAATTTTCAGACCAAAATATTGTTTGGCACTCTGCATACTTGATGGCTTTTTGATGTATAAAGGACGTATCAATATAAATATTTAATATATAGTATAACAAATAACAAATATTTATTCAAATGCAATATAGCTCCAGCAGTTATGTGCGGTTTCTGCACCATGCAAGAGGAAAATAATGCACACTTAGTCTGGAAGTGTATATATACTCAAGAATTTTGGTCGCACATAAGAACTTTTCTTAATGACCATAATATGCAAAATGACTTTTTGTATCTGAATATACGTTTTGGAATACTAAATCGTGACAGCATGAAAAAGAAAATGATTAATTTTATAATTCTGTTAGCGAAATACAGCATTGATAAATCAAAATACAATCAGCAAAAACAATCCTTGGAGGTTTTAAAAATTACTAAAACAAAAAAAAAGAAATAGAACATTACATTGCCTTATCTAAAGACAAACTAGAGTATCATAATCAGAACTGCTGTCTTATAAACAATGAAACATCCTTCATAAAAATAAAAAAAATAGCTACTTTCTAATCTCAAAAAAAATGCATATCTACTGTTTTCAGCTCAGTAAAACAGATCCAAGCCATACCCCATTAATATTGTTCATATACCTTAAGCATCTAAAAAGGGCATTTGCCAAGTTAAATCACGTTGAGAACCATGTGATATGCTATATGCGGATAGTTACATGTTACACTTACACTCTGTATTTATTTTTTATTTATCTATCTATTTCTCTTTCCCTTTCTCAATTTGTAGTTGGTTTATCTCTTACCCTTTTATCAAATTACACAAATCTTTTTACAATACCTAGAAATGCAGTCATACATCAACTTATGAAGCAAATAAGTTATTGTTACAATTTGTTAAGTGATATTTTGCAAGTGGTGATGCAGATCAACAATAAGTCTAGTAACTTCGTGCATATCAGATATTCTTCAAATAGTTTAGTTGTAACACTCAACTATGCTATGTATATTTACATATATTACTGCTTGAAAGGTACTGAAACATTTCAACATCACAACATGCGTTTTATAAATTTACCTACAACGGTGTAAATATAGCACAAATGTCTTGGTCATATAATGCACGATGCAGAAAATAAACTAGTTTTATTCCAGATGCAGGATAGATTGTTAAAGACATATATTTTGTGATATATGGAATCATTAGTGAATTTACTGATAAGGGACAGTTTCAGAATCTCACAAACTAAAAGGGGCCTCAAGAGGGGACTTACCTGTATACAAAACCATTTCTTTCACTAAGATAAAGATCAATATTTTATCAGAAAATATCCCTTCATGGGACCTCTTTATTGCCCCCTGTAAGGAAGTCATAATCACCTAATAAAGATTAGCCTTTGATCTGTCCAGTATGACCCCTGGAGAGAATCAAAATGAGTGGTACCAGTAGTATTGCTAAATTTTCTATGTCTTGAAGTGACACTAATCACACTATTTTGAATATGATGTTTCACTTGTTATTATGTTTGTAATGTGTAAATGCTATTCTAAATAAAGATATACATGACAAAAAACATCTTGTCTCCCAACTAATGCTGACAATACTTCTAAGTCAGTTCCCTGTCCTAATGAGTTAGAAATCACGGGGAGTCAATGAAGGTTTTACAGTGTTATTGTTTTTAAAGGTAGTTGTAAGACTACTGATTTAGGAAACGATCGGATGCATATTTCTGAAGGCAGAGTATCGTTGTCGACAGTGCTAAGAGTATGAGATGTTTAAGTTTCAGCAACTCCCATGGACGCTTCACCTATTGCATTGAAGTGTACTTTCTCTTCCTTATCAGTTACGTGAGTTAATGTTCCAATTTAAGTTTTATTGCGTGGTAGCTTTCATTTTGTTCAAATTTCAAAAGAATATTCTGTAAACAAGCATTGGAAACCCTGATCAGACGCCATAGCAGTGTCTGATCTTGACATTCACTGTTTGTCTATGCCCCACTAGCATGACGCCAAGCTTATAAAGGTTAATAAACCTGATTCTGTTGATTTCCAATCTTGTAGATTCTCACGATCTTCAAATGTTTTTGTTGTTTTTTTTTTTTTGCTTTTTTTTTTTGCTTTAATCATGACTCTTATTGTTGTATTTTTGTTGTTGATATTGTTTTTTGTTGTTGATTTTTGTGTGTGTGTGTGTGTGTGTGTGTGTGTGTGTGTGTGTGTTTTCTACTAAAGATCATTTGATTATGGCACTATATGCTATACCCCGGCATCCAATTTAGGTTGCCTCGCATCCCAGGACAATTTCTCATGGGTGCCAAATTGTTCATGGGGATCCCCTGAATGCGAAATGAAGTTGTCCTCAAAAACATTTGGTATTGGCTATGTGAAAATGCATGGTTTCCATGGCAATTCCTTATATAATTCTCGAGAGTGGTGGTAGGTCTACAAAGTCAATCCTTTCTAGGGTTCTACTTATCCTAGAGCACTAAACTTGGTGTCAAAATAGCTTAGATACATGCCTTTCTTTTTGTTGTCTGATGTGTAGATCACTTAATTTGTATATTCAAAAATATTAATGAAAACCTTGAAAAAATAGGTAAAACTATTTTTTTAAAAAAAAAACAGAAGTACGCAAATTTTAGCCCCAAACCATCATCAAACCATCACTGTTGCAAGTTTTTTTTATATCATAAGTGATACAATTTGATGAGTCCTTTCATCCAGTGGACCTATATGAAAATCATTTCATTGCATTATCATGAATATTAATGAAAACTTGAGGAAAAAAAACATGGGTTAGCTAGAATCCCAGGGGGTAATCAGACCTACATTGAACACATATGACATTTCATTATGGATGTAAGTTTGTTCAATGGGACCACTTAAATGCAAAAAATATTTTCCACAAAAATTAATTCGTTTTGGTAATATGAAATTTCATGGTTTCCATGACGTTCAAAAATACTCATATCTCAGCAGCAACTCATCCTAGAACATTAAACTCGGTACCAAATTAATTTCAGGACATAGCAGTTTTATTTGGTGGATATGCAAATTATTTAATATCCATATTCATGAATATTAATGAAAACTTTAGAAATGAGAGAAAACCCTTAGAAAACTTAAGGGGTGTACGTATAAAATTGCTAATATATCACCTGCAATGTGTTCTAGTGTACCAAACTTGATACCAAATCAATGCGTGGACATAATGCTTTTACCTTAAAGTCAGATATAACAAATATTTAACATGAATATTTATGAATTGTAATGAAAACTGTATAAACGAATGATAAATCGCCAAGAAATGCGGAAAAACAAGGGGTGTACTTACAAATCTTATAATATCTCAATTGCTAACAACCTTAGAGAACCAAACTTTGTTTTAAGTTAAGACATAATCAAGTTGACCAAATGATCAAATATGCAAATGATCATATTATAACATTCATGAATATTGATGAAACCATGACAATTTAGTGAATTATACTTAAAAATTAAGGTGATATATCTACAAAATTACTCGTATCTCGGCCGCTAATAGCCCTGAAGTAGCAAAAATGGTGTCAACCAATTGCGTCTAAACAGCCCTTTGTCTCAATGATAATATATGCAAATTGTCTTATTAACAAATACATGAATATTAATATAAACATTAGAATGAAGAGAAAAATCACAGAAAAATAAGGGGTATACATACAAACGTACCAAGATCTCAGCTATTAATTGGCCTAGAGTAGCAAACATTATTCTTAATTAAAGGCTAGATATAACGCCTTTACCTAGTGGGCAGATATAAGAGTTATCGAATTAGTGTAAGATCAACATTAATGAAAACATGAATACAAGAAAAATGTATAAACATTGATAGCAGTGCACCTAGAATTACTCATATATCAGCTGCTATAAATCTAAGACTTATTTTTTTTGTCCCAAAATAACTTAGATTATGCTTTTTATATGGTGCCAATTTTGTTACTCTAGGGCATTGGAAAGCTAAGCTATGAGTAATTTTGTAGGAATACTACCTTAATTTTCCTGTATTTTTTCTCTAATTTCTCATGTTTTCATCAAATGATAAATGAAATTTGATTTTTATGTACTGGATCATTTAGTAAGCATGCTGTGTCTAAGCATTACTTTAAACCCATGTTTGGTACTATAGGGGATCTAACAACTGAAATATGAGTAATTTTGGAAGTGCACCCCCTTCATTCTTCCACAATATTTCACGATTTTACATTCATTTGTACAGTTTTCATTAAAATTCATGAATATTCATGTTAAATATTTTTCATATCTGACTTTAAGGTAGAATAACTATGTTAAAGCATATATTTGGCACCAAGTTTGATACACTATAACGCATAGCAGGTGAGATACATGCACCCCTAAATTTTTCTAAGGTTTTTCATTCATTTCTTAAGTTTTCATTAATATTCATGAATACGGATATTAGATAATTTGTATATCTAACCAACAAATAAAACTGCTATGTCCAGTAATTAATATTGTACCAAGTTTAGTATTCTAGGATGAGATGCGGCTTCCCCCATTTTTTTAAGTCGCATAATGGGTTTCCATTGAAACCATGAACTTTCATATAATAAAATACATTTTTGACGACAATAATTTTTGCATTTAAATGGTCCCATTGAACAAATTTACACCCATTATAAAATGTCCCATGTGTTCAATGTAGGTCTGATTACCCTATGGAATACTAGTTTACTCAATGGTTTTCCCCCATTTTAAAATTGTCATTAATATTGATGAATATGCAAATGAGATGATTTTTATATATGACCACTGGATGAAAGGACTTATCAAATTGTATCATTGATGATATAAAAACTTGCAACAATGGTGGTTTGATGATGGTTTGGGGCTGAAATGTGTTTATTTATGTTTAATATGTTTAAACCTCATTTTAAAAGTTTTCATTAATATTCATGAATATGCAAATTAGATTAATTACAAATCTGACCACAGGTAAAAGGCATTTGTCTAAGCTTTAATTTGGCACTAAACTTAGAGCTCTAGGATAAGTAGTACCCTAGATAGAATTGAATGTGTAGGCCTAACCCCATTTTCAATAATTATATAAGGGGTTGCCATGGAAACCATGCATTTTCACATAGCCAATACCAAAATATTTTGAGGACAACTTCGTTTCGCATTCACAGGGTTCCAATAAACAATTTGGCACCCATGAAAAATTGTCCTGGTGGTGCAAGGTAACCTAAAGTTGATGTTTAGTATATTTGTTAATTGCTCTAAAGGACAGACATTCTTGCGATTGGTATTCAAATATATAGTATCTATAAGGCACTAAATGACAGATATCTTGCAAATTATTTGTATTTGCACTAGATGACAGGCATTCTAAATATTGTTTGTATATGACACTAAATGACAGAACGCCAATAGGTCAATTGTATGTACATGGAGCAGTTAACATCCGAATTGTACAGATTAATATAGGGCACCAAATGACAGACATTCTACATATTATCTGTATGTGGCACTAAATGAAAGAAATTTTATAGATTATTTGTGTATGACACTTAACGACAGGCAGTTTATATATTATTTGTATATGACACTAAACGGCAGACAATATATAGATTTTTTGTATATGCCATTAAATGACAGACATTATTTTGATTATTTGTTTATAGCAATAATTGAAGACATTATACAGGACATTTGTATATTGCACTAATCGACAAGCATTCTATATACGAGGGTCATTCAATAAGTAACCAGCCTGACCTATTTCTAACTGATCGACACAGTCAAGATTTTCACAGTGTGTTTGGTCACCATATTTAGACATACATTTGTATGTACAAAATTTAAACAATATTGGTTTATCAGTTGGCAATTTATCGCGCCTTCAAGCACGTCAAACGATTTGTTATCGTCGAATTTGGTTGTTACGTAAATTTTACTATTGATAAATATCTTAAGTATGAAACATGATGTGTGCATGTGTAATATATCAACGGAACGGAAAATTTGTCGCCTACATGGTGGCAAGTAAAATGACCAGGTTGCATAATTTGATAAATCACATTACTTACTTAAGTGACCCAGGGTTAAGGACACTGGAACATAACTCTTTTCAGACATGTTTGGTACTCTCAAAAAGTAAAACTTTTAACAATTATTTATGAAATATATATCAATTAATACCCGAATATGATTATAAATACATTTTTGTAAAAATAGAAAGGAGTAAAATGCCTCAATACTCAAATCTTAACAAAGGACATTTCCATTTCTTCTAAGGAAAAATGTAACTATTAGTTTTGAACACTGTGAATTTTTCAAGAGCGCTGAAACTTATTCTCATTTTTTAAAAATGAATATATATTCTATTTGCTTCAATTATAACTTAGTTACAAGTAAAATCTTGCAATTTGCTTTTTGAAAATGACTCCTGAACATAGAAGCGTTGCATATTTCCAAAATAGTAAGTAAGTATGATCAGGAGAGTCAGTTTAGCATATTTTCAATGGTAGCTATATTTTTGTTAAATTATTCTATAATGTAATTTTCAAACGTTAGGTTAGAGTATCTTGCTGGAAATTAATTTTATAAGAAAAAGCGATCTATTTTAATCGAAATAAGGGTAGGCTTGTTACTTATTGAATGACCCTCCTATTATATCTATTAGGTAGTGAATGACAGAGACTATAAATGATTTGCAAATGGCACCTAATTACAGCCATACTTGGAGCAATACCTGCATGTGTTTGCATATTATGACAAAAACTGCAAAGTGACACGTTTCATGCTTTTACATTTTTCTTTGGAATTGGGACAGAAAAATTAAAGTAACATATTATTTCACACTTTCTAATAATCAAAATATTTTCTATTTAACTCCTCTGACGCTTATGGATATTCAACTACTAATGGTTGAGGGAACATATTGTTTTTACCTTGTACTGCCTTCCACTTGCCATACGTTTCTGACCTCCAACATCTTTACCCGTATTTTTTCATGCCTGGGTTATCTCCCATTCTTGAGTTATGTTCCTGTGATTAAAGCACCTAAATAAAGCAATCTTGCTAGCAATATATCGTTAATCCTTTTTTTCTGGTGGATTTTATCATAGGCCTACATATTGATACAAAAAGTATGGGATTGCCCATTTTGTATTTTCAGAGGTCGTAGGTAGAATTTCTAAGCTATGGTGCATTTCTGTCCCTGAAGGTTGCTTTAATCTTATCAAACAGTGCATATCTTGATGGAATGCAGCATTATGGACATTAGTGCGTTATAGACATGGGTTGTTTTGGCCATGTGTCGTTTCGGCCCTGGATTAATTCAGCCCTGTGTCGTTTCGGCCTTGTGTTTGCGAATAATGTTTGCAAAATTTAAGAATTTACTAAGTTGAATACAAATATTTATGCTTATTTTGCGGCAAACAAAATGACCATCAAAACAGGGTAAACTTCTACATCTAAAGGATAACAAAAAAAACAACTTGTCAAGTTTAACCGACCTACTGTCTTCTGAAAAGCTATCCTAATGTCTGATGGTTCAGGGATAGCAGCGTTACAAGTACAAGCTTTTCAAAAAATTTTGCCACCTTTCAGTACTTAACTAAAGTGGGTTGATGGCTACCGACTGAAAGTACAGAAGTCATTTGAAAGAGATATTTCAACGAACGTGGTAATCTTTTAAATGCGGAGATGGTGATAAGCTGCCTGTGTCATTCTAATGTTGTAACACCATGAGACAATACATACAGGTAATTTTCACAGATGGGCCATCTCTTACTACACCACTTAGCAGGTGCTACCATACAGGCTGCAAACTTATTTAGTTATAATTGCCATCCTCAAGGGGATGGCAATACTGATGAACTTATTTGCGTCATGCAGCAGAGAAAATATTTAAGCCACATGTCACAAATGGATTAAATAGATTTTAAACCTACATATATGCACATCTATCTTGAAATAGGTTGGCATATAATTTATGACAGAGTTATGGCCATTGACTCATGTCAGAATTTCGTTAATATTTATCCTGCTCCTTTAATATCAAAATGCAAATGATTGTTCCCTTTATTTATATTTATGAGGACATGTTCCCTACTCAGCGAGCTCAGAACTTTTTTATCCTATACACACTCTTGCAAGGGTCCTTTCCTAGCTCTGGCATCAATCGCCCATTACTTATATTACTAACTGATGACCATTAAATTAAAATGAGGGGCAGGCCGCCATAATTAAAACAAACTGAATAAATGAGAACATACCTTAAACATTGGTATTATTACGTAAATGAATAGATGCAGTGCCATCCGTAATCATGACAAAGATAGAAAGAGTAGGGGCTATAACAATCTAAGGGATATAACTGCAGCTCCATATCATAAAGCAGCTTAACTGGGTTGTTAAACTTACTTTGGAAAATCCTTAGTGATAACACCGAGACGACCCTTAACAGCAGCTGTGCTCACCTATTTTTCACGTGTATTTAATTTGCCTTTAACATCTGCTCCTGATGTTGTTTTTGTTATTTTTTTTTTTTTTTTAATTTTATTTTCTGTTTTTGTGCCCTGATCAGTTTCTGCTTTTTTGTAGTCTCTATGGCGACAACGATCAGCATGCATACTTGCGCAGTCAGATCTAGGGCTTTTATTTCGCATGGAGCATGAATGTGTTTGCCAATAAGTATATAAGTTGTTTTATCACAAAATCCAATGATACAGTAAAACCTGTGTAAAACGGCCACTCAGAAATAGACAGAACAAAGGTTTTGTGACAGCTGGTAGCTTAATGAAGGTCGAAAGTATTGCAGAGCATTCTACAATACTTTTGACCTGCATTTAGCGCTAATCGGTCTTGAAAACCAGTTTTGGTCGTTTTGAGAGTGGTCGTTTTACACATGTATTACTGAACATGCTTTTAGATTTTGCCAAAGCATGCGTGCAGGTGCTGGTTGCAGTTCTAATAATACATGAACCAAACTCATGGTGGCTGATTTTCTGGATAGGCTCCTCAAACGTCGTATCGGTGTAATTATGAATACCAAAAAAAATGACCATGGTTTGACACTAGTAACCAGCATGTATGGACATATACTGGCGGTAGCTTTATTGGAGAAACATGTACGTCTATTACGTTACCCTAAAAGTTTAGTATACAACATATATATTTCAAAAATACAAACTACAAAAAATAAGTACAGCTTGATTTGGTTAGAATAACTTCTAAGCCGCCGTGGTGTAGGGGATAAACCTATGCCTTGTAAACCAGGGGTCGCAGGTTCGATTCCCGGCTTCTCCCAGTCTGTCGGATGAGACTTTAAGCCGTTGTCCCGTCTTCTGAGACGCTTTAAAACCAGAACCACCGCCGGTTGAGCCTTCGGGAGTTCCTGGACATAGAACCACAAAAAGCATAAATCCACCCGGCCAGTACTGGTACAGCCAAGGAACACGGCCACAAAAATAATAACTTCTACGTGTTTAGTCACTTTACTTTACATTACAGTTTTACAACAGCTCATTATCTACGTTACAAGTTTAGACTCTCTTGAGACTTTGTAATAACGCATCTATGTTTGTTCTTCTTAAAGTATATCTTGATAGTTATTTTTTTACTTCAAAACACAGCTGAACTAAAGAAATATGCATTTCATTATAACAAAACAAAGTATGCGACATTAGTTACGAGCTATAGGGCCAATTACATTCTATCCCTTTATTAAGTTTTTTATACAAAAATTCACATAAACTTCACTATTCGACTGCAGAACCATCAAAACGTTTAAATGCGAACAATAGCTAATGTTTTACACATTATAACTGTCACCAAAATATATATTCAGCAAGTTAACTGCTTCCAAAATGTTCAATATTGGTAACGCATACAGCATATTTTTTTTGTCTAGTGGACGTTGTCTTGGTCACTTTTTAACATGAATAAAACTGAATTTCAACTGGAAAATAAGCTAACGGACTGTCCATGTTAACAATGCACTTTTTAGTTGATTCAAATAATAATGCCAAGTATATAACTTGTAATATACTCAACAAAACTAATTAAGGGTCACTTTTGTTATATGGTAAATTTATTTTATAGTGACATTCACATTATAATTCATATCTCATTTGATACATAAAAGTGTGAAGCATAAAAATCAACCAAACAGAACTACAGTTTTTCGACTAATCATTAACCAGTTAAGCTTAAGTATTAACACCCACAAAATCGAGGAGTCTTATAGGAGGTGGGTGGGGTAATGAACTCGCATTATCGTGCATCAAGATGAATTCCTGCCCAACTGCACCGGCGTAGGGAACCACAAAGGGTGTCAAGATCTCGTCCCTGTAGCGAAAACCATTAAATGATCCGTTCATCATCACGTAGAGATCCGTTCGAGTCAGCCCAAACAAGAGCGCGGCCATCACCAAATCGATCATGTTGAACAGCACAACAATCTTTGAAACGTTCGTTACGCTGCCGCCATGTTCGCTTCCATCTTGATAATCGAGACAAACTTTTGATTCGTCTGTGAACAATATGTGACGGTAATGGCGCCGTTGTCATGATCATAGACAAATGCTAGACGGCGGTTTCGTCTGTGTCTGGGCGTCAACGGGAGACGGGGTGTACATGTAAACAGCATTGCGTGGATTGTGTATATCGGCATCATGGAGTCTTTTACGTAATGTCTAAGCAGAAATGCGAACAGCAGTTGCGTTTTGGAACTCTTTGTTGATCGCTATAGTCGACTGAAAGGGCTGACCTGTGGCCATCATGACGATTTCACCGTTTTATTGCGGGCAGATGTCGACCTTAAGTGTCCACTTTGTGGCCGTCTTGCAACGGAACCAGTGTCTAGAGACTTTTGTCACAAACGTTGAATCACAATATGACGGACTCCATGATCTGCTGCCGCTTGACAAATTTACACCCATTATAAAATGTCCTATGTGTTCAATGTAGGTCTGATTACCCTATGGAATACTAGTTTACTCAATGGTTTTCCCCCATTTTAAAATTGTCATTAATATTGATGAATATGCAAATGAGATGATTTTTATATATGACCACTGGATGAAAGGACTTATCAAATTGTATCATTGATGATATAAAAACTTGCAACAATGGTGGTTTGATGATGGTTTGGGGCTGAAATGTGTTTATTTATGTTTAATATGTTTAAACCTCATTTTAGAAGTTTTCATTAATATTCATGAATATGCAAATTAGATTAATTACAAATCTGACCACAGGAAAAAGGCATTTGTCTAAGCTTTAATTTGACACTAAACTTAGAGCTCTAGGATAAGTAGTACCCTAGATAGAATTGAATGTGTAGGCCTAACCCCATTTTCAATAATTATATAAGGGGTTGCCATGGAAACCATGCATTTTCACATAGCCAATACCAAAATATTTTGAGGACAACTTCGTTTCGCATTCACGGGGTTCCAATAAACAATTTGGCACCCATGAAAAATTGTCCTGGTGGTGCAAGGTAACCTAAAGTTGATGTTTAGTATATTTGTTAATTGCTCTAAAGGACAGACATTCTTGCGATTGGTATTCAAATATATGGTATCTATAAGGCACTAAATGACAGATATCTTGCAAATTATTTGTATTTGCACTAGATGACAGACATTCTAAATATTGTTTGTATATGACACTAAATGACAGAACGCCAATAGGTCAATTGTATGTACATGGAGCAGTTAACATCCGAATTGTACAGATTGATATAGGGCACCAAATGACAGACATTCTACATATTAACTGCAACGGAACCAGTGTCTAGAGACTTTTGTCACAAACGATGAATCACAATATGACGGACTTTATGATCTGCTGCCGCTTGACGCTGACTTTGATCCGCCCTGAGCTGTCCGAGGGCCCTTTTTACTTCACCTGTAGGCATATGTTTTCTAGCCAATTTAATCCCACCAAACAGTATTACAAACAATTGTGAACACGTTTGTGATGCAAGTTGGCAAAACCACAACCAAAAAATGACTTTAATTTACATGTTTAAATTTTGCACATGGGCTGTTTCACCTCCATTTTCCGAGTAGCTGTGCTTTTGTTGTGATTTAATGGATAGTTGAGCAAGACTAGTCGATGAAGCAGCATTACAATGTACGCACAAGTAAATGGTTCAACAAAAGTATATAACCGTTTCATTTTATATATAATCAAGAATCATAGAAAAACCTTAATTCATATAAGTGATCCTTATTTTTGTTTTGTTGAGTGTAGGTGGCTGAATGAGCGAAGTCACTGTAATATTATGGTAAAATAAAGAAAAAATGCGTACAATAATTGTGCAGATGGAAGCATCTCACACAATTTGTAATTTTCTGGGCATCTCACACAATTTGTAATTTTCTGGGAACAAGATATTTAATGACGCTGAGTTGAGGGATGTCACAGTTGAGTCCAGTCATTGCAGAAGGATCAATAGATGCTGTGATCGAAGTCAGACAGTACACCAGGTCAGTCTGTCTCCTCAAGAGTATATACCAAGCGCTTCAAAGATTGATTTGGAAAGGATTTTATTCTTGGATAAAACAATTCATTCTGAGGACAGTCAGTAGCTGAAAGAAACACATAAAGAATGTGAGAATCTTCGCAAAAAAAACTCAAAATGTGGAGTTAGCAAATCGTCTGAGCTTCTACGATAAACTACGAGACCTGCTTCATATTTATTTGAACAGATGTGAATTTCAATTTTTGCGATTGGATATGAGTAAAGCAAACAGTTTTACTTTCTCATAAATTACAGACATGTTCCTGGTATGACCAAATAGAAAAAAGTGGCAATTTAAAGCATACCCATAACACGGCAGCCCGAGATACACGCCCCCTCCCCCTTAAATGATTTTAATAGCTAAAACGGGTGTGTCTTTCCTGAAGATGCGTATCTAAGCGTACAATTTTCTTTCAAGTTAGAGGAATGTTCATTCTAGTATTCAAATGAAAAAAAACAGCTTCTGAGTACCTGTTTTTGCTTGACAACTGGGCTAATTAAGTTCTACCATACTAGGGCCAAAATGGGTATTCCATGCATAAAATGTGTCCTGGGAGAATTGTGAAAAACAATTTCTCAAAACCCACAGCCTACTCAATTTCTGAGATGTTTTAAGTATATAAGTTCTGATACAACTGATTACCAAATATTGCATTCATGTGTTTTGCATACAATTTAGTGTTGCCATGGAAACTGTAAGCCCTAAAATTTGATGTTCAAGTTGCTTCCAAAAAGTAAACATCCAACTGAAAAGCTTTATTTTCTAATAGAACACAATTAATCTAGTTATGAACAATTCATAACAGGTTCCAAGAGATAGAGAGAAGTCGTTCGAGAACAGTTCGGAACATTTCGTTTCAGACAGCATGTATAAACGCTTAGAATTTGACTACTCATCTTCAGAGACCGTTTCAAACCAGTTAAATAAAGTAAAGAGCTATTTTCTTGGTGAATGCGTATTTCTGAAGATCCGACTATCATATGAAAATCAATTATTACAAAATATAATGAAAAATATTTGAGTGACAGCAATTTTAAATTTGTTCAAATAAACATGCAACACCTCTTGTAAACTATGGGAATGTATGAACAGTTAGGGACTGCAAACACATTCTGGGGTATACCTGTTGATGGAGCAATTCGGGAAACAGCAAACAAAGACACACAGACAGCAGGAGGCACGAAATGATTCAATTTAAATCCTGGAGCGGTATTCTAATATTACCTAACAGCAGAGTGCAGAAATATTTGTTTGTGGAAAGTGAGGAGAATGGTCCATGAAAAGTCACCAGGTGTTTCTCATGCAGATTTAGAACCAGCAATAATGAAAGCACATAGGCTGTTGTACTAAAATCCATTTGGGTGAACCCTTTCTCCAAATAATATGAGTTAATCTCAATTTCAACTCTATCTACAGCGCCACCTGACGTTAAACATGACCTTATTGTAGCAAGAGAGAAAGAAGAAAATGATTATGATGAATTTCGAAAGTCACGACTGAACATAGTGCATCTAAGGACCTCTGTAAAAGGCAGCCTAAACCACAGCTTAAGACATTTAGTGACCGCAAAAATTCAAAAAATAAAAAAATGCCAGTAAAGTATGTCATTCTTAAAGCAGATCGGAGATTTGGAAAAATGGTTTTGGTTGCTATAAGTTGTAATCTGGATGTGAGGGAAGTCTTGAAGCATCCTTTAGACCCGTTACCTTGGGAATTGTCTCATTGTGTTGGTACTATCAAGAAAAGGAACAAATCCTTTCTAACTTGCAGGATTAATTGAAGGCAGGGTAGCATCATCCTAGTGTATTACATGGCCATCAGCATGCATTAAAGATGGTATGAGCTTGATAAATAAAATCAGCAGCAACAATAGGATATTTTCGGACATTTCAGAAAGCATATTTGTAGATGCAATCCAGTCAGAAAATGCCAGTAGCAGAAAACAGTGTGTTTGATATCTTTAAAGACAGATCAATCAAAACAGCAGAGCGTTAGGGTAGACATGCGCGGATCCAGAGAGCTTTGTCCGAGGGGGTCCAACTCTGACAACGTTAACTTTTCTATTTCTTTTGTTGTGTTTTAGTTGATGTAAGGATAGAGGATCCAAATGCCACTAAAAGTGGGGCATCATTTAAATGGCGCTTCAAAAGCGGGCAGATGATGGCCCAACATTGAATGCTGGCTAGGTAGCTTTGTGATTGTTCAGGGAATCCGGACCAGTATTGTTAAGAAACCCTATAGCTTTGTGATTTGTCGGGGGGGGGGGGGGGGGGGGGGGGGGGGGGGCAGAGACCCCCATGTAAGCCCTCTATCTGGATCCGCACATGGTAGAGTAGGAGTGACTGCCTTAGCCCATGGTGATATCGTTGCTGGTCAGAGGATGCAAGAGTGGAGGAGATTGCTGAGATGTTTAACATTAAAATCACTTTGCCAAACATGGAGAAATGATCCATATCCAGAGAAGCTTGGCAGCAAACTAATTTTCATAAATTGTGAGGAGCAGTGTTTCAAAGACACTAAAAAGTGAGTATGACTGCAGAAAGTGAGGGTGCCTCTTTATAAAATAACCATACTCATATTATCAATTTCTGCCTTATTTGATTAAATAAGGTCACAAATTATATTATTGTGATATATCTTAATCGTTTGATCATCAGTTCTGTGAAGTTTGCTGAACTTTACTTTATTCAACTCAATTGACAATCAGGGGAAAATTTAAGTCTAGACTGGATTCAGAGAATGGTCCAGGATGGAAGATACTTTCTCTTCTGAAACCAGTGGTAAAAATTCAAAATCATTTGGCAGAAATGGTTACTGGGTGACCTTCTACAAAAATAGCTGACACAAATTTGAATCGTCAAAAATCATGGTCGCCATGGGGCGTGGCTGATTTTCCTTTATACCTTTTAACATCGTTTCCTCTAGATTGAAAACAATTTGGCAGAGATGTTAAATAGACCTTCTGCAAAAACAGCTTAAATGAACCTGATCCTTAAATAACATTGTCACCAATGGACATGCCTTATTGCTGCTAATGACCCTTTAACAAACCTTCTCTACTGAACCTGGACCCTTTCCTCCCCTCTGACGAAATTTTCTAGATGCGTCCATAATCTTTCTGAGGAAGAAATAGAAAGTGCAGGTTTCTTTACTTTGATTGTGTTCTTGCTGTCATATGACTTTACTCAAGTATTCAGCTGTATATACTGTTGAATCCTTATCTTTGTTTTATCTCCTTTTTATATCTCGATTTGTATTTAATAGGAGATGAAGCATCAATAAGTTAGGGATCTTTCATGCGAACCAAACATCTATTTGCCTTGATCCACATCTGAAATAAGGGTAAGGTTGGTACCATAAAACTAGTTTAAGCACTCAAGTAGAAATATTTTCTAACTGACCATTCCAAGGCAGTGCTTCTTTTGTGGATCAATTTTGTTATTTATGTTTCGTGTTTGTCGTGCTTTCTTGTCTGATCATTGCAGCCTTGTGGTCACCTGCTTGGAAAGGGCTAACCTCTTGGCTCTCTTGTGTGTGATGTTTTCTTGAGTTTTGTCACTTTCCCATGTGGTGTCCTGGGTCAGGTGTGGTACTTGATTTTATCGATTCCTAATCTTTGCCTTCTTACTTACTTTTAGTGTTCAGTGTCTCATCCTGGCGGTAGGATGGGTTGGTTTGTGGCTTATGATTGTGGCATTTTCTGGCCATACTCACTTGATTTTTCAAATACAGTAAACTTTGTTGCTGAGCATGACAAGTAAATATGACGCAAGTAAATTTTCAACAATTTATTGAGCAAATATAGCACACAAGATATAACGCAATAAAATAGAACTTTGTAAAAAGAATAAGAAATATAATAATACTCAAGTGATTGAGATAACTGGGTCTCGACGCCAAAAAACCTGCCTTCTGGGTTTGCCACCGAGTTAGGCTGAAACCAGCCTGCTCAGACATGCGCGGATTCAGATGGGGGACAGGGGGTCCGGACCTGGAGAATCACAAAGCTATAGGACTCCTTATCAATGCTGGTTCAGGTCCCATGGAAAATTACAAAGTTTCCATGCCGGCATTTAATGTTAGGCCACCATCTGCCCGACAGCAATACGCCATTTAAATAGCGTTTCGCTAGTTGGCAAATAATGGCCATTTGTAGCCTCGATACCCTCATAAACTAAAAAAAACTTGTCAAAGTGGGACCTCTCTGAAAAAATCTTCTGGATCCGCACATGTCAGATACTGCGTAAGGTTTATATAAAGGACGTTTGACTACTACACTTTCAAAAAAGTGCTGATTAGACTGCGTGCATGTGCAGGCTTTTCTGCGTCTTTGTTGTTTGCATGCAAATAAGTCAGTTTTTTTTTCGCGTCGAGACCCAATTATAATAAAGAAATGATTGTTGAGCCATGTCGTAACAAGCTATCCATTTTATTGTTCTACACGTACATTGCACGGGCCGCTGGACACATTTTAGTCCTCAAAACATCACGTGCAAAACAGTCTTTGGACATGCATAACAATTTGTATCTCATGTGTTTGGTTGCAAATAAAATTTTGTTAATACATCATACCAAAGTGAGCTTTATGCTTCCATTAAGATATGTCTCTTAATAATGGTAAGCAGACATGCTTAAAAACAGTGCTTACGTCGAGTTGAGTGCTACTCGAAAACATTATAAAAGGCAGTGTTGGTAATTGTGAAGCAGTATGCAATACCGTATTTGACCAAATAAGAGCATGGTGAATCATTCTTCAAAATTCTAAATAATGTATATCCAGATCAGCTGGCCAGGTGATCAGGAGATATACGGTTTCGTCCACACGATGAAGTCATTCAAATCATGAAATAACACCACTGAGGTGTCTAGGACACGGTATTTCATATAATGTAATCAAGGCATAAAGTACTCAGTATTGGCTTATTAAAAGCATGTTCAGTTAAAAGGTCAGAAATGGTATAAAGTAGAGATTTGCACAATACGCACACGTTATTATATTCATCCTTTACATGTTCCAAATGATGAGGCCAAAATGTTACAACAACTATTCAAGTGCAAAAAAAAAATATATTCATTTTCAACATTTTCTGAGCCTTTGAAAACCCTTTTTTCAGAGACCTGAAAACACGCTTCCATGAGTTACTTATTCAGTAGCAAATCATATAATGTTACATATATGTAGCTCATGCTTAAATAGCGATAATTCAGCATCAATGTAATGCCTGTCCAAATCAACCAAGTGGTGTCATATGCTTATGGTGGAATAGCAATAGTATAATTCAGCTCATTGAAAATATGCTTTCTCAGTTTACAACCAAGAGAACTGTCTAAATGTACATCAATACAAAATGTATTTAAATGGATTGATATAAGTTAATACCATAAATACATAGTTCACAGCCACAAATTTATGGCCTATAGGTCTTAACAGTCTTGCAGCATTTCCTGAAGAAATGAATGAAGTAAAATGGCCATAAACTATGAAGAAAAGATACGATTAGTTGGATGAATTTAAAAATGTCAGATTCTATGGTCCATGCGTGACACTCAAACAGGTAAAATATTATTTTGATTGTTTGTTATATATTAATGTATTTTGTAATACTGTCAGGTAAAATAATATACATAATAATAATTCAATTGTGCCACAACGTGAAAAAACCTGTCTTCGGGGGTTTGCGAACAACAAAGGCGCAGACCAGCCTGCGCATCTGCGCAGTATGATCAGCGCCTTTGTTATTCGCTATCTGGAGAGCATAGTAGACAAGCCTGCTCCATACAAAACTTCATTTTTCTAGCTAGTCTCTGTATCTAAGGAGACCGTTTTGAAACTGGCTCTGTCGGACACCCCGAAGACAGTTTTTCTCGCGACGAGGCCCAATTATCACTTTATCACCATAAATCATTTTATCACCAATTAGCACTTTATGTAGAGCGAAATGGCAAGATTCTTGTATTAATATGATTTTAATTAGTTTATGATAAAACTTTTGAAGAAACAACCTAGGTGTTGGATTGTTCAGTTCGCTAAAAGATTCGTACAACAATAATGTAATTGTAGGTCAATCGTTCAACACAGTTATCACTATTGGCAAAAATATGTGAGGTCTCAGTTAGTTTAGGTTGATATTGCAGCTTGACAAACACTTTTTTGACTGATTGCTTTCTTCTAGAATAGTTTTCCTCTAGTCTTCCAGAATTCAACCTTATCCTTGAACATTTCCATTAGATATTTTGAATTTATTTTGTATATCTGATGTTTATTACATGATGGCCTTAATTTTTGATCGATAACGTCATGTCGGAAAAGTGATATAACAACACGATTACTCACACCTTTCAATGTAAATGGATCAACATAGCTGGCGTCAGTGGCAACGTTTCTTTCCTATTGATATAAGTGTCTTTATTAGAAGTCTATTTTTGTTAAAACGGTCATATGATAAACAGAATCTGACATTAGTGATCATTTTGGGTGAAATTTATGCAACTTGCTGAAGCTTACATCATATTTTATATTGAATGACCACTTGTGCAAGATCATCTATTTATTTATTTGAAATGTAAAGGTTACCCTACCAAAATTGGTTTGGAATGTTGCTTTCTATTTTGCTCAAATTTATGGTAGCTCTAGATAGGTATTCATCCATGGAGTAGCTGGCCACTTATTCCATAGAAATCATGCTTCTTTCCCTTAACAATATTTTGTCTGAGATCTGGATTGGATTCTTGAAACTGATTGTGGAACTTCCTCCTTACAGCTGATTTCTCAAATCTATTCTGTATATTTAGAAGACTTGTTTGTGGCCTTGGGACGCCGTGTCCAGGCTGCCATTCAAACCGTGGGTCATATTTGTATCCAATATCCCTCTTTGGAAACTGTGATTCATAAGCTGTGGAAAAGCTCAGTGAATTTTGCAGATTGGATGGAATAAAATTTGTAGCCTTGCTGCCAAACTCGTCTCTGTATTCAGAACCAGGATCAGATGTTGCTGGTCTTCTTAGGTGTAGTCTATGGTAATCTGGAACTCCTTCAGATGGTTGGGCATTCATTCCATTTGTATTTACTTCCCTTGGTTGTATATCATGTACAGTTGATTGAACTTTAGGTTGTTTGTCATCGTCATTTTCAGGGTGGTATAGCGCCTGTGTACTAGTGTACTGAGTTGTATTGACTTCTTCTCTAGGTTGTACCATGGCTGGGCTACCTTGTACCGGCATACTGTTGTAAACAATCCCTACTCTTGGGGAACCCCTCATTGGTGCACTATTAAACCTCAGTTTACCGCTATCTAAACTTGTTGCTACAGTTATATTGTCTGAAAATTTTACACTTTTTCCTGACTTTGAACTAGCTGATTTTCTAACATTATGTAAATTTTGATTTTCAGAAGACATTACTTTCAATGGTTCATATCTAGAAAATTTTCCTATTTCATAGTCTTGTAAAAATTTACGAGTGTTATAATTCTCTCCCATTTCACTGTCCTTTAAAATTATTCCACCTTCTTGAACTTTAACTCTAGCATTTTCAACTGTCGGTTGAAGAGAAAATTTCTGACTTAGCTTTAAGTTCTCATGCTGGTTAACCAGATCACGTGTTTCCCGTCTGTCTCCAGAAAGATTGGGTTGACTGGTACTCAGTGTCCGGCTGTACCTGAGAGCATCTTTCATACTATGATTAAGCGAAGTTGGCAGGTTTAGAGCATCAACATGTGAATGCATTGTATTCATGATCTCTGGACCACTAACCTCTAAAGCATTCATATTATATGCCAGCCGTTCAGGACTATAACTAGTTTTATAAAGCCCCGTCCTCTCCTCGTTATACTTTCCTTCATGTCCATAAAATGTAGAAGGTTGTTCATGTTCATGGACGTGGCCCATTTTATAATTAAGAGATGAAACATCATGATTTGGCCCATGTGCTTCTAACACCTTCCATCTATTTTGGGCTTCTAGTTCCTGGAAGTTTTTGTCTTGGTCTCTTTTGGTGGAATCAAGGTATTGGGCTTCTTTCTCTCCTGATGGAGCGCCTGAAAAAAGTTATTAACCCATTTAAGCCTAATGGAAATTCCCAACTTTGTCAATCAGACGAATCTATTTCTAATTTAACCCTTAATGTGCCAATCGCAACAAAAGTCGTCTGATTTTCTTGTCTGCTAAAATGTTTAAGAAGCCTCTATGGCAAACAGTGTGGACCCAGATCAGACTGCTCCTATAGGAGCAGTCTGTTATGGGTCCACGCTGTTTGCTTTTATACTTAATTCGTCAATGATGATAGGCAATTATTTGCAGAAGACGACATTTTCAGATACATTTTTTTCTTGACGCTTTAAGGGCTAGGCCAAATGGAAATTCCCATCTTTGTCATTTGGACGAACCCATTTCTAATTTAAGGGTTGTTGGGTATTAAGATTCATTCAAATTTAAAAAGTACAATCTGTGAGCAAACAGTGAGTGTAGAACCTGATCAGACACCGTGTTTAGCAGAATCGGATCTGGTTCTGTATTGTTTTACTCCTGTCCGATAAAAAGGACTTTAAGCTTTAATGTGTTAAGAATCTCAAAAAAGTGCTAATGTAGTATTGAATCTATTAAACGAGATAAAGAAAAGAGGTAGGACACAAGGCCTTGCTAAGCATCTTATCACTTTTCTTAGAGAGTTTAATAAATTCAATAATACACGAGCACAAATGTAAGATAGATTTTATTTGTCATAAGACACTAAATCTACTATTAAAATATGTTTTATTTTACTAAAAATGCTAAGGTTTTGCCACATAAAGGGTGTTAAGAAAATTAAATTGTTTTGTATTAGTTTGGTAATAATGTGTTAATTTACATAAATGGCATTTATATATGCTTTGGAGTGGACAGCCTTGAAAAGAAATAAACAATGGGATATTTAATCAAATACTTTAACACAAAAACAATGGTCTAAAAAATATAAGTACTCAATTGAAAGTGCAAAATGGAGTTTTATAAGTAAACAACCATTGCCAAGCAATGCACTTAGTGATCTGAACCTTTCCTGATTGGTCAAATAACTCTCCAAGATTTGTTTTTATCTTATATAAATCTTTGGGACAGTTCTTAAACTATTAGGATAAAAACAACCATCCAAAATCATAAATGTCGCATTTTTTTGAAAAGTCAGACTTTCTTAAACATTTGAAAGACAGTAGCCATACGAATTATAATGTAGTATGGTCTTTGTATGTCAGAAACAATGTCAAACACTATAGAATTTTACAGGCAACAACGGATCCATAAAAATGCATTTTCAGCATCATTTCTGTTTTAGTTCTTGTTTGTTTGTTTCGTTGCTTTATGTCTCATGTCAACAGCTATTGTCATGGTGGGATGGTCAGGTGACCTAACCACACTTTTTCCTGGGCAGGCTTGAACAAGCGTATAACCAGTACTTTGTGCACATACTTTCGCCTGTAACTGACAACAACCCTTCTTGAATGATTCAACGGAAGAGAGGAGAATAACTGAAGGAAATTATTTCATGATCAATCTCCACGAAAGTATGGGAACAGCCTGGGATCAAACTCAAGAGCCCTGGATCTGCAGTCACACTCGCATCTGTTGCCAGACACGTTACCGACTGCACTACATGGCCAGGTATTTCCATTTTAATGATTTTAAATTATATGATGAGTTGCGGAATGAAATTTCTTAACACCCTTTATAAGCTCTTAGGCGTCAATTAGTAATAACGTGACTGAAATATGTAATTAACAGGTGGCTTATCAATTTTAATACATTTTTACATGACCGTATTACACATGCAAAACTGGTGGAAATGAACAAAATAGTAAACCTGAGAGAAGTAACATACTAATATTATGCAGATTTATTGTCTTTGATGATATTTATGTAGTTAACCATTTTAGTATTTATGGATTTCTTATAAAAAATTAATATGATAAAAATGGGATTGTCCATTTTATATCTTAAATGGTTGCTGGTTGGAATTACCAAATCAAGATGTACTTATGTCCCTAAAGATTGTTTTACCATATCAAACAGTGCAGGTCTTAATGAAATACGATGTAACGCATTTCATCAGGAAAAATTATAAATGCCATTTAAGTACCTTTCTATTGGGATCAAGTATAAGAAAGGAGGTTAAAGGATAATGATACAAATAAATTTTGTCGAAAATAAGTGCCATGCTTAATCTTATATATTTTATCACTATAGTCTGAGGACAATGGCTATTGTCAGTAGAATATACGTTTTATTATTCCATAAACAATTATATATGATGCACTTAGCTCTTGAATTGATACTATCTGACCAATTTACGTTGTTGTTGTTTTTTTTTCCTACTTTTTTCTTGTCAACATGTGTTCTAATTGAATAAGTAAAAGCTTACCAAAATGGTGTATTCCAGTGTAACTAATAGTAAGTGAGTGTTGAGAACCAACATACAGATAAAACATGTTTTATTATGATGTATGTCATATTTAGACGCAATTATTTAATGGGGCCAGGGGTAAATTTTAATTAATGAAAAATAAATGAGCCCCATCAAGGTGGCCAATCACGTGACTTAAATCAATTATTTGTGCTAGTATTTGGACCAAATCAGTTATAAAATCCATCTTAATTTTCTTAGTTTGCAATTATTAAACTACTGGGGACATGAAACAAACACTTTCATTACAGTTGGAAGCATAAAATTATGAGGTATGATATCTGCACCTGGATGCATTAAAATTCACCAAGCTTTAAAATAAACATGACTAACTTTCTTAATGATGAGTTCCATTTGATTCTTTACACCCCAGTCAACAGTTTTTCAGTCAAGTCCGGATGGGTCTTGCTGTGTTGAAACAGTACTAAGCAGAAAATAATGTATCTTGCTCAAGAACATAACCCAGTGAAGCCGGTGAGGCTCGAACCTGCAATCCCTCATTCTTGAGTCAAGCACTCTACCACTGATCCACTTCGCTCCCAAACTTCTTAATGGTTCTGTCAAAATACTAGTGTGAAATAATCAATAAAAGTCATGTGATTGTCCACCATGACAATGGTCTCAAGTTTTTGTTTTTATTTTCTATGCTCTTATGAAACCATCCAGTCATGCACACTTGTTTTGAAGTAAATTCCAATGTAACATTTATATTTAAGGTGCATAATAATAAAGAAAGGATTTTAAGCTGGAATAATATTTAGACAGTGATATATGGACTTGTTGATGTCTGGTCTTAAGAGTGTAAATCAATGATCCATTTTCCAGTTGTATGTTCTCTCTATTTCAGAAGGATCAGAGTTTTATCCAGATTATTCACTGGATGAATATTCACTGGAGGTAGGTGGGTGAAGTTGATGGGGGAATAGCAGTATTCTATGCCTCACTGGGAAAATATATATAAAAAAATAGTGAGTATGATCAGGAAATACCACAATTGCAAACTGCAGACAAACCTGTGGCGATGTGAGGAAGAGCCACACAACAATCACTAGACACCAGGAAGACAAACAAAGTAAAGCGACCAGCTCTCTCTTCCCCATCAAGATGATTGCAAAACAAGAATGGGCATAAAGTAACGTACAACAAAACATATCACAATTACAGAATCCCACAATGGGAGTAACAATCAACATCGAAACAACAACAACAGAACCACCACCTTAGAACGGACAGTAAGCAAAGCCAATGGGGGACTTAAATGCATTTTACTGGTACCATATCTTCGCTCTAGATTCTGCCATTGTTGAAGCACAAAATATGCTTGCAAAATGCTCCACAATGATTTGTCAGTAATTTAACTATATGAGCATAACAAAAACCTATCCACTTTTCAGCTAGCAGCAATTTACCTGCAGGAAAGAATGGAACAGCATCGGGAGATCCTTTCAGATCTTTAGAGACCTCTAATACTTCTAAGTTTGGATCTTGATGAGCCTTATTCTGAAGTTCCTTCCAACGCTCTGCTTCCTCTTCTGGTGTTAACTCTGGTAGATTTACATAATCTTTACCTTGTAGAAGACGTTGTTCTTCCCTTTCAGACAGTGTCTGCATTCTGTTTATATAAAGAGTAATAGATCGTTTGCAAAAGATAATAATCCTTTTAATCCTATGGTATACACTAAGTTAAAAAAAGCAGTAAGTATAAGCAGGAAATGCCACAATCACAGACTGCAAACCAACCCACACCACTGTGAGGAAACACTTTATTAATTTTTTGCATACCCAAGCTGAAAAAGATTAATATTTCTTTATTATCATTAAGGTCTAGTGTTCCCTTTTCTTTACAAGGGCTAACATAAGTTTTAACAGCATGTTCTATTCTGAGTTGTAAGTGCTAGCTCAATTTTTGATTTCCAGCCAGTCCAGTGCTGAAAATTCATTGTTAAATTATTCATTCATCGTTTGGATGAAAAAGACAATGAAGATCCATACATGCAGGCTTCACAACAAGCCAGCCGATCTGGATCTACATTGTTTTCAAAAGAGGGTGTTTGATTTTGATAGAAATGTGCAAATTGCTTTAGCTTTGATATGGTTTGTCCATATGGTCTGCCGCTCCCCGACTTGAACAAATTAAATCAGTGTAGTTTTTGTCCTTGATCGTAGCATTAACCTTTTTTTATAATCAATACTTTGGCAAACAGTGGAGACCCAGATCAAATGTGGCATTTCATCAGGATCTGCACTGTTTGCTACGATAAAAATCTCCAAGGACGAAATATACCATGATTTAAAATGAACTCTCTCTAAATATAAACTGGACAATCCCATAACAAGAACAAGAAGTGAGCTAAGCTCACATACCCCCGGCGGTAGCCATCAGAGGTGATAACACTTTCAGAGAAAAAACAAAATTGTCAAAGATTTCATAATCCTAAATAAGAAAACTTTGATGAAAAATGCCCACACCGTGTATGTGTTATATAAGAGTGACAGAAGGAAAATTGAAAATTTGAAAAAAGAAGGCAAAATGAGTATAAGCACCTTAATTTTCATTTACACAATACACTTTGCCTACCTGAAAGTGTACAAAAAATTTCATAATCCTAAATCAAGTAGTTGTTGAGAAAACTAACAAAAAACGTCCATGTGTGTTATATAGGAGTGACAGAAGGAAAAATTGAAAAAGGAGGCAAAATGAGCTTTAGCATCTTTATTTTCATTTACACATTACACTTAGCTTACCTGAAGGTGGCTCCAATAGGAACCAAGAAATCTGCGGCAGAAATTTTCATTGGAAAGAAAAATGAATAAATAAAGGGACTGATAAGCAATATGTGGCTGTTTTTTGTTACACAATACAACTAATCACTATCAAGCTTTGTACCAAATTTCAGAATCCTAACTCAAGTAGTTGCTGAGAAATCTTTGACAGAAAAAAAAATGTCCATATGTATTATCATATAAGAGTGAAAGAAGGAAAAAATGAAAAATTGAAAACAGACAAAATGAGGATTAGCATATTAATTTCCATTTACACAGTACACTTTGCCTACCTGAAGGTGTACACAAAATTTTAAAACACTGACTCCAATAGGAGCTGAGAAATCTGTGACAGAAATTTCCATTGGAGAGAAAGAAAAAGGAACAAATAAAGGGACTGATAAAAATATGTGGCTGTATTTTTGTTACACAATACAACTCATCACTATCAAGCTTTGTACCAAATTTCAGAATTCTAACCCAAGTAGTTGCTGAGAAATCTTTGACAGAAAAAATTTTATATAAGAGTGAAAGAAGGAAAAAATGAAAAATTGAAAAAAGAAGGCAAAATGAGGATAAGCATTTTAATTTCCATTTACAAAGTACACTTTGCCTACCTGTAGGTGTACACAAAATTTTAACACACTGGCTCTAACAGGAGCTGAGAAATCTGTGACAGAAAATTCCATTGGAGAGAAAGAAAAATGAACAAATAAAGGGACTAATAAGCAATATGTGGCTGTTTTTTGTTACACAATACAACTTATCATTATCAAGCTTTGTACCAAATTTCAGAATCCTAACCCATGTAGTTGCTGAGAAATCTTTGGTGAAAAAAAAGTTTACAGACAAACAGACAAACATAATTACAGAAAAGGCAAAAACTATATACCCCCTATATACTTCGTACCGGGGGATATAATTATTGCATCAATATGTATGGGAAAGTCCATCAGACTGAAAGGACTTAAAATGCTTAATCACATTATAGATAAAGCATGGTGGTTACCTTTTGTAGTTAGGATTTACAGGTGCATTAGCAGCAGCTGCAGTCTTCATGGGTGGTGGTCGGGGAACCAGCATCTTGCCAATGCGTCCTTCTTGTGGCCTTGGTGGATCAAGGGTATTGATTGAACGAGGATACTGCAAACAAATGACACATTTTTAAATTAACTTAGGTATGTTTTTCATAACCATATATAAAGAGCAGCGTGCATTAAGAGGCTATTTTGCCCCCCCCCCTCCCTATGAGGCTAATAAAATAAAAATTGCTTTTCACCAACTTCTTTTTAGTATATAAGAACAAAAGCCTAAGTGTAAAAGTCTGGTATTCATTTGACTTTTACCGTTGCTATGGTAACAAAATTTGCTGCCAAAATAGGCTGAAAATAGGAAAGTTACCATTTTGGAGCAAATTTGAGACATTTGACAGAGAAATTAACATAGAGCACAAGCAAATACCAAAATATATTTGAACAGATGATGAGAATTATCATGGTACACAACATATCAAATTGTTTTATAGTATTTAACTCTGCTGATAAATCTAATTCTTACAAAATTGGTCCCACACCAAAATGACAATGTCTTTATTTTAAGCCCCAATTTTGGCGACCATTTTTGTATCTATAGCAACGGTAAAGGCAAAATAAATGTCAAACTTTAAACTTGGGTTATTATTCTAAC
Organism: Loripinus fragilis; assembly: GCA_964019695.1. Taxonomy (NCBI): domain Eukaryota; kingdom Metazoa; phylum Mollusca; class Bivalvia; order Lucinida; family Lucinidae; genus Loripinus; species Loripinus fragilis. The sequence goes on from OZ026526.1 coordinate 59,084,890, forward strand.
AAACCAATCAAATAAAAGTGTTGAACAGCAACTTTCATTTTTTGGCTCCAAAGGGGGCCAAATTTGCCCCAAATTACACGTAGCTCTTTCTGAAAAGATCTGAGAATGTAGAATGTGTAACCTGTCTTTGGGGTTCCCAACAAAGTGGGATTCAAACTAGCCTGCTCTGCTACAGAGTCTAGCTAGAAAATTAAATTTCGCTTCTAGCAAGTTTAGATATGATACAATATTATTTACAATAAGCTAATAACAAAGGCGCTGATCAGTCTGCACAGATGCACAGCGGCTTTGTTGTTCCCAAACCACCAAAGACAGGTTTTCTTCCATCAAGCCTATAAAATGTAGATATAAAGCTGCACTAGATTGATATGCATACATGTTTAAATGGTGACTAAAATGCAACAAATACCAAAATTTCATAAGATTTGTTCATGTCACAATATCACATAGTCTGTGTAGCTTAGAAAATGTTATTGTGTCACAAAAACAGCAAGATATTTAAGGTTGTGTTTCTAAGATTTAACATTAACCACATTTACTATTAATACCGCTTACTGCTATCCTTTCAAAAAATCTGATCACATCATCTTGCCAAATATTACAGGGGTGGGGTCAAGGCATCCAGTGCCCCCTTCTCTGGACCCATGCTTGATAATAAATACTAATAACTTACCAGTTTATCATCAGTAATCCCATATGTATCATAAAACGTCGTTTTCTCCTGCAGATTATCAAGCTTGTTAGGATTGATTGGGCCGATGCCAGAATTACTTCTGTCGTATGTAGTTTGCCATTGATCCCTCTCTAGGTTACGTAGTGCGTTAGCTGATCTCTGAGACACACGCATTTCTGGGGATCGATCCTGGAGGTTTGGGGCAACGACCTTCGGTGGTATTGGGTAGAATTCTTGTCTACCATCATGAACTTTGACAAGCTGCAATAAATATAACATGTTAAGCTGTGTGCAATGTTCAAACAATGATACTAATAAACAAGGAGATTCCAACAGTGAGGTCATATACGCTTAGTACTAAAATTAAGTTTATCAGCAGATCTTACAGTTATTTGAAATTTTGGAATTTACCTTACCTTACGTCACTGTCATAAACGATTTGTGGAATAATACCTGTGCAATTTTTGTACAGATATCATGTTTTGTACATTTACCAGAAATGTAACAGTAAAATAGAATCGGATTTTAATTGTAAAAAACTTTTGGCTGGAAATCACTCCGGTTTGCAATTATTTAGCATTGTGTTTAAGCTTTTAAGTTGCAGAGTTGTACAGGTCCTTACACTGGCACCAATTTGTAATTTGTCCATCCCTTTACTATTAACACATTTATATGGTTTATGCTAGAAGTGATTATATATCTTTAGTAATTATCAAGTTTAGTTTGACTCTATAAAGAATAGTTTTATCAAAATGTTTCACTTATTTATCAGGTCCACTTAAGGTCCACTTAAGTTTTTCATTGCAGCTTCAGATGACCCAGTGTTAAATATGCTATAAATAATATTGACAAAACTATTCTATACTTTACCTGATTAAAGCCGTGTTCACCAACCCAATCAAGTCCCTTCTTTTCTGAAGCATGTGGATGGGCAACAATTTCACGACGGTCACCAAACCCTGCAAAAATAAAAAAAATAGTATGACATCAGAACATTATATTGTTTTTGTTTTATGGGGCTTTATAGTTACTCCTCCCCTTCCTGTGCTTCACCACCAATCAGTTTGCAAAACAAAAATAATTTTTGGCCAACTTAATTACATATTTTATCTATTAAGTACATGATTAAGTGAATCCGTGAAGTGGTCAATCCGACAATTACCAAAGGCACATTTATGAAAAAAGAGAAAACTACAAGTAGGTCGTAGATCATATATTACAATTAAAAGGAATTAAGTGTTTCACTTGCTGCGCTCGTTCCCACTTAATTCCTTTATGATTGTAATATATGATCTATTACCTATACGAAATGACTCATTATTATCAAAGGGGCTACTGGCCGAATGAGCAGCTACAAAAAAAACGCAAGACCTGCTTGAGATTTAAATGTATTATTAAGATCAAATTATCACCCCAGTTAACATTAGATCAAAATTAAGGAAATTCTATTAGCTTAAAATTGTAATTATTTTCTTACCCATCAATTTAAACATGTGTTTTGGGTGATCAAAATAACCATCTCATTGAGAAGGTTCTTTTGAGTACCAACAACATATGTTTTGGATGAGAAATAATTAAAGAAAATAGTTTTCAATATGCACTCTTATCTGGAGACTGGTTAACGTGTATGAAAATGAAATGGCTTCTCACAAATGATGACCCAGGGAAGAATTTATCCTTATACAAAAAATAACGCGGATTTGAATATAGTCATGTGTATTTTTTTGTTGTTGTTTTTTCTATTATGAAATGTCCTGTCTTGATTTCAAATTAATCTTCTTCTTTTTTTTTTAAAAAAAAGTTTAGATATATTTTACCTTTTTGTAATCTTTTCTCTAATAAATTAATGTTTGGTATGCAAATCACTCCTATAAATCCCAGACACAGCGTTATGAATGTGTTACTTATATAATCACCTTTTGTTTTATGAACGATAATTGTATCAGCTGCAGTAGCTGGCATCTCGTTGCTGATTGGTTTCTCATTTCTCGCTGCCACGCCCCTCTTGGGATCTTCTGAGCTGTCAAATTTAGGGAAAAGAGCTGTTCTTGGAATATGTGATGCATATGGATGATCCGCTGGGAAGGTTTTGTTAATCATCTGTGGACTGGAAATATAAGTCAATCTATGATAAGCAAATCTAGTAATTTCATGATTGTATCAATATTAGAATGTTTTATAAATCAAATATACTCAGATAAAAGGGTGAGTTTTTAAATATCTGCTCAAAAGCATAGACTATGGGTACACACGAGTACACACATTCTATGTTGTTGTTTTTTTTTGGGGGGGGGGAGAAAATGACATTTAATAAATAAATTCCTTTATTGGGGGTTAAGGTGAAGGCCCAAGGTTCAGTTCAAAGTTCACGTGACACCCAGTTGGTTCAGTTTAAACAACGATGTTGTTTGTCTCATTGTGTGTATGAAGGGGCGAGTTTGGTTTAATGGTGTTGTACTTTGCATACTTTATTAAATGACGCGCAGTTTGAACAACTAATCTAATTATCTACCTCGCTTCAAACAGACTGAAAACCCCCTTGTCGACTTTTCATTTTTTTTTCTTTATCCTTAGTACAAGGGGAAATGAATATATTACAAGGATATGACAAGTAACATTTCATATAGTGCCCCTTGGATTACTGAACGATATTTCTCGAGTTGTTGTTTTTCTGTTTGGGTAAATACGTTTGGGTAAATTACGAGCTAATGCGCTCTCCCTTTCTCTCCCTCTCTTTCTCTCTCTCTCTCTCTCTCTCTCTCTCTCTGTTTCAAGATCTGTGTATGGCGTATTTCAGGTCATGAAAACAACTTATGTCACCACGTTCTATAGAACGGTCTTTCTCCAGACTACGCTGCTGGCAAAATTGATGTTTTGATATGCCTAATATTGGACAATGTGAATACCTTGACTCTGTGTTTATGGGCATTTCCCCAGTTTTATGGAACCTTGATAATATAGTGCCTTTGATAAAGTACTGGAGAACTGACATTGCGATTACATGCATTATATCTGTATCCGTCATTGTATTTGAGCAGCGGCATGAGATTTCCAACAATTTGACATTTTAACAAGTGTAGACTCGGACGAGCCTCTGCAGCCTCATTTAAAGCTTAGAAACTTCAAATGGTGTTCAGTCAGTAGCTTAACAATCATAGAATACACAAGCAACTAGCAAAGGCTCTGGTCAGACTACGCGTATGCGCAGGCTGATCTGAGGCTTTGCTGGTAGCACATACCACATTGTTGGAAATCTCATGCACTGGCTCATTTTATTTAAAAATATAACCAATATTTTAACACGGACAAATACGCAGACATTAAATATTCTATTATTTACATTTCTTCGCACGTCTGGCAAACAGGAATATCCATAAATTGGTTTTGATTTACATAAAGAATTATGAACAGCCATTAGATATTGACATAAAGAGTATCAGTAAATTTGTTCTAAATAGCCACTAGATATCACATGGACTTAAAATCTATAACTACAATTGTTCTGATTGTCTACTAATGAAGGTATCCAGGAAGTGATCGTACCATTTCCTGCCATTCATTCTCGTCTGCTTGTGTACTTTAGTAAACTATATTGCAAACAATATAAACCATGATATGACTGCTTTCCTAGTCTGGACAGAGTTTATATTGTTTGCTGCATTGATGAAAGTAGTCTGGGATGCATTTTAATATACTGACGGACATTAAAAACGCAACACTTGGATAACACCCTTTAATTTATGTCTCGAAAAGGAATGCATGACTGTTAAGTTATAAGTAACACCTGAAAAACTTCATGAAAATATAAACTTTTTAGGTATGGATCAACTGTTTCATATGACAAAGTGTGATCAGTGAAAGATTACCTGCTTCTTTAAATCAAGAAACACGAGAAGCTTTAAATTTTTTTGTCATGGACTTTGCTAGTCATCCAGGAATCACTCTCATATTGATTGACAGACTTACGATACAGCTTGTTTGCTTATTTGACGTTTATCTGTTGGTACCATTTCATTTGATGACTAAATTCTCTGTTAAAGTCAACGACATTACTGCCTCTAATGCATTTAGTCATTGAAACATTTAAGAAATGTTTCAATGACTAAATGCATTAGAAGCAGTAATGTCGTTGACTTTAGTTGTACAATTAAGACTATAGTGTTGACTGCAGAAGCCAACTAACTCATGATGACATCATCAAAGCAAAGGCAGTTTATATTCAGCTGTATTTTAAAAAATATAAAGGAAAGTTAGTGTTGCGTTTCTAAAGTCTTTCAGTATATATGCAGAAGACGTTACAAGCAGAGTACATTTTCAGGATAAAAATTATTGGCAAGAGAGTTTAATCACGGTTCATACCAGGTGCTTTATCATATCGTTTTACCTTAAATTTTGAACGCCATAAGTGCATGTACTTATCATTTTTAGTTAAGACCAATGGACTTTGTTCATAAGGTTTGACCCAATAATGTCAAGATGGTCCATTGGATACAAAAGGTGAACATTTTCATTTTCTGTCCTTGAAGATCGTTTTTATCTAATTTCGAAATAGATCTCATATTTCTGAACCTGGAGATAGATCTTATCGTATCAAATAATGCGGCATTTTATCTGTGTCTTTTACTGATTCCAAAAGTACCCATTTGCGGATTTCTAGTATACAAACGGTCAAAAATGTGTGCAACTTCAATTAGGTACCTGATGTCATGTCTATAAGAAAATCCACGATTGGTTTGATCATTTAGGTGCAGACTTATCTGTGTTTGCGCTTTTTGTACAAATATTAAGATAAAATTATTTAAGTCGGTTAGGATTTGGAATCCATAAATGCTGTTTAAAGCTGCATTTCTAAGCGTAAAGCTTAGAATACATTAAGCATGAGAGCCGCAGCACTTTTGGGTGGCACTATTTTTTTTCTCATGAGCAAAGTCGGGGTCTGCTGATTTTTAATGTATGTTTTCTTATAACCCCCCCTATACTGTGGAGGGGATGGGGCGTGTGTGAAAGGCGTTGAACTTTCCATTAACTCTCCTTGACATATTCAATCGAACACGTGGCCACCAATCCAGCTCCTCCATCGCATATACCAGTTGGATTAAACATTCTGTTTCCTTATTCTGAGAGCAAAATTTATAAATAGGGCAATGCTATTAAATGAGACACTCATTTAACTTTTCGACACTTAAGAGGATATTCTGGTCATTCTGCTTGACAGTTTAAAATGTTTTGTAATGAAGAAAAATGGCATACTTCAACACATATTCTAGAATCGGTTTATGTACCAGGGCACACTATTTAAGGTATGTCGAAGGTAAAAATCAAGGCCATCGACTAGCATTTTTTGGATTTCAACAATTTTGTATTGGTTAGAAAAAATAACGATTTTGCTGGATTTAAGGTCCATCTCATTCATAGGAAACTGGTCCTTCTTCTTCATAACACAGTATTGATTTGATGTGATGAAGGTGCTGGATTGATGGTCATGGAACCGAGTCTACTGTCTTCAATATGTTTCACCAAAAAGAAAAAAATGACTAAAAACTTTACCCATAGCTTAAGTTACTTACCCAATAGGTAGCTCATGAGGTTCTGGAACCCTGAAAGGTAAAAAAATAAAACATGGAATGAAATGCTGTAAATCTGCTGAAGCAAACTAGTAGGCCTATAAAATAGGGACGCATTCGACTTTTAATTAATTACTCCTACAATAGTACGTAAATAAGGAAGATTAAAGTTATGCACGAATATGAACATTAAATAATCATGATAAGAAGTCACGAGGCATTGCAAAAAAAACATAAAATATTTAAAATTATTGAGCCAGCATATGAGAATTTGGTACGAATCGCATTGTTGGGCAATGAAGGATCATGCGAGTCTGCGCACATGCGCAGACTCACCTGAGCCTTCACTGCTAGCATACACGAAGTATGGATGTAGATGGAGATTCAGGATAAATTTAGACCTCTTGCTCTGCTTGTTACATCAGCATGGGCATTGAAAGGAGGCTTTTGTGCATGTGTGATATGTACCAAAAATACTGTCTACCAAAATATCATGTGCTACTGCATGCATGGATCCAGGAAGTTTTGCCTGGGGTGGGGGTCTAGGCCCGACTGCCAGAAAACAGCTCATATAACCTTGTTTTGTTTTAGTCCGCAACTTATTTTACAGTTTTGCAGAGGGGATTCAAAGGGTTATCAATGGTTTATTTCAAAGAAAACTATCGTTTTCCAACGTTTCAGAGGGAGTCCAACATTTTCCAGACAGGGGGGGTCCAACTTTTTCCAGGGGGTGGGGGGGGGTCCAAATGCTAATTTCTATAGAAACCCATAGAACATGTGATTTTCCAGGGGGGTCCGGACCCCTATCCCCAACTCTGGATCCGCGCATGTACTGACCCTTATAAGCCTCTTCTCACTATAGCGGCATACCAATTATCAGTACTTGTATCACAGGGAAAAAACCTTCGAAGTTTTTATTTCAAAATCGTGCTCTATCAATTTAAAGACACATATTTCAATAACATTGTAACTTATAAGAGTTTGGCTGAAGTAATATACAAATACAAATTCAAGATAGCCAAGTTATCAATATAAATGAGCCTATTAACCCTTTGTATTCGGGAAACCCCTAGACGGGTACTTTTGCAAACAGTGAAGACCCAGTTGGGTCTACAATGTTTGTAAAGGTTAAAAAATATCTTCAGACAACTGTATATACTATTTTTAATTATAACCTGACATCCCTAGATATTTACAATGGACTTTCCCAAATTTATTCATCAAACCAGAAGGAAGAATCCATCAGTATACAAAGGGTTAACATATTGATGCATCCAGAACGGCAAAAACTATATTGGGGCATGGTGTATTAAAAGATTACGTTAATCATTTATTTCATTTTTTGGACTTCTGCAAAATTTCGATGATGCATGACGACTTTATCTACTGAATTACAGCGACGTCATAATATGATCAGGGACCTTGACATGATAAAAGTAAATTAGCGCTCATTTCTGTGACGTTGTAACTCGTCGCTGTAAACAGCATAGAAGACCAAATGATAGGCTTGTAGTAAGCCTTTTAAATGCATTTAATGGCTAAATAAACCTTAATCGCTTGAGGATTAATCCATAGCTGGGGTGTATTGTAAAGGATAATCTTAGTATTGGATTAATTTCAAATTTACTTCGTGTGAATGTCAAAAATGTATGCCTTAATACGGGTAGTTGTGAACTTTCAAACCTTAAAGTTTATAAAGCTAATATACGTATTCCATAATCACAGTTTAAATGGTGAGACATTGTAATGGGCGCAGCGCTTATGTCTTGCGGTCCACTTTTTTTTTTACTGAAATTGCCTACAAAAAGCTGGTCGCATAGATCTTGTCAGGCTTCGAGATGAGAGTGCGTTTTTTTTCTTTCATACTTCTAAACCAACACTTATGCTCTGTGACGGTTATTTTGGGCGCCCAACTGGTAGATAAGAAAATATTCACAATTTTACGCTCAAAAATTTTGTTTCTCTAGACCTACGATTGTTACTGTAAATTCGGAAATTTTCGCTAGAATTTTATTTTCTCGAATAGCGTTAAAAGACATATTTGCGACGTTAAAAATTCGCGACTATGGCATTATTTACCTACATCAGTAAACAACAGAGTGATTCCATCGATGATTTCGCGAAGTTTCGCGAAAATAAAGCCCTTGCGAAAAATTCCTGATTTACAGTATATGGGGCCTAGTGCGCGATGTAGAGAATGGTTTAAAGCCTTCCTTAAAGTTGTACTACAACAGGAAATGTACAAAATATGAAACCTGTGCAATTATGTACAGGTTTCATATTTTGTACACTCACTGCATTGGTTACAGTAAAATAGACATATGGTACGCACTTTAAGAAGTAAATGTTTTATCAAGGTGTCCGCATATAAGCCCCATGTTATTTATTTTTCCAAATGCATGCTGTAAAATTTCAAAAGTTCAGTCGTCAATTTCAAAAATATACAAAACATTTGAAAACTGAAACTCAGCTCAAGCTTTCCAACAGCATCTTAGGTGTAATCATACAAAGTTTCAACTTAGGTTGACTACACGGTACTTACAATTCATCGTTACTCCTGATGTTACTACACAGTACTTACAATTCATCATTACCTCTGATGTTACTACAGGGTACTTACAATTCACCATTACTCCTGATGTTACTATACAGTACTCACAATTCATCATTATTTCGAATGTTACTACACAGTACTTACAATTCATCGTATCTGACTACAGTACGGTACTTACAATTCATCGTTCCTGACTACATGGTCCTTACAATTCACCATTACTCCTGATGTTACTACACAGTACTTACATTTCATCGTTACTTCTAATGTTGGCTACACGGTACGTACAAGTCATCGCTACCTCTAATGTTACTACAAAGTACTTAAAATTCATCATTTCTTATATAAGCTCAGGTACTTACAATTCATCGTTACTTCTAATGTTACTCAACTTTAGCTGCGTTAACTTGTAGAACTGGTCGAGGGGTTTGCCACTGAAAAATGGAAACAAAACTTAACAATTTCATTTTACTCTTATATTTAGCAATGAACTCAATTCATACCATAAAAACAATACAAAAAAATCTAAACAGATTTTAGAGAGCCATACTTTGACATTAGTCAGCCATCCTATGCATACCGCATAGAATACTTTTTTTTTTATAAACCTTAGATGACCATCCTTTGGAACTCAACAGAGTAAGTTTTGATAAACTTGAGACGGTCATCCTATGGCATACCACAGATTATACCACCTTTACCATCTTTAGCATGAAATATCTCGTGATGTGCAAGGTCTACACTGATGTTGGTGGTATAAAATAGTTATACCATGTTTGTCCACCTGTACGTAAGATAATCCACTCGCTAAAGCTCGTGGATTATCTCCACGTACAGGCGGACAACCCATGATATAACTATTACTTAACTTTTGATAAAACTACAATGTAAGAGAGTCATCCTGTGGCACTTAACAGAGTAACATCTGATAAACCTTAGAGTGACATCTCATGGCATAGGAAAGAATAACTTTTCATAAACCTTAGAGAGTCTTCCAATGCCCCCCCCCCCCCCCAGAGTAGTGTTTGATAAACCTTCTCCAGAGTAGCGTTTGATAAACCTTAATAGTGATCCAATGGCCGTCTCCAGAATATTTTGACACGCCTTAGATGACATTTCCATGGCATAGGACAGAGCAATTTATTATAAATCTTAGAGGGTCACACAATGGCCCTCTCGAAAGTAGCTGTTGATCAATCTTAGATGACATTTCCATGACATAGACAAAGTTTCTTTTGATTAACCTTTGAGGATCATCCAATGACCTTCTTCGTAGAATGTTTTGACAAACCTTAGATGCATTTCTATGGCGCATGACAAAGAATTTTTCCATAATCCTTAAAGGGTCACACTATAATCCTCTCCAGAGTAGCTTTTGACAAACCTTAGATGCATTTGCATGGCACACGGCAAAGAATTTTCCATAAACCTTAAAGGGTTTGACAAACCTTGAATGATCAACAGAGTAATATTTAAAAGCCCTTAGATGGTCATCCAATGGCACCCTCAGAGTAACTTTTGAGAAAGCTAGGTGTCATCCTTTTAGTTTAACATGCCATATAGTAGATTTTGGAAAAGCTTAGATGGCCATCCCATGGCACTCGACAGGTAACTTTTGATCAAACCTGAGGTCATCCTTTATTACACCACAAAGTAGCCTTGGAGAAACGTTAGGTCGCCATCCCATGTCACTCCCCAGAGTAACTTTTGATAAAACCTTACGGGGTCAACCAATGGCACTCTCCAGCGTAAATTTTGATAAAACCCTTAGCGGGTCATCTTTTAGCACACCACGGAGTAGCCTTGTGAAAACTAAAGGCACTCCCTAAAGTAACTTTTGAGAGACCTTAGCGGGTCATCCTTTTATAGCAAACCACAGAGTAGCCTTGGGAAAACAGATGGCCATTACATCCCATGGCACTCGACAAAGTAACTTCTGATAAAACTTTAGCGAGTCGTCTAAACGAACTCCATAGCGTACCTTTAGCTAATCTGGTACATTCCTTATATAGTGAATATCCGAATCCTCGGCTGATCAATAATATTCCGTCAAGGGGTAGGGGTCCTAAAAACTTGGGTTTTTTATTTCAGTTCATTGATGTATTTCACAGTGGGCCGTACGAACCTCCCTCGAGGAGCAACTGGACCCCAAGGGTCCAATTGCTTCTCGATGGGTGTCCCGTACCAGCATTTCTAAGGAGATGGATGCGTGCTCACTATAAACCTTTGCCCTGCTGAACCCGTATTTATCCATTAAAACACTGTAGCTCCAGATTAATTGGCTTCTAATGAAGTCTTCTGACAAGGATCCACACTTATTTCACACTGAATGTAAATTTATACATTCTTACAAGTGGAATGCTGCATGTTGATTAGATGAGAATATGGTGGGGGAGGAGTGTAGTATATGTACATAAAATATCCATCATGGTAAAAATTAACAAAAATCATATACAAGAGCCAGTACATGACAAACTATGCACCCCGCGAAACTCAGACCAGCCTGCATATCAACAGACTGATCTGAGTGTTCGCTGGGAAAACAATTCATTTTATTGGTTGTGTCCATTCGGAACTCTTCGCCAATTCCGACGAGTTCCGAATTACACTGTCTTCGAGAGGCAGTGTTTTTGGGCCCATTTACACGACCGATATTGCAAAAATTATGGGTTTTTTATCGAACTAACATCGACGCGATGTGGTGGCCCCTGGCTCGTGTCTGGGGCCCAAAATTACGACTTAAATTAAGTATTGATATTTAAACCTGCTACATTAAATGTTCAATAAATTGGCAGGGTCGATGCATGACTTATGTTCAAAGATATCATTATTACAGAAAAAATGAAACTATTTTGATTTTAATAATTCGAAACGTTATTTTTCGCTACTAACTTAAGTCTTCCTTAACTTTAAGGAGTCATTGTAATTTTGGGCCCAGGTGAAAATTCTCTCTGTGGTTACGTGTAGCCAATAATAAATGCGCTAGTATAAATGTATAACACCTAATGTGTCATTTTTAACATCGACATACTTTAGTACTCTATTGATGTTATCAATGAATGATTTACCCGTTATCAGCAAATAGCTTTGTTTACCGAGACAAACATGTCTGCTTTACCCCTTTTCCGTCAGTCAAGACAAAATGCAATGCTGGTGTACTTTTGGTAGCTTTTATTGCAAACACTATGGACCCATATCAGACTGCTCCTAAGTACTCATACTGTTTGCTTCCGTGGCAAAGTAGTATGGAGCGTTTGAGATTTTTTTTTTTTACTGCAGTTATTCTGTTACCTGCGCATCCTGCATCTTTTGCGCATAAATTTTGTCTGGGGATGCAAAGTTTTTATTTGGATGCAATAGTATTGCAGACTTGTCATTAAAAATAGTTTTCCGGGCTCATAAGTTTGCAGTTGGATCTCATTGATATGGGAAACAGCGAGTCCAAGGACCCTTAAGACCAAACTTGTATATGAATCACTGTACTGCAGACACAATAAGCAGACATTTTCAGAAAAAAAATGACAGAATAAGACTTATGAAAACTAATAAATCAATTGATACGTCCGAATACAAATGTTGGCATTTGAACATGATCAATTTCATGCTCAGTTCAGTTGATCATGAAAACGTATTCAGTGATGATTGCAAAATAAGTAAGACTACCAACCGACACCATGCGCGGATCCAGAAAATTTTGTCAGAGAGGGTCAAACTTTGACAACTTTATATTTTTTTTTAGTTGATGAGGAGAGGAAGGATCCAATTACCACTATAATCGGGCCATTATCGGCCCGCCAGCGAAACGCCATTTAAATGGCGTTTCACTGGCGTGCCGATGATGGCCCATAACTAAATGCCTGGCTTGGTAGCTTTGTAATTTTAGGGAATCCGGACCAGTATAGCTAGGAAAACCCTATATTTTGTAATTTTTCGGGGTGGGGGGGCTGTTCCCCCGCGCATTCTATGCATGTCAATCTAAGTAGCAAATGGTCCAACCATTTATGTACGAGTAAATTTGCTCTTGGTTCGATTCATTCCTTAGCATTGGTCAAGATAATGGGGTGATCCCACGCGAAAAGTACAGGGTGTATGTGGAAATGAGTATTCGTGAGTATTTGCAGCTTTAAATGGTAGCCTAAATTTGCAATGTGTCCGTCTCCTGATGATGCATAGACATATGTATGTGTTGTTCCTGCGAGGCCTGTTGTTCCTGCGAGGCCAAGACCATTTACTTGCCCGACAAAGTAAATTGTTTAACATCCTACGACTAAAAACGACATAACCAAAGCCCGTATATGGATGCTTATGGCTTTACATACCCCAAACTAGAAGTCCACAAGCGAACAACGATTGCGCAAGGCTGACCAGAATGAGCATATACCATCTGCGGATCCAGAGGGGGACAGGGGGTTCGGACCCCCCCCCCCCCCCCCCTGAAAACAGGGATGAGAACAGTCAGCCATTCACAATCAGGAAAATATGTCAGTTGACTCCAAAATGGAGAAAAGCAGTTTTTAAATCACTTATTAAAGGTTTAAAATCACAAAATATCAATAGAAACCAGTCAGTTTATGCTTAATTTATATCTAAAATTGAGTTTAACTTCATTAAAAAATAAATTTCAACAAAAACAACTGGCATTTTATAAATCATATGCCAGTGCTCAATCAGGAAATCCTGTTCAATCCTGAACTTTCTCATGCCTGTGAAAAATCACAAAAATATAGGGTTTCTTAGCAATACTGGTCTGGATCCCCTGAAAATCGCAAAGCTGCCAAGCCAGCATTCAATGTTGGACCATCATCGGCACGCCAGCGAAACGCCATTTAATGGCGTTTCGCTAGCGGACCGATGATGGCCCGCTCATAGTGGTACTTGGATCCTCCCCTCACCAACTAAAAAAAACGTTGTCAAAGTTGGACCCCCTCTGGATTCGCGCATGCCATGTGTCAAAGTCTCCTGGTGGTGCATAAATATTTATGTCGTCCCTGCGAGGCCAAGACCAAGTAACTATTTAAAAATGCTTTTAAATGCTATAGCACCCAAAGCCCGTATACAGGTAATGCATGGGTGTTTATTCTATTTTCTTACAAAACCCCAAACTAGCAGTCCTCAAGTGAACAACGATTGCGTATGGCTGATCAGAATGAGCATTTTCAGCCTGATCCTTCCTGAAAGACGAGATCCGTTGATTAAAACAATGATACAAGACATCTCATTCATTAAGTCACAACACAGGCGTATCTGATTTCCCAATGATTAACAATCAAACTCAATTTACCTGTACTGCCAAGTCGGGGCTTTGGGCACGAAAATATCCACATCCTCCTTGTGTCGGCCCGTACCCCATTCCTTGGGTGCCGAGGGCAGCTGCCCCGGGTGGTGGAAAAACTGTATGGAGGTCATTTTGCGGGAAAACACCCCTAAAAGCGACGATCCTCCATTAAAAATCACATTCGGCAACGCTTTAATCGTTGATCGCGTCTACCGTTGCTAGGTTCTTTTGTTACCTGTCGGCTTAGTTATTGGACCGGATGTATATACTCTATTTCATAAAGCGCTTACGATAATACCCGAGGGTATCGATCCGGAAGAAACACCTGTGTTTTTGCCCGAGATCAGACAATGCAAGGGAAACAACACAGGAATTGATACGTTAATCAATCATTACATTCATTAATATTTAACGAACAAGTCAGCAATATTTCCGCCATGCCACCCTGATCTAGAAAATTGGGATAAGTAATAGTTATACCATAGTTCGTCCGCCTGTAACAAACAAGTCAGCAATAATTCCGCCATGCCACAACGTCTCCCAACGCTTGATCTAGAGTATTAGGATATGTAATAGTTATATCATGGGTTGTCCGCCTGTACGTGGAATAATCCACGAGCTTTAGAGAGTGGATTATCTTACGTACAGATGGAAAACATGGTATAACTATTTTATACCACCAACATCAGTGTAGACCTTGCACATCACGAGATATTTTATGCTAAAGATGGTAAATGTGGAAAAATCTAATAGCTTTCATGATTAAGATAACTTCTAGCGTGTGCGTTTAACCCACCCCAAAACGGGTAGGCCTATTTTGGCAAACAGTGAAGACCCAGGTCTACACTGTTTATTAAGACTAAAACGATCTCCAATGTTTTTTTGTAAATGTTATCCCGTGACACCTAAATATATGACAATGGCCCGTTCTAACTTTAAGTAGTGTTTAAAGGTGTACAGGTTTCATATGCTTTATAATGTTTTGCGAGTGTGACAGTAAAACAGAACTATAACATCTATTTTAAGAAGTTTATTATGCCCGCTTTTTTAGAATAAAAAGGGTATATTAATTTCGAACCATCCGTCTGTCTGTCCGTCTGTCTGTGCATCCGTCACATTTCTTGTAAATGTATCTCCTCCTAAATCCTTAAACCTAGCAAATCCAAACTTTGTAGCTGCATAGGTCACACAATGTAGATGGTACAGGGCAACATTCTGTATGTACTCTCTTGTAAATGCATCTCCTTCCTAGATATTAGACGTGACAACTTCAAACTTTGCAGTTAGGCAACATTTCCTGTGAAGGTCAATGTCAAATAATGTATTTTCTTGTAAAATGTATCTCCTCCTAAACCATTAGGGGTACATTGTAGCAACTTCAAACTCTGTAGCTGCATAGGTAACATTATGTAGAGGGTACTGGGCTATATTTTGCATTACCTTGACCCCAAGGTCAAAGGTCTGCATCTCCTCCCAAACCGCTGGACGTAGCAACTTCAAAATTATAGATGCGCACAGGTCAAATAATCATGGGTGAAAGTTCAAAATTTCAAAAATCCTGAAATTTAGAAGTTCAAATTTCAAAACTTGCAGGATGGCTACAAAAATTAATAATTTCAAGTTTAAATGATTAATTGTGTTTAGATAATCTGAAAACTAATCAGAGAGGCTATTAAAATCTGCCTAATTCAGCATTTTGAGGCTGACAGTCAGCCTCAAAGTCCTGAATTCAGGATAAATCCTGAAAACTTTCACCATGCATGATGTAGAGGGTACTGGGTTACATCTTGTGTGATACATAGATATAGGTCATGTTTTAAGCATTTCCTGCAAGTGCACTATAACATGTACATGTATTTTAAGAAGTTTCTAATTGGTCATCTCTGTTTTACCCAATTATTCAAAGATAAAGTTAAACACTTTCAAAAACAATACACCAATCTTTAGTATGGTTAGCAAATTATTGGGGGCCTAAAAATTATATACGAGGATCATCCAATATCACCCTTGCTGCATTTGTGATTCCCTTTAATTTGAATTTTCTTGTAAACGTATCTCCTCCTAAACAGCGAGAGGTAGCAACTTCAAACTTTGTAGCTGCATAGGTAAAATGTTGCATATCAAATTAAAGGGAATCACTATAATTCGTTTCTTGTTTACTGTCGTGAGTTGGCTCCCGGTAACGTTAGTTTAACAGGTGACGGGGCCCAGGGCGACGACAGTAAACATGATTCGCACTATAATAGGTTGAATTTTGACCTTTTTACCTGACAATCCAGTATAAATAGCAGGAATTTCCTTATAATGTAAGGGTTGATACCATTTAAACATCACAAATGTAACCATTAGGTGGCATAACTTGTGCATACAACGATATACATTTGTATCCAAAAGTTTGATGGAAAATTATGTCGCTTGTTGCTTAGCAACAAAAACATGGTATTAAAGCTAACCGGTCTTAAAATGGTTGCCATGGCTATTGGCATGTGCAGATCTATTTTATAAACTACAACATAAAGTAACTATTCTGTAAAACTCATTGACTTCTTTTGAAAAAATGTCAAATTGACAGGTAAGTTTAACATGAAAAAATGACAAAATGCAAAATTGTGACATCAGATATGGGGGTAGGAGTCATGAATTGGCCCTTAAATTATAGTTGGTTGGTATAAAAGTTTTGAATCACCCTTAAATTATTAAAAACATTCTATATCTTAAAACAGTAGCTTCAAAAAGGCACATATCAAAAGTACCCCTTGTTGCCTAGCAATTGAAGAACATATAATATACAAAAATAGTCCAATTTCCACAATTGTGTGGTTGCTAGGCAACTGTGACTAATTTGTACATGTCAGTTACCATTTTTCATATGAAACATTGAGAACAATTAAACTAGAATAAACTATATGACAAACTATGTACAGATACATGAAAATAGCTAAATGGCAGAATATATTTCTTTAGCATGAGATTTTTGTTTGAGGAAAATCTGGCAAGGTTAGCTTTAATATCATTTTTTCCCTGCTAAGCAACAAGCTACCTCACCTTCCATCAAATATTTGGATATGTTGCTGCATGCCCAACTGCATGCCCAACTAGTTATGCCACCTAATGGTTGCATTTGTGGTGTTTAAATGGTACGTACTCATTTATTATAAGGCAAGTCCCGCTATTTATTGGATGACCCTCCTATAAAAAGTTTCAATGTTATATCTTTCATACTTTTAGCAAAAAATCAAATATAAAGGATGACCAATCAGTGGAGATGAACAGTTAGACATTTAGTTCAGTGTGTTTAAGTCTGTTGTTGCCTCATTCTTCAAGGTATTGGTAAAAGAGCACCTAGATTTATCCTGGCCATTGTACTTGTACAAAAGGGGCAAATGTAACCAAATATAAACAGAGACCAGAATATGTATATAGGTTATTTGAAAAATGTAGTCTTATCGTAGAAAATCACAATTTTGGTGGGAAAAGTTTGCCCACAGTTTGAATCTTTTCAACATGATTTTCAAACCAAAGAGGTCAGGCCCCAAGGCTATAAAACTTTTTTCATGCTCAACTCAGCTGAGCACAAAATTTATCCTTTGCTCATAAATGTTAAATTGTTAGCATTTTAACATTAGCATGGTATATACAACATATGAGAGACTTAGAGCAAGAAACTTCTTCAGTTGTTGGTATTTCGGTTTTTTATGAGCAGTTGAAATTTCATACTCAGTTGGATTGAGCATGAAAAATGTTTTATAACCTCAGGGCCTGGTCTCCATATCTACACCAACTCTTAATAAGTTAACACCTGTTTTATTTACAAATTTACTTGCTATTCTGTGAGAAGGGAGCTATATACATCTTTAAAAAATTGTGAGGATTCATGGGTGAAAATTCAATATTTCCAAAATCCTGAACTTTTGAAACTCAAATCTTAAAACTTGCAGCATGCCCAATAAATATTCACAATTTCAAGTTTAATTGGCCAATTAACTTCAGACAGACTGTATATAAATAAGAAAACCTATCATAATTCTTCCAATTCAGCATTTTGAGGCTGACTTTCTATTGAAAGTCAGCCTCAAAATCCTGAATTCAGGAATAACCTGAAAACTTTCACCCATGAGGATTTGAGAATCTGTGCAATGCACATCTTCCTTAACAGAGACACCGAGTTGTGTCCCTTCAAAATCACCTTTATTACAGGTAAAAACAACAAAAATAACCTTACATTTTTTGTAAATCAATTTTAATTTACATACATTTGAGATCAAAAACAATAATTTCACAGAACAACTGATACAAGTCATACAACCAATAAAATAAATTTAAAATATTGAACTTTATATGTATTTAATACAATTTTATATAGAACAGTTTGTGTCCGTTTTATCCGCTTGGATTTATCCTATTTTGAAAACACTGTAGATCCAGATCAGCTGGCTTCTGAGAAGCCAGCTGATCAGGATCCACACTGTTTTCCACTCTACCTGATAATCACTGGAATTCTGCATACAATGGATAAATTTTGGGAGGATTATAGTATATTAATTTATCTTACATGTTTTAAACTAAAGACTAAGTTATTGCCATTTACTTTATCTTTTTACCTCCAATCAAATTCCTTCAAAATCAAATTCCTTCATTTTGATTCAAAATTAAAAAGATATATACATGTATTGGCATCGAATGGAGTTTTTGTCATAACTTAGGTTTGTCACATAGTTTCTGAATCTGTAAAAATTAAAATTACCCTGATCTATTTATAGCACAATTGGCAGTAAATTCCAGATAAAGTGTCTGGGCTAATTACAAGGAATGATAAAATTTTAATGGAATCTGCAGAAAAAAAATTTCGCCCAGAAATTTCTTAATAAACAAAAGAGTACACTAGATTTTATAGCTTATCTCATCAGCGGGTGGGAGCACAGTGGCTCAGTGTCAAGACGGAGTGGCCACAGGCTCAAGCCTCAACCGTGACACTGTGTTGAGTCCTTTAGCAAGACACATTTATCCTTGCTTAGTACAGGTTCAACCCAGGCAGACCCATCATGACATAACTGAAAGATTGTTGACTGGGAAGGAAAGAATCAACTCAAACAAATCATCAGCGAGCAGCACAGATTCCCTAGAGCCTTAGCTGCTTGTGTACCAAAAGTATGGATACAGGTGAAGACTGCCCAAACTTCACACTTCAAGCCCCACTGGATACATCAGCATGGCATTTTTCACATACAGTAAAATCTGTGTAAAACGACCACTCAAAAATAGACAAAACAAAAGGTCTTAATGACAAATGGTAGCCTAATGAAGTTCGAAAGTATTGCAGAATGCTCCCCTTGGAGCATTCTGCAATACTTTTGACCTGCATTAAGCGATGATTGGTTTGAAAACCAATTTTCTGACTTTTTTTTAGTGTGGCCCATTTACACAGGTTCTACTGTATGTGATAAGTACAGTCAACCCTCTTTACAACGAGTGTTTATCCAAAAATAATATGACGTTCAACTGAATTTATGTTGTAATGGAATCAAATTCAATCTAATCTGTTTACTGTACCAAAATCTCATGAACTGGCCAGTATGTAGTTAATATGCCAAGTTTGGCATGGGCCGAACCAGAAAGTTCCATCAGGTAATAGGGAGGGGGGAGTCATGACAAGGTTTGGTTTTGTTTTTTTAGCCATCAACATGTTTCACAGAGGGCCTTACAAACCTTCCTCAAGAAGCAATTGGACCCAGTATTTCTAAGGAAAAATATAGCCACTTGTGATTTTCCAGGGGTGGGAGGGGGGATCAGGGGTCCCAACCCCCTGTCCCCGCTCTGGATCTACCCATGTTTGGATATCATAATTACAAAAGTAAAAGTTGCAGTGTCATATTTCAGTAACTTAGTTGCTTGGTGTCAATAAAAGGATCAAAAGAGAAAACAACAACTCATATTTGCAGATAAAAAACAAATAACACATAAAAATCTATTATAAGAATGTGTTTCATATATCTGTCTGATTAAATTGCTTAGTGACAATTACAGGAACAAAAGAGACAGAAATCTAATACAGTATAACCTGTCTTAAAAGGCCACTCTCAAAAAGACCACAAATGGGTTTTCAAGACCAATTATCATTAATGTAGGTCAAAACTATTGCAGAATGCTCCAAGGGGAGCATTCTGCAATACTTTCGACCTGCACTGAGCTACAACATGGCTTTAAGACATTTGTTTTGTTCATTTTTGAGTGGCCGCTTAAGACAGGTTTCACTGTACTCACATTTTCAGAAAATCATCAAATGAGCCATGACATGTGATTTCCTACAATGTGGCATTTTGACAAGTGCAGACTCATACAAGCCAGTGCAGGCTCCTTTTAAGCTTAGAAACTCCAAATGATGTTCGGTTAGTAGCTTAACACTCATAGAATATTCAAGCTACTAGCAAAGGCTCTGATCAGTGTGTGTGTATGTGCAGGCTGGTCTGAGCCTTTGCTGGTCGCACATACCACATTGTTGGCTGATTTGTTTGGCAATAGAAGAAAACAAAATACAGAGCACTTCCTTTGTTAAGCTATATTTGGGATCCATAGGAATGGGCCACATTATAATTAAGTAAATTAAGTGAATTCCATGGTAATTTTCCTATAATTCCTTTGTAAAATTCCAGGAAAAATTTGGGAGCCACAACAGGACCGCATTATAACCAAATCTGTGTTATAAAGAGGGTTGTATAAAGGGAATGCACTGTAGTAATGACTTTACCTACCCCATTCCTCCCCCTAACACCCTGATTACACTTTCATAATAATAATACAATCAATTAAAAAAAAATCACCATGAGCATTTTGTGCTCGGTGAGATAAACATGGGTGAAAGTTCAGAGTTTCAAAAATCCTGAATTATAGAAATTTAAATTCTAAAAACATGAAGTATACCTATAAATATTAACAATTTCAACTTTAAATGGTCAATTGTTTTTATATAAACTGGAACAAATTCAGAGATGCTTTATTCAGTATTTTGAGGCTGCCTTTCTACCAAAGTCAGCCTCAAAATCCTGAAAAATTTCACCCATGATAAAATATTATGACCTCATGTTATGTAACATTAAATTTATGTGTAGCATCCTAACAATGTTCTTGACAACAAAGATTTTTTTCTATTAGAACTATGTCACTTAAAAAGTGATAAATTCAAGTTTCTAAAGGTCATACAATATACAGAATCTTACACTCTTGGTCATTTCATATGAAATTTATAAAACCCACGGAAGGTTCGTTTGATAAATTTCATATGAAAGGTTACTAACATCAGATACACTATAATCATGATGGAAATTAAAGATATATAAATCCTTTTCACGCCATTCACAACAAATGCTGTCTGCTTTGTCTTCTGCTGATGTACTTTTGTAGCTTGAAAGCAAACAATATGGAGCCTGCTCAGACTGAGTGGTGAATCACATGATAAAACTAAAGTAAAACCTGTATTTTGTTTAATTTGATTTTTTACGTCCTAGTCACTAATTTTTCAGTTATGTCGAGACGGTCTTCCTGGGTTGAACTAGTACTAAGCAAGGATAAATGTGTCTTGCTCAAGGACACAACCCAGTGAGGCTGGTGAGGCAAAAAAAACCTGTCTTAAGCCGCCACTCAAGATAGACAAAACAAAGGTCTTAATAACAAATGGTAGCTAAATGAAGGTCGAAAGTATTGCAGAATGCTCCCCTTGCAGCATTCTGCAATACTTTTGACCTGCATTAAGCAATAATCGGTCTTGAAAACCTTTTTATCTTCTCTTTGAGTGGCCACTTAAGACAGGTTTTACTGTACACAGATGTTTCACGTTAGTTTATTTAAAAAAAAAAGAAATTCATTAAGAATTATACCAGTACTTAAACTAGAACTTGTTTAAGGAATAATATGAGCTAGTGCATGTGATTTCCAACAATGTGGTATATGCCACCAGTAAAGCCTCAGATCAGCCTGTGCATATGTGCAGTCTGATCAGAGCCTTTGCTAGTCGCTTGAGTATTTTGTGATTGTTAAGCTACTGACTGAACACTATTGGAGTTTTTAAGCTTAAAAGGAGGCTGCAGAGGCTTGTCGGAGTCTACACTTGTCAAAATGCCACATTGTTGGAAATCTCATGCCACGGCTCATATTTCTCCCATATCTACAAATCAATGTAGAAAAGTAAAGCTTATTGTATTTGGCATATAAAGATATATAATTATGAAGAGTGTACAGTAAAACCTGTGTAAAACGGCCACTCTCAAAAAGACCAAAAATTGGTTTTCAAGACCAAGTATCTCTTAATACAGGTCAAAGTATTGCAGAATGCTCAAAGTGGAGCATTCTGCAATACTTTCGACTTTCATTAGGCTATCCAGAACAAAAATTTGGTTTGCTGTCACCCTACACATAATTTTCCAGGTGGGTAGGTAGGTGGGTATTTATTTATTTTTTCATTGATTTGTTAAAAAAACATTAAAATAAAGAAAAAATTGTCTTAAATTAGAATAAAAAAGTTTTGGGGGCCAAAACAGCTATAAATGTTTTGGGGTAGGTGACATTTTGAGTGAGTCCATCAAGTGACCGCAACAATTTTTTTTTTTAAGGACGGCCTTTTAAAGTTACCATTTGTTATTAAGATCTTTGTTTTGTCTATTTTTGAGTGGCCGCTAAAGACAGGTTTTACTGCATTTCAAAGAAACAGTAAAACACTTTTCATTCATTAACTCTTTCCTTGCTAGTGGCAACTTTTGCCATCTGCTGATAACCTTTGCAAATAATTTGAACCCAGATCAGGACCGGCAGAATGTTGGTCCTGATCTGGATCCAACCCATTTGACACTCCAGTAGTGTTCCTGAAAGACCTTTTTGAAAAATCTAATTCTGATAAAAGTCACCAGACGCCAATAAAAGCATAAAAATTACCACGCATGCAAAGTGGTAAGCCCTCTGTCTCTATCAATATAACTTTGAATTTGCTGATCTAAATTGTCCTGCTTTCTAACTGACCTTGATGGTTTAGTCCTTAAAGAAGAGGACCCTTAATGTCTTACAAAAATATTATTGCTACCAAAGGGTATATATAGACCAACCAAATGCTACATCACATAATTGCATAAAAAGCTGTGTGGCACACTATTAACAGCCATGTTTTAACCAGCAAAACCCAATGTATAAATCAGGCAATTTATATGCTGTTGATGAATTGCTTTTGTACTTTGCATATACCCATTATAGGCCGTCACAAAAATTGACGTCATCAACAGGAACATGCATAGAAATGAACGTAGTTTAGTGACGTTAGGATGACGTAAGTCTTTGCTGTGGAACAGGCTTTTTCAAAACCTACGAATCCTTCATGCTTTTGAGTGCCATTATAGTAATACAAAACTGAACTTTTCGAAGTGTTTTTCCAAAGTTTTCAAGTGACAAAATGACTTTATGCAAAAATAACAATCAAACATGGTTTTCTGATACACTAACATCTGCTAGACCCCTCAGGGGGTTGTTAAAACCCTCGCCTTTCAGGCTCAGGTTTCAACACCACCCTCCGAGTCCAGCAGATGTTAATGCATAGAAAACATGTTTGATCCCTTTATTGCAAAACCACTCATGTGCATGTAAAATGGTGGTAATTCTGCAACAGACTGCTCAGGTTTCATACTATTTACTTAATCTTTGCAGCAGACACAATCAGCAGACAACATTTTCAGGTAAACATACTGGCAGGATAATTGTTGAGCAAGCCCTGTATTTGGCTTAGGTAATGTTCATGATGCTGTTTTCAATATCACAGATACAACTGGGAATCCTTCTGTAGAATTACTGGGCACAGGGGGGGATAACTCTCCCATCATCTTCTGAAATATAGAAATATATCTAAGAATATATCTCTTCTTTGCCTACTGGGTAATTTTGTATATTTTTTGTCGTGTGCTGATTTTTTTCAAAACCAACTTTTAAGAAAATCCTTTAAGAAGTATCATCAGTATCAAACAGCTTGGATCTAGATCAGGCCCGACATTTTGTTGGGCCTAATCTGGGTCCAAATTGTTTGCAAAGGTTATCAGCAGACAACTCTAGTAGGTAAAGAATTAAAAAGTTTGACAAACATACATTAAGTTTCAAGTTTGTATTTCAAACAGTCCAGGAGATGACTGTGTTAATGACTAAAGCACATGCACATGAATTTATGAAACAATTCACAGAAGCTTAGACAATAAGGGCAATAACTCCTGTACAAGTCATGACATAATCCTCAAACTTCACATGCATCACCCCACTTTGAACATACTTATACAGTATAATTTTCATGAGATTCAATCCATTGGATATACAGCTATGGCTGAGGACGTACAGATGGAAAACAAGATGATTGGAGTTCTCAAGCTTAGGGTTTCTAGAATTATTTTACATGCCAATACACATTAATTTAGAACTTAATGCATATGCAAAATCACTCATGCATGTCCAGCTTTGTAGTGGGTCTTTTTTGTCTGAGCCTTTATCTACTTGCTTTCTTTGAAAATGTGAGTAGCAAATGGTCTAATAAGACTGTGCAGATTGACAAACTCATCTAAGCATCAGCTCCTCGCTGATGTTATAAAACGAAAATCTCATGTACTGGCTCAATGTGTATTTATCTGCCAACCTGCATTGTACCGGAGGAAATATATATACTTCTGAGTAATGTATGCATATTGCAGCACCTTCAAATTGTCCGTTTACCTTAGTTTAGCAAATAGACCAGGGTGCCCCCTCTTAGTCTAAAATGAAATTCCCTGACTTTTGAAGATTTTATAATTTCCCCAACCATCTTACAGAATTCCCTGACTTTACTCTGACCCTGAAGAAAAACAAATTTCCCTGACTTTTTCCTGACCAGTGGGCACCCTGTAATGACACTTTTCATCTCAGTCAGAATTTTTCCAGTCATGTCAGGATGATTTTCTGTCTTCCATGGTTGAACCAGTACCAAGCAGTGGATAAAGTGTCTTGCTCAATGCCACAACACAGTGACTCTGGCGAGTCTCAAACTAGCAAACCTTTGATCCCCATTTCCTTCAAATTGTCTCCCTTGGAGAGGATTAAGGGAGATGAATAGAAAGAAAGCCAAATCCTATTTTACTAGAAAGAGCAGACAAATTGACAATTTGAAAGAAACGTCAAAGCCTATTTTACTTAAAAAAGTAGACAAAAGCAATAGAACTCAATAGATTTTTTTTCCATTATTAATACCAAAAGCATATGGTTGGTCATAGCCTTTGAAATATATGTAAAGAAATATATTTTGCAAAGGGTATTTTACCACCTTGGCTTGCTTTTCAAAATGCTAATTCCTAAACATCCTTACTGATATTCCCATTACCCAGGAATTTACTCCATCTTATCTGGAGCTATTTGACTGGTACCACTCACCGTCTTCTTCTCCTGAATAAGTAACTGAGCACCAGGTGGACTATCACAGGCCACACCAGAACAAAGAATGCTGTTCTACCAGTTCGACTAGAAAATGGAAACCATGATTCCTGAAATTATATAGACATATGGGTGAAAATTCTGAAATCATATAGACATTGGTGAAAGTCCTGAAATTCAAAAATCCTGAAATCTAGAAATTTAAACTTTAACCTCACAATACACCTTTTAATTTTTATAAATATCTGCCTAATCTCAAAAGGGGATAGCTCTCCTGAACTTATCATTTATTGACCCTTAATTTGTTTTGAGTAGTATATATAGTAAGCTCAAAACTGTCTACAGTTGTGGACAGTCAAACCCAAGTGTAAATTTACAAATGTGCATATTTACATGAATAAGGAATTGATATGGACAATGATATTTTTTATTAGTGTTTTAGATTTAAATGAACTTAATCTAACAGCAAATTAATCAATTTTATGAAACACAAGGTATGTTACAGCCAATTTCATATTGCTGCAGTACAAAATAGATGTTACCCATCCCATTTGCCAGCACTGCATTGGGAAAGTAACAATGCTTGAATATTGTCCAGTATTTTATTGAGACAATCACTTATACTGAAGTCATTATTTTATGGTTCCTAAAGACCACCTTACAATAGGGTTACAGTGTATTATTTAAAGTGACTAAGTCTGTAACTATGAACTTTTTCGAAAAAAAATCTTTTCTTTTTAAATCATTTGTAAAAATAAAATTTAAGTTATGTTTTCACAATAAATGTGTTCATAACAGCTGAAAGCTGCATGGAAAAGTGAATTATCTTATAAAATCAGGTCTTTTTTTTTTCTTTTTGGTAATTATTTACATCCCTCCAAAATTTCTAGACATATAATTTTTAGCATAAATGCTTTTGTTTTGATAGTGATAATTTGTTAAGATATATGAAAATGGTAAAATGTATGCCTGAATTTTAGTATTTTTACTGTGTTCTTGAAAAATACAAACATTACATGTATTTCTAAAATTAGAAGATCAAAAGTTACAGACTATGCAGCTATAAGAAATGAATTATAGTTTTCAGATTTTCATGAATGAATGAATGTAATGAGTTTAGTTCAAAGTAAGTTGAGCTGACATTCATACTAATGAAGCCAACTTACCCATAATGAGGTCCGTCTTTGATTGTTTTCTCTCTGAAAAGATATAGCAAGTCAAAGCTATAATTAACTTTTTTACTGCAAGACAAAAATGCAGCTGAAATGCTGTCTGCCGATGTCTACTGCTGCATTTTTGGCTAAAACAGGAAATATTTTTACTCTCATGTAAACAGTATGGACCCGAATCAGACTGCTCCATATTGAGCAGTCGTATTTGGATCTATACTGTTTGCTATCGAACCATCCAAAATACAGTAAAACCTGTATTAAGCGGCCACTAAAAAAGAAGACCAAAAATTGGTTTTTCATTCTGCAATACTTTCGACCTTCATTAAGCTACCATTTGTCTTTAAGACCTTTGTTTTGTCTATTTTTGGATGGCCGCTTAATACAGTTTTACTCTACAACAAGAGACGAAGCAGAAGGTTTCAGAGGTCCTTTAAGTTTGAGAAGTCAATGCATGATCAAAGCTTCAACACATTAACACTCCTACAACACGTGTCAGCCAGCAGCCAATCATTGCGCTTTATTTTGAGTCTGAGAATGAACTGAAGTTTTATAACCTTGAGGCTAGTACTTTGTACACATACTTTCGCTTGTAATTGACAACAACCCTTCTTGAATCAGCTGAAGGGAGGAGAATGGCCGTAGAAATTATTTCATGACAACCCCTGGATCTGCGGTCAGACACATATCTGCAGCCAGACATGTAACCGATTGCGCTACGTGACCTGGTTAGTTTAAGAGTGCCATTGTTCACATTGTATATATTGTAGAAACTAAGGTAGAAGACAGTAACTGACACCTGACTTCAAAGTGAACAGTGTCCAAGATATTAAGCCACATGTGATTAGGGAAGGAGGGAGGCGAAATTAGGTATGCCTTCAGTGCATCTGCTGCCTATGAATGATCTGTGTTGATGCTTTATGTCCCAGTCAACAATTGCTCAACAGTCATGTCGAGACAATTTCCTGTCTTCCCGGGTTGACCAGTACTAAGCAGCAGATAATTTTAGAACATTTACCCTACACAGTCTGTCTATTCTGCAATTGTCAAAAGACTACTGCAGCCTCACTAGGATTTAAAACCCTCTGATGTCTGACTGGATGCATTTCTTATACTTTATCTATTTCTTCATGAAAACACATGCTGTGGATACTATTTGGAAGTATCTCATCAAATGCTTTGGTGCAAAGATAAAAGTAATAACACCATTATTCAGTTTAACTCTTTGACTACTAGTGTTGTCTGCTGATAATCTTTGAAACAGTTTGGACCCAGGTCAGGCCCGACTAAATGTCGGGCCTGACCTGGCACCAAACTGTTTGACACTCTGTTGGTATTCCTGAAATATTTTAAAAAAAAAACGATTTTGATAAATATCACCAGACGACAAAAAAGCATGAAAAATTACCCAGTAGGCAAAGAAACATCTAAAATGAAAAACATTTCTCTGTACTTGTCTATTCTAATCTATTGAGCCTATCTAGAACACTTGTCATGTCTTGCTGTAGCCTGACTAGGATCAATGCTATCTGATCATTGACTGGATCACTGGTTCACTTTGCTGGGAGGAGGGGCCTTGCTGTTGGAGGGAGTGGGGGTATAAAATATGGGACTACTCTGAACCTGTCTGTTCTGCTGTTCCAGTCTATTGAGCCTATCTAGAACACTTGTCATGTCTTGCTGTAGCCTGACTAGTATCAATGCTATCTGATTGTTGATTGGATCACTGTGCTGGGAGGAGGGGCCTTGTTGTTGGAGGAGGGATATAAAATATGGGACTACTCTGTACCTGTCTGTTCTGCTGTTCCAGTCTATTGAGCCTATCTAGAACACTTGTCATGTCTTGCTGTAGCCTGACTAGGGTTAATGCTATCTGATCATTGATTGAATCACTGGTTCACTTTGCTGGGAGGAGGGGCCTTGCTGTTGGAGGGAGTGGGGTATAAAATATGGGACTACTCTGAACCTGTCTGTTCTGCTGTTCCAGTCTATTGAGCCTATCTAGAGCACTTGTCATGTCTTGCTGTAGCCTGACTAGGGTTAATGCTATCTAATCATTGATTGAATCACTGGTTCACTTTGCTGGGAGGAGGGGCCTTGCTGTTGGAGGGAGTGGGGGTATAAAATATGGGACTACTCTGTACCTGTCTGTTCTGCTGTTCCAGTCTATTGAGCCTATCTAGAACACTTGTCATGTCTTGCTGTAGCCTGACTAGGATCAATGCTATCTGATCATTGATTGAATCACTGGTTCACTTTGCTGGGAGGAGGGGCCTTGCTGTTGGAGGGAGTGGGGGTATAAAATATGGGACTACTCTGTACCTGTCTGTTCTGCTGTTCCAGTCTATTGAGCCTATCTAGAACACTTGTCATGTCTTGCTGTAGCCTGACTAGGGTTAATGCTATCTGATCATTGATTGGATCACTGTGCTGGGAGGAGGGGCCTTGTGCTTGTGGTGGGTTGTCCTCTCCATCACCTCCAGCTCCGCCTCCTGTCAGTAAGGCACGCCTCCCAGAACCTCCCTGAGACGGGACACCTCTTCCTGTAAAGAATTTCCATAGTTGCATTGAATATTTTGGCATCTTATTTCTTTTCAATATTTATGTTAACATTTGATGACTTAACGCTTAGACGCCAGTCACGACACTTATCGTCTGTTCCTCTCATCTGTTATGTTCTTTAAGGTACTGTAAACCATTTAATATTCGCGGCATCAAAATTTAGCGATTTTAAAAGACTGACATATTTGCACAGTTTAATTTTGGCGGTTTCTAAATTTAATGCCCTTTAAAGTTATTTTCTATTCCCTTAGGGGCTACTCTTAAAGAACAGAATTTGCTCCCTATTTTATAAATAGTAGCCCCTTTTTACTTGTTTGATTTGATTCTTTACTTCTCAATTAAAATTGTTTCAGTTATGTCGAGACTGGTCTTCCTGGGTTGAACAAGTACTAAGCAAGGATACATGTGTCTTGCTCAAGGACACAACACAGTGACATCGGTGAGGCTCAAACCCGCGGCCCCTGTCTCGAGTCAAGCACTGAACCACTGTGTTTGCTAGTAGTAGCCCCTTTTAAGGAGTGGTTTCCTCTACCTTTAAACATACTCTACTGTTCAAACGTAGATTTTTGTTGATAGGGATATGAACATACTATTACGAGTTTGTGCCCCCATTTATTGCTTATTGTGTAACTTACTTCTAAACTGTATTTTGCTGTCTCATAGTTTGACGATTTTTGTTTTTACTGGCAATAACACCAAATAAAAATACCAGCCAAATATAAGTATTTTACAGTAGCCTATATTGTAAAAAATATGGACCAAGATCAGTCTGCTCCTTGGGAGCAGTCTGATCAGGGTTCATATTGTTGGCGTCCATGAAAAAAATAGACCAAAGTGCACTTGAATGTATGCAGCAGACATAAACGCAGACAACATTTTCAGGACAAAAAAGTGGCAGGATAAGAGTTAAGTTTGTTTCTAAAAAAAATTATTACTGTGCAATAAAATAAAACAGCTTATTATTGTATAAATGTTGCTATAAGTTATGCTCTAGCAAAGATAAAATCCATGTACATTCTATTAACAAGGCAAATTCACATGTTGTTAATGTCAGACCTGCTTTGAAGCATTCAATATACTATTTCCTGGGCCATAAATTTCAGGGCAGCTACTCTATTAATTTGCTCTTATATACTGAAAGATACTTATGAAAATGTCCAATCACTTGCTGACTGTCAATTAAACTCGAGCCACCCCCGGTACAAGACCAATGCTCTAGCCACTGAGCCAAAAAAGTTGACTCTCTGGCGCAATTGTCAAGGATATATTATAATCCAGAAGCTTTGCAAAATCTACCATGTGTAAATATTTAGGGTGAGAGCAACCGGCTGCAACACCGACCCTCTTCAGGAAAGTCATCATTTATGATGATGGAAAGCCTCTTTCAGGCAAAATTAAGTCCAATCCTGGATGTGAACACCCATGACATGAAAGCTGCAATAAGTGTTAAGTAAAGCTGAAAATATTCCTGCACCATGGTACAAACCCCTCGGTCTTGAGTCAAGCCCTCCATCACTGAGCCACTGTGCTCCCATGCATTTTCATGTTTAAAAAAGGCTCCCAGAAGTTCGTGAATACACTGAGATGCGACATGATATGATGACGTCACTTTAACATTATAACGACGTCACTTGACAACTTTATCACGTGAGTTCCAATACAAAACAATGTACAGCCCTCAAGCGACAGCCTGGGTAAGATAACAAGGGTAAGATAAGATTTTCTATCCCAAGATAAAATATCAGATATCCTTATTCGACGTGCAAGAATTGACTCTCTGATGCAATTATCAGAGACAGATTTTAATTTATGAGCTAGGCGAAATCTACTAACCATGTAAAGATATTTAAAGAGCAAGTGATGACCCATAACTTGCATGCTACACTACCTTGTGGGGTCAGATTCCCAAGTTTTGGTCTGATTCATCACCTACTTTAACCTTTTCCCTCATGAATATTTATGCTAAGCTCCACTCACTATGAATAATTATATAAATAAACTTTCACATTTGTACTTTGAACAAAGAAATTACTTGTCAGGTCCACTTGTGTAGGATCATCTCTAATCATATTTCCATAAGCAAACAGAGTAGACCCTGATCAGGCAGCTCTGTAAGAGCAGCCTGGTCTGGGTCTGCTCTGTTTGCAAAAGTGTTAAAAGGTGTCCCTATGAGGTAAAGGGTAAAAACTTTGTGTGTGTCTGCAGCAAAGGCAGGCCTTAGTGAGATTGTGAGGATGTACAGTATCATCGAAGTCTTCACTACATGGGTGAAAGTTAAAAATTTGCAAAATCTAGAACTTCAGAATTTCGAATCTTAAAATTGCAGTATGTCTATAAAATGATTAATGATGGTCTGTTGCCTTTAGATAAACTGAAATTGAATTAGAGAACTTATTATTATCTACCTTGTTCAGAATTTTGAGGCTGACTTTCTGTATAAGTCTGAATTTTGTATAAGTCAGCCTCCAAATCCTGAATTCAGGAATAATCCTGAAAACTTTCATCCATGTCACTGTTCTCCTAGTGGACTAGGCATCCAGATAAGGATTTTTTTTTTATTTCTGAATCAAAATTGATCTTGTGGGTACTCAAAAGAACCATCTCAATGAGCACCCAAAACACATGTTTAAATAAATGAGTAAGAAATTATTCACAATTCTAGGCTTAAAAATATTCCCAATCTTGACCTAAGGGGGCGAGGCATTGGCTCAAATAACCACTTATTTCTGCCTCCTATTGACAGCCATATATCAGGGTTCCAGTGCATATAATTTTAGGCATTCCAAAAACTAAGCCTACTTTAAACAGGCAGGCACCCATCCATTTACTGTAAGGTTAACCTCAGATTAATTGTGGGAGACTGTACTTGTGCAAATTTGTTTATGGAACTATCTCAAGTGCTAACATGTCATTGCAATGGTCAATTATTCACTATCAAATGAGCCTTGAGTGACACTCTGGGTGTGGTTTGGAAAATTTATTTACCTGAACTTTGTGATGACCTTCCAGACTGCCCTCCCTTTGATTTCTGACCTTGACCTTTTCTGTCTTTACCATCATTACCCCCTGGAGGCTCATCTTCCTCCCCACCTCCATCGATGTTAAACACATTAGAATTATTCGCAGAATAGTCCGTATCTATAGCCTCCAACTGACTCTGCTCAAGCAAACTCTGTGCCGTTGTATCAAAGCTCCCACTTGTCTGCACAACTAAACTGTCACTTAGTGGACCGTTAAGCTTCATTTTGTTCTGTATAAGTTGTGACCCTGATGGCATATGTAAAAATTCTGTCATTACACTTTCGTCCACGATGGGCGAGACACGACCGTTATGAACACTGCTGGTGGGCTCAGCAAACCGGACATGATTCTGTTTAGTCTCACGTTTTAAAGGTGTGGACATTTGGACCTGAATGTTTGGAATTCTAGACATTTTCTCAACTACTGCCTTCTCTTCCTCCTGTAATGAGACATAACCATGGATGAAAGTTGAAAATATCAAAAGTCCTGAAATCCTGAACTTTAACAAGTACGATCTTAAAATGTGCAGTATATCTACAAAATGTTAACAATTTCAAGATTAAAAGGTCAACTGTCTTAGATAAACTAAAAATAAATCAGAAAAGCTATAATAATCTGCCTAATTCAGAATTTTGAGGCTGACTTTCTATGGAAAGTCAGCCTCAAAATCATGAATTTAGGAAAGATCCTGAAAACCTTCACCCATGCATAACACAAATAGGGCGGGTTGATAATTCTTAATCCTTTTGTATGCCAAAACTCCTTAACATGTAAGACCTTGCATAATCTTAAAATAGACTCTCACTGAGCAGCACAAAAAATTATAAGAAGTTATGGAAGATTGGAAAGTATCTGATTTTACAGACCCCTAGATAAGACTGCATAATAAAAATTTAATTTTCTCATTTCTCCACCAAAACATATGCTGTTGGTACTTAAATAAACTGTCTCATTAGATGGTTCTTTTTGAGCACCAGAAACTAATGTTAAAACGGATAGTTAAGGAAATATTAATTTTTTTAAGAATTTAAGAATTTGTTTATCTCATCCTATATTTTTTACCCTGCAGCCTGAGGTATTCCAAAATACAACAGAACATGTAGCATCTCATCAACATCTCTACTGTTTGCTTAGATCAAAGCAATCAACAGAGATGGACAAACTAGCTTGTGTCACACAAACAAAATAAAAGTTGACAATCCAAACTTTATCGCATCAAATTTGCAAGTGTATAAAAAACATAAACATCAATGAGGTACTAAGTTTTGTTTGTTTGGTTTGATTCTTTACATCCCAGTCAACAATTTTTCAGTTATTTCAGGACTTGTCTTCCTGGGTTTAACCAGTACTAAGCAGAGGATAAAGTACACACAATGCAGTGCCTCCAAAGACTCCAACCATCGATCCCGAGTCAAGCACTCTACCACCGCCCTCCTCTCAGTGAGGTAGTTTAAAAATTCTGCTTGAAGGTTAAAAACACTCTTCCAGCTTAAATTATTTCTTTGTTGCTGTTGTTTTGTTTTTTTAATGAATTTATTTAAATTATTTCTCTGTGAAAAATAAATATCCCATTGTTCCTGGACAGAAACCTCTTGATTAAATAAGTACTTTAGAACAACTGTCTTACATGAATTAAAGGAAAGAAAAGAATCTGTACAAAAGTATGTAGATGGAGTTAGGGTTTCAACTCATTACCCCACTCAGGCCTCTAGATAAATGTATATAAATGAAAATTAACATTCTTGTTTCTCAACAAAAACATATGTTGTTGGTAATCAAAAGCACTGTCTCAATGAGATGGTTCTTTTGAGCACCCAAAACACATTTAAACTGATGGATAAGAAAATAATCACATATTTAAGCTCAAAAAGTTTGCTAAACTGGACCTATGCCCAACACTGAAATTCAAAGATTGATGTCAGGTGACTACGGACCAGTGAGAAAAACTATTTATTCTGGCGTCTACCAGGACACTTTCAATGAGTACCCTCATCCGGTTATTGTAAGCATGTACTGGTAATGAGCTTATCAAACAAGGGAATAACCTCTATATGACTGGGGCTCAAACCCATGACCCCATTCGTTATCCAAAGAAGTCAAATTACCAATCTGCTAAGTGTCCCTGATCAAGATGTCCAAGGAGATCTATTGGTGGGAGTGTTACAATACCTACATATGGTAAATGTTACAAAATTGAGAAGTTGACTAGTTGTCTGCCAATAAGGCCTAGACAAACAGCGCATACCCAGACCCAGATCAGACTGCTTCATCATGAGCAGTCTGATCAGAGTCTTCACTGTTAGCTATTCTGACAAGCATTTTATAAATTCCAACCCTGATAACCAACGTTTTATTGAGAGCAGCATAGATCCAGTTAAGCAAAATGTTTGAGCGTAAAATTGTAATTATTTTCTTACCCATCAATTAAAACATGTTTTGGGTGCTCAAAAGAACTGTCTCATTGAGACGGTTCTTTTGAGTGCGCCCAACATATGTTTTGGTTGAGAAATGAGAAAACTGATTTTCAATTAAGCACTCTTATCTGGAGGCCTGGAGCAGAAATAAGAAACAGTTTGAAATTTTAGAGCATTTTATGATGTAGAGTGTAGGACAATATCCCCCCCCCACCCCGGACAAAATCCCCCCTGCTCTCTAATTTGTATACTTGGACATAATCCCCCCCCCCATCCGGGAGGGGTAATGTGCATGTAGTAAAATTCACAGGGGGGGGGGGGGGGGGGGGGGGGGATTATGTCCATGTTGCAAAATTTAAGTGGGGATTATGTCCACCAATACAAAAATGAGCAAGGGGGATTTTGTTCGGGGGGGGATTTTGTCCATATCCCTATGATTTATCATACTCACCTGAGTTGGATTTATTTCCGAAGTATCACAGAATTCTTCTTCACTTTCACTGTTGGACACAACTCTCTCAGTATCTAGAATAATAACATGATGTGTTTGTGAACAGTTATTCCCCCCAAAAAATAAGCAATTCACAGTATAACTACAGTCTACTCTTGATACCCTGAACTTCAACCTTGGCCTTTGACCTACATTGATCTGTTTTTTTTCTTCTATTTTCCATGTTGATCAAAGGCCAAGGTCAAATATTTTTACATATTTTTAAAAAAACTCTTCCCACAAGGTAAACACATGTTTTGGTTTGATTTGATGCTTAACGTCCCAAACAGCTTTGGTCATTTCGGGACAGTCAACTCACCTAACCACACATTTCCTGGGCAAGCTTGACTAAGCGGTTAACCAGTACTTTGTGCACATACTTTCGCTTGTAACTGACAACCTCCTTCTAGAATCAGTGGAAGGGAGGAGAATAGCTGTAGAAATTATATTTCATGATCAATCTCCACAAAAGTATGGGACCGGGTTAGGATCGAACTTGCGACCCCTGAATCTGCAGTCAGACATGTATCTACAGCCAGAAACGTTACCGACTGCGCTACGCGGCCCGGTAGTAAACACATGTGATATAACAAAGCTTTAGTTCCTGTAGTTCAAAGGTTATGGCCAATGATGTAGTTGATTAAACTTACAAACATGTATGCACAATGACTCTACAAAATAAAATCTTTGATTATCAAAAAGACAATTGCGATTAATCAATCTTTAACTTTGATCTCTAGAAGCTAATAAATAGGAAACTTTGCATTTTATAATTACAAACTAAAGTCAGATATAGGACAAATTACAGATTGTTTTTATGTTAGCCCCTTTTTATTTGGTTTTTTAGCTTTAGTTCTAGTTTTAACTGTGGATCCATGCGGCTACAGTTTCTAATTATCACCTATTTTCTTCAGCAAACCTTATTATGAAACTTTTGTCGTCTGCTGATAACCTTTACAAACGGTTTGGACCCAGATCAGGACCGACAGAATGTCGGTCCTGATCTGGATCCAAAACCATTTGACACTCTGATAGCATTCCTGAAAGAATTTTTTGAAAAATATAATTTTGAAAAGTCAGCAGACAACAACAAAAGCATGAAAAATTACCCAGCATACAAACAGTTAAGATATTATTGGGCCTTGATGTGAGAAAAACTGTCTTCGGGTGTTTGCGAACAACAAAGGCCCAGAGGCATAGGCGCAGACTGATCAGCATTTGGTTAATTGCTTTTTAGAAAGTATCATATCTAGACTTGCTATGAGCAAAATTTCAATTTTCTTGCTAGTCTCTGTAGCTGAGGAGACTGGTTAGTGTCTAGTTTTGTTGGAAATCCCGAAGACAGGTTTTTTTGCAATGACAGGCTTTCAAGTGCCCATCAACAGAAAAGTAGGGATACAGTAGTGAAAAAGTAGGGATTATCGGTGGAAAAAGTAGGGATAGTAGAGCTTTTCCAATTATCAAATTCATTACAACAAGGGGTTTGAAATAAGTAATTTCAGATTAAATGAGCAGGATAATACCTGTGACAATAGTACTAGCCAAACAGAGAGACTTTTAGGTTAAAAATAAAAATTTGAGGTGCCAAGCAGCGCGCTCCCTGAAAGAACATAGAAGTTAATTTATAACACCCGAGCGAGCGAGATAAATTTCTGGATTTTTACGCGAAAATGACATTTTTGAGTGAAAAAGTAGAGATAGTAGGGCATTTTGATGATAAAGTAGGGAAAAGTAGGATCAGATAAAAAAAAGTAGGGAAAAGTAGGAAAAATAGGAAAAGTAGAGCCCACTTGAAAGCCTGCATCAAGGCCCAATTTACCATCATCCTCATCCTCTGTTTCCTCCTCCTCGGTCTCCTCCTCCTCATCTCCGTTCACCAGCCGTTCCAGTTGAATGATCTCCCCTGATTCACTGATATCTGGGTATTCTGGGATAGCATCTGCCTCATCGTCATGGAACCCTTGCTGTAATGTTTTCTCCACTCTCAGTGAAAAATTTAATTCATCTTCTTTATCTGTAAAAATGAAATATTGTTGACCTTGACCCTTTACTCCATAGGCTATTTTTTTTAGATCACAACTTCGTTTTCTATTTTAGACAACATCGAAAAAATTCAAGAAAAATTAAGTTAAGTTTTGAAAATATTATGGAAAATAGAGCATTTGCTCTTTTGGAGCAAATGGTCCATTTTCCATAATATTTTCAGATTTGTGATATTTAAAGATGCCAAAAGGCGTTATTATGGAGTAAAGGGTCAACTTACCCAATGTCAAGGGGCTTGTAGATTTCATGTCAATTTTTAAAATTACCTTATTCAAACTTCATTAACAAATAAATATATTAGCCCACACTGAGTTCAGTGCAGGCCCTTTATAATGCAATGTCTAGGGTCCATAGGAATTCACAGTGTTATATGTTGGCCATGTTTTAAAGGGACAATTTTACTTTAGGAATTATAGAAAAATGACCAATAATTCCTTTGTATAATTCTATAGTAAAAACATTTGGGAGCCACCATATGACCATGTTATATGTGTTATAATGAGGTTTGTTATATGACTGGAGAGAATCCTGTCTCCTGATTGGCCCAATTTCTATGTCTACCTGAAAACTGGTCTAAACTGGCTCAGAAGGTGATATAGGAAGAAATCCAGCTCCAACTAGTTTCCAGAAGTTAATATTTTTGACACTTGTGCAATATCACCCTCTAGAGAGCTAAAAATAGCATGATGAGTATAAAACTAGCATGTGCTGCATGAAATTGACATGATTTGCTGTTTCACATCCCAACAGGTAAATTAAAGACTTTCATGAATTTTAACAACTGTTTTGTTATGTTTTGTTTGTTCATTTATCTTTGTATGAATAAACAAAATGTAAAAAAAAAGTTTTATGATTAAATTTTACATTCCACATTCAGAGAACTAATATACATTTCAAATTGCAAAATAGTACATTAAAATATTTTAATAACAGTTGATAAAACTTGTTAGAAAGTCCTTAGGTTGAAGGTTGACTTCAACAACAAAGTGAAAGTAGAAAACTTTCATTCTAAAGTTGAAAAGTCATATAACAAAACAGTTATTGACTTCAATTTCGACAGACATTAGGATTTATCTACCCTTAAAAGTGATATTCACCTCGGCCTAGCGGCCTCGTTGAATTATCACTTTTTCGGGTAGATAAATCCTTATGTCTACCTCATTGAAGTCAATAATTGTATAATGTCATAGAGGAACTGCACAGTCATTTATTTTCAATGAGGCGAATCTTTTGAGCATCCGAACCAAATGTTTAAAATGATAGATCAGAAAATAATCACAATTTTACACTCAAAGAGTTTACTGGGCTTATGAATGAACCAGTCTTCAGGTGGACAACATCAATAGTATTAAACAGATGTAGACAAATATAAATTCCATGTTGTTTACCAAATACTGAAGCCACAGACCAATGAAACTGCTAAATTTCATCAAATGTTGGTCCAGATTTTTTCATGTCCCGCCTGTAAAATGTTATTATGCTGCAAAAAACCCAATACACTGTGTATTAACTATGGAATACCTAGTCTCCCACTCAGACATCATAAATGTGATAAAACAATAATTTTTGCTAAGTGGGGAAGAAAGTTGGAGTCATCTGTGCAAGCCTTTAATCACTGGACAACATATTGAG
The DNA here is from genome assembly GCA_964019695.1 of Loripinus fragilis. NCBI lineage: Eukaryota > Metazoa > Mollusca > Bivalvia > Lucinida > Lucinidae > Loripinus > Loripinus fragilis. Next base: position 59,123,702 of record OZ026526.1, read on the forward strand.
AAAAATTGTCATTGGGATATGAGGCCAGAAATTTTAAAGTCTCATATCAACAGGCTAGTGCCAGACTTTTTCCAAGGGTCATTTTTAGAGGGACACATATCCATGATTTTTGGAACTGAATCAGTTTTGAAAATTTCTCTATCAGTAGGGTTGTCTTTTCTATGGCAGTGGTTCTGTTGTTGTTGGTCAGTGTTTATTGTTGCTCCCGTTGTTTGTAGGGATTTTGTGTTTGGATTTTGCTTTGTTATGGAGTACTAAGTGACCTTTCTAGTTTTGCAATAATCTTGCTGAGGAAGAGAGAGCTGGTTGGTTTACTTTAATTGTCTTCCTGATGTCTTGTGGCTGTTAGTGTTCTGTGGCTCTTCCTCATAGTGTCATGGGTTGGTCTGCAGTGTGTGATTGTGGTATTTCTTGGTCATACTCACTTACTTTTAGATATATAAAACTGTACCCTGTTCAGATGAGGTATCCGAGTGGCTCAGTTCAGGTGTATTGCCAGTGCTACCTCTTCCGGCAGTATTGTTGGGGACGGCAACTTTCTGAATAGGTGAATCTTCATCAACAATCTCATAGAAACTACCCAGTGTCTCCATAAACTTTCCTACATCATTCGTCTGTGGCATAGCTTCTACAATCTGAAGAAGAAAAATGAAAGTATATGTATAATTTACCTTTGCATACTAATGTAATTCTTCCATCTGAATTGATATTGATTTGTTTGTTTGATTTGATTCTAAACGTCCCATCAACAATCTTTCAGTTAAACAGGGACGGGTCTTTCTGGGTTTAACCAGTACTAAGCTAGGATAAATGTGTCATGCTCAAGGACACAACACGGTGATGCCAGTGAGGCTCAACCCCGCGGCCCCTCGGTCTCGAGTCAAGCACTCTACCACTGAGTCACTGCGCTCCCACAGAATTGATATAATGAACCTTTGGTTGTTCATTGTATATATATCAAGGGGTGACGGGTAGACTCTCCAAATTAAGATGTACGTCAGTCCCTGAAGATTATTTTAACATTAGCAAACGGTTCTTACCCTGATGAAATGCCACAATTTGCGGCATTTCATTTGGATCTTCACTGTGTGCTAAAGTACCCATTTAGGGGTTTACAAGATAAAAAAAAGGGTTCAATAAGTTATACAGGTAATTAATTTAAAGCACAAGATCCGGCTGGTGGCAACCTTGTCATCTGCTGATAACCTTTGCAAACAGTTTGGACCCAGGTCAGGCCTACCAAAAAATCATCTGCCTGCTTTTAGTGGTATTAGGATCATTAACTAAAAAAAAAATATGTTAAAGTTGAGTTGGATCCCCTCTTACAAAACTTTCTGGATCCACGCATGCTGAGTGTAAGATTTCGTTTATCATGTTACCTTTAAACCATGGTTTTAGACTTAGAAAGAAATTTTCAACAGAAAACGTACTTTTGTCATGGACATCGCTATGGTGTTACATTTACAAGGTAAAGCGTTATTCATTCAATGTGGGATAGCAAGTTTCTATCAAATGCCTTTATCCAATGATAAAAAAGAAATATGAAATTAGATCTTGTTTTGACAAATATGAAAATATTCATCTGAGAAATTTCCCATATTTCCGTAACAAATGCTTTCTTGGAGAAACATGCCAAATAGATATCTTGATACTCTCCTCAGTCCTCCAGATAAGAGTTTGTAGCTGAAATGTAATTTACTTATTTTTCAATCAGAACATTATGTTGTGGGTACTCAAAAGAACCCTCTCCTTGAGACAGTTCTTTTGAGTACCCAAAACATACGTTCAAATCTTTGGATAAGAAAATAAAATTTTCTCACATAATTTTTGCTTTTCTGGAGTCATGGCTAGATCAAAAGATTTTTCCCTTAAGCATATAAACAAGTATGAACTTTTTAAACAAGCACTGAATTAGAAAATAATAACAACAAACCAGTCAACAGAATAAACATAAATGATAAAATACCTCCAGCTATGTAGATTCTTCAACATGCTACAAACAATTGGCTTAAAGCTGCATACTCTGTAACTTTGAACATTTTTCGAAAATTTTTATTTTCTTTTTTAATCATTTGTAAAAGCAGAATCAAGTTAAGTTTTAACAATAAATCTGTTCACTATAGCTGAAAACTGCATGGAAAAGTGAATTATCTTATAAAAACAGGTGTTTTTTCTCTTGTTGGTAATAATTTGCGTCCCTCCAATAATTATAGACAGGTAAGTTTTAACATAAATGCTGTTGTTTTGATACTGATAATTTGTAAAGAGTTACGAAATTGGTAAAATGTATACCTGAATTTTAGTTTTTTTACTGTGTTCTTGAAAAATAGAAACATTATTTCAAAAAGTATAAGATCAAAAGTTACATACTATGCAGCTTTAAATTTTACAAATACAAATGTTCAATGAGAGCATTATAGCGGTTTGCGTGCCGTACTCATGACCTTCAGTGTCTAGAACTGGTTCAACCCAGGAAACTGGCTAAACAATAAGCATGATCAAAATAATTTTGAATGGGATGTTAAGTGGCAACCCAAATTTCAATAAAAAATAGAGCCGGTTAGAGAATCATACATCAGTTGTCATCACATGTATATGTTATGGATGACACGAACAATTTGAATCTGCTGCCACCCAGATTCATGAATTAATATTTAGTGTAAAATTCTGTATACTGACTTGCTTGTACAGTATAACCTGTGTAAAACGGCCACTAAAAAAATAGACAAAACTAAGGTCTTAATGACTAATGGTAGCTTAATGAAGGTCAAAAGTATTGCAGAATGCCTTGGGGCATTCTCAATACCTTTGACCTGCATTAAGTGATAGTTGGTCTTCAAAACCAATTTCCGGCCTTTTTGAGAGTGGCCGTTTTACATAGGTTTTGCTGTATTTTTTTAGCCATTTTTTAACCCCTATCATACTGGATAACTCTAAACAGGTTCTATAGCAAATGGTGAAAACCTAGATGAAATGCTGAATGCCAAATTTCATCAGGGTCTGTTATGTTTGAACCATCCCATACATGGTCACAGGCAGTTCTTTTTTTTTAGATCCTGAACATATTGGTAAAGAGCAGCTTGTTTTCCGCTGAAATAGTAACCCTTGACGTGCTGAATATTTTATGTACTACACTTCTCTCTAATTTCTATTTAATTAGCCTGCAACACTGCAGTAAGAATAATTATTTACAAGGAAAATGAAAAAAAAAAACAGTGTGGATCCTGATCAGATGGCTTCGTCAGAAGCCAAATGATCTGGATCTTCACTGTTTTTATAAAAAAGGATAAATCTGAGTTCAGCAGAATAGGGTTAAGTTAAGTGACACACAAAATAGCATAGCCAGATATTGTAAATTATTTGCAGAAAAATAATCATTTTGGTAGAAATACAGTCTGTGCTTGACACATTAATGATTATTCAGAGAAGTACAGAGTCGTTACACTGTGGCATCAACCTTTAATAAATTTACCGCTTTCAGCAAATTTTTTTGCTATTTTTTGAGAAATGATTATAATACACACATTGTTAATAATTTTTCAACAGAATGTACAAGTGTTTTTGTAGGAAATTTAGGAAAAAGGTTGGAAGGTACGTAAAAAGAAGGGAAAACAGGATTAAGTCCCTGCACCTGGATCAATGAATACTGCATGATTTATGAGTTAGTTAGAACTTAGACAGGTTAAATATTAAATGTAAGGGAGCTAGTGGATACTATGATTGGCTACAAGAAAAAAATGCCGTACCCTTGGATCCTGATTTTTCTCCATTTCTTTCCACTTTTCATTATTAATTTTGATAATCTGAAAAATACAGATTACAGTTTTAGAAGATTTCTCAAATTTTCAGGTCTTCAGGCGGTGTAAATGCATCCTGAAAGTAGTTACTTTTATAGTGATTGTATTATAAATGGTAATTGACTATATTGTCTTAAACTATTGATCATTTTGACCCTTTAGCTTTTAACCCTGAAAAGTGACATTTTAAAACATTTTTCTCTCCAAAAAAAAATATATATTTTGAAAATAAGGAATCCTCCTTTAAAAAAAAAGATAATAATTTGGAGTTAAAGCCTACTTTTTGAGTCAACTAAGTAACTCTAGTATTCTGGTTTTGTTTTGGGGGGATTATTTTGCTATCTCAGTAATCTAAAGTGAAGGAAAATTACAGCTGAAAATACCCTGTAATCTTCATATCGACAAATTCAATCATTGTAATTCCTTGGGAGAAAAGGGGGATGTGTTTGCTTTTAAGTAAAACAATTAAGTTTATGGGACAGATGCTCATTTCTAATGGATGCAGTGCATCTAAACTGGTATCAGATGCATGCATTTGTACAAATTTATGATAAAACATGACTTAGGGGACTCGCCGTACATCAATATAGTGTTGATATTTTTTCATATTCTGGTCTTCAGGAATATTGAGTTCTGAGGGAAAGCAGAATACCGCTTAAGCCGGTGCTAGGGGGTGTGAGAATTGTTGCACTTTCCATTAGTTCTCAAGAACAGACTCAATAAAACTGAGTTTGCTGTTTTCTTATATTGTAGGTTCTCTCTATTTCTGAAGGAACTGCTTTTTCCCCAAATTATTTAGGGGATACTGTATAGGGACTGTAGGGAGCGCAGTGGCTCAGTGGAAGAGTGCTTGACTCTAGACCGAGGAGCCACGGGTAAGAGCCTCACCATCGTCACTGCATTGTGGTCTTTGAGCAAGATACATATATCCTATCTTAATAGTGGTTCAATCTCGGAAGACTAGTCCCTACATAACTGAAAGATTGTTGATGAGACATAAAGAATCAAATAAAACAAACAAAACAAACTTAATCATCAAACACTCTGAGATCAGCTGTTAAAAAATTCAAGAGCTCTTTAACACTTTGCATGCTGGATAATTCTGCATGCTTTCTTGCTGTCTGTAGATTTTTTGACCCTTGTTCCACTCATCATCCCCTTCAGTTTGATATGCCACATAACCATGTTTGGAGAAATTAAATTTTTGACACCCGCTATTCCCGCTCCTGCGGCATGACCCAGGCAACAGAATAAAAATCATGTATGATATGTTTTATATCTTTTATTTGTGAGAACACACACAAAGTTTGGTATAAAAATGTTTCAAATTGATTTTGTAATTGAAATTTAATGATATTAGACCTTTTGACCCCTCCACAGGGCCCCAGGGGGCAGGGCCAAAACATATGTGCCTCGGCAAACCTCGTTCATGTGAGTAACTCACGCACCAAATTTGGTTGGGTTTCGTCCAATGGTTTAGGAGGAGATAACATAACGGACAGACAGACAGACAGACAAAGAGAGGCGATTATAATATCCCATTAGCTTTTTTTAAAAAGCGTGGGGATAATAATAATAATGCCTAATTCAGTATTCTGAAGCTTGACTTTCTTTGGAAAGTCAGTCCAAAAATTCTGAACTCAGAAAAATCCTAAAAACTTGTCAAGGATCAGTCAAGGATCAATGACGCTTTGGGCCTTATACGCCTATTTTTCTGATTCCCAGAACGCTGCTTTTAAGCTTCTAGTGTGGTGCATGTAGTATCAGTGCAATAGGTGAATTTAATGGCAAGAGCAAGCTAGCAAAATATTTTCAAAATTCCTACACACTCGAGAGTAATGGTGGGTAGAAAGGGGAGGGGGTCTGAAATTTCATGAAAATAAAAAGTGCTTTAAAAAGTGATTTCTGCACGTTTTCTTGATTTATTTGGTAGGCATTGTGATATCTATTGAAAATACCATATGCAGAGTATCAACGGATCATGATAATTGATGAAATTGTTTTAAAAACGAAATATGTTTTGTAATAAAATGATTTTGGGGAGATAATTTAGAAGTTACGTGTACATTTTTGACTACATGTACCGTAAATAATACAAAAATGAAAGCTCAACAAAAGAAATAAATTTTTTTGAAGCAAAGAGAGTGTCCCATTTAGCATTGGAAAGTAAAACTGAATCTAACTAGATCCTTTGAATATTACTTTTGCTTTGTTTAAAGGGCATAGCATGTTAAATGTATTTAAAGTGTCCAAATATTTATGGTATATATATACATGTATATCCCTATATGAGACAATATATTAAACACTAAAGTATTTACTTGTTATAACTCTTTGCATGCCAGTAGATAATTTTGTCGCCTGCCAATAGCCTTTTGCAAACAGTTTGAACCCAGATGAAGACCAAAAGAATGTCGGTCTTGATCTGGATCCAAACTGTTTGATACTCAGATGGTGGTCCTGGGTGGTTTATTTTTAAAAACTTAAATTTGAAGAAAGTCAGCAGATGAAAATAAAAACATGAAAAATTCCCTAGCATGCAAATAGATAAGTACAGGACGTTTGCAAATGAATATGTCATTTAAAAACAGTGAGATTTTTTCTTATGAAAAAATGCATAAAGCCTTGCTAATTCTACTTTTAATCTTTAAGTACTTTATATTAAACTAGCACAGAATACAAAGCAATTTAGGAGGTTGGTTCTAGAGAACTTCATTACTGTCAGTAATTTCTTATTTGGTAGAAAAGGCATTTTATGGGCTTAGGCCCCGGGTTTTTGGGCTGCTGAACATCTCCCCCCTCCCCCCCCCCCCCCCCCCCCCTGTGCCAGCAAGCCACTTTCATACAATGTGTAAAATACGGGTTCGGATTTCTATATATTATAATGTAAAACTGCTTGTTCTACCCAAAATTTTACATCTTTGAAGCATTTAATATCAAAAACGGATTTCACAGCCATAAAGTACTCAGGTCCGGGTAGCTTTAAGGTGAAGAAAGGGATGATTGACAAACTTTTATTTTTACTGAAAACCATAGGCATTTACCCATAGTAAGTGTCAATGATCCTTTGTCATTTGGCACAGATTGAGCTCCTTATAAAGAAAACTGCCTGCGAAATCCTTAAAAAATTCTTTGTTTGCCTTCACCTGACTGACTCACTCAAAATGCCACATACCCAAAACATTTTATAGGGTTTCAGAGAGAGAAAATTCTTTCTAATTTTAGACAATTTTTCTTTATTTCTAATGTCTTTTTAACAAATCAGGGAAAAGATACCTACCCACCTGGAAAATTATGAGTAGGGTGACAGCAAACATTTTTTTTTAAGGATGGCCCTGTATGTTAGCCATAGTTTGTTTTTATACTAAATTGAATATAACTTGTTATATTATTTTCATATGCTATATAAATGGCCCAAGGTGTTATTTACAAATAAATTTTCCTGTCTGTCTGTTTTTTTCCACCAGAAATAGAGATAGTCGAGTATGCTTGCAAACCTCTTTCTTGAGAACAAAAACTAAACAGATTTTAAACAATATAAACAAATCAAACCAACATAACAATAAAACATCAAACACATACTACATTTTGCATTCTTGACCCTTTCTTGATGGGAAAGCCATAAATAGGTGCATTACAAAACAGCACAGACCCAATTGAGATGCCATATAATGCATCACATCAGGGTCTACAATGTTTGATAGGACAAAAACAACCCCAAAAGTACAAAAAGTGAAAATTCTGAACTGTGGTCCCTCAAATTATATAATGGGAATGTCCCAAGTTTTATTGTATCATGCTAGTGAAAGAATATATTAGTCAAGAAAGGGTTACATATATAAACAAATACAAAATACCAAATAAAATGAAAAAAGAGTCAAGCAATGCTTATTAGATACCCTTGCACAGTAAGGGTCAGTGAAAAAAAACTACTTTTGGGTTTTTTTTTGTAAATAATGATTCAAACCAGCAGAGCCAGACCTTAGTTTTGAAAACTAGGTTTTAGTAGAATCTGTGCAAATGATCTTTAAGTCTGCAATATTTTGAAGGATAAAATTCAAAGAAAATAACACACTTGAAAGTTCTTTGAATATATCAACGCTTATATCTGAAAAATTATCTAAGTTCTTTTTTTTTTTTGCACCTAACTCGTAATATGCTGTGGTAGGATTTGAGCGACACTATATATGCATATATACTCAGCGTCAATGAAAAGTTACCAGTATTGAAATTTCGATATTTCCGAAAATATATAATACAGCTCTTTGGCTACTGTTACGTTCATGTTTCTGGTTAACAACAAGCTGGTTTGGAGAGATAAAACAGTTACACGAGCCCTGGAACTATGGTGCACGTGATGCACATGCATTTTTTGTTTTTCGCAGTTTTTAAGAATTTGAAATCATTATTTTCAAAAGACAACATGCCAGCTCATGCCCTAGACATTTTCATTGAAAACGCCACCAAAACGGTTTAGGTTATCCCATTAAACGCGAAAAATGAGGATCAAACTTTAAGGTAGCACCAAAACTTTGCATTTTCCTATACAATGCAATGGAAACTACAGGGGTCCATCAAGAAATGGTTATAATGCATTCGGGTGTGATGGATACCGTTTTCCGTAGTGGTGATGCATGGGACTCTATGCCATAAAATTGAGTGCTGAAGTATCCGCCGTTCTTCGTTCAGAATGGACTAAATATTGTCCTATGTTAAGTGTATGTGATTTACTGGTAACTTTTCACTGACGTTGAGTATATATACAAAAGCCCCATTAGGGAAAAATTGTCAAAGTTTTCATAGCTGTCATTTTGTGAAAAAAAAAATGCACCAAACTCCTTCCTGCATATGTTCAACATGTCTACATTGTGTAGGTAAAGTATTGGATTAATTCAGCCATGGTAGTAGTTGATCGACCCATAAAAGCACTATCTTTTTATATTCAAAAGTCAAATTAGAGAGTTCTCATAGCTGTCATTTTGAAAAAAAAAATCGAACCAAACTCATTCATGTTTAAGTTCAATGTGTCTACATTGTGAAGGCAAAGTATCAAATTGCTCCGTCAAAAGCTGTGGTAAATTCCAGCAATGACCTTTCAAGATATTAAGATAACAAAACGTTACGGATGGATGGATGGACCTACTCAGACAACCTGCAAACAGTATGCCCCCCACAAACACAGTTTGCAAGGGTATAAAACTAGTTGTGCTTCAAGTAACCCTACCAGCCTAAAATTTTAGACCTGTCCAAAATGTTTTTGCTCCAAGTTTAAAGTTACAGAAAATAATTACATTGAAAATGTTCATCCCAAAATGAAGACTAGAAAGTTTTATGAGCATCTGATCCAAATTCAGGAAGTCACAGGTTGAGGTTCGGGTCAAGAAACATTCTTTCCAAACTAGTTCTTTACACCTCTACTAAATGATCTAATGATCCGCCGCTGGTGAATTTCAAAAAACAACTGCCCTAGAAAGAGAATCTAAAATCGTAGAATGTTATGCAAGGGCCTATGGATTCCTATGTTTGTCTTATAAATACAAACTTAGAAAGTATTCTCATTATGTCATATTTACTTTTGGCGCGATAGACTAGTTCCTGTTGGATTCTGGTACACCTTTATTACAACAGCCCTTCTTGAATTGACGGAAGTAGAATGACCGTAGAAAATACTTCATGATCAATCTCTACCAAAACACGGGGCCAGGATCGAAATCACAACCCCTGGATCAGCAACCAAACTCGCAACCGATTGCACTATGTGGCCCGGCATTTTGAGGATGAAATAAGTGAGGAATTGGGATGAAGCCAGCTGATCTTGGTCTGCACCATTTTCAAAAGAGGGAAAAGCAGTTAGAAAATGTTATGCCCAGAGTTTGGATATTAGGACAAATTTGGAAAGCATTTCCTAGCTGAGATAAATAAATAATGCTCACAGTTTTTTTAGATAAAAAAAAAATTGAGCTTTAATTGTAAATATTTTCTTACCCATCATTTTTAACATATGTTTTGGGTGCTCAAAAAACTGTCTCATTGAGACGGTTCTTTTGAGCACCAACAACATGTTTGAGATGGTTCTTTTGAGCACCCTCAACATAATGTTTTGATTGAGAGATAAGAAAATTAATTTTTTGTCGTGCACTATTAACTAAAAGCCTGGTGTTCCATTAAAACTGCGGCTCTTTTCAATGAATAATGGACCACTCAAGCAAGCAGGATAGAAGATCTCATTCAGCATAAGTGGGTTGAGATTCCCAAATTACCTTTTTCAATTCCTCAACATAATTCAACATGGCCACCTCCCGATCCATATTGCCAAGCTTGTTCCAAGCATCCCTGAAAAAAACAAGCATTATCTGATTTACCCTAAACAATGGGACATAACTCTTTGTCATATGCATGTATATCCTTAAATTTTTAAAGATAACTTTGCATGCCAGGTAGTTAAGCAACTTTTTTGTTTGACGTCAAATAATCTTCTAAACTTTCTTTGTGGAATACCCTCAATGTCAAACCAGGGATTTTCCTGCCGTTCTGAAGTCAGGGCCAGTTGCCTGTTGAATTTGGGAAAATATCATTTGGACCATCAAAGTTGGGAAAACTCGATGCAGTCTAAAAGAACTGGACCACCATTTTAAATTGATCAAAAACATTGGATATAATAAATTAGCAGTGTAGAGCTGTAACTTATTGTGTTGCTCTAATTGCCCTTCATAAAAACTCATAAAAATTGCATAAAAATGTGAATGAAAACATGTTTTCATTCACATTTTCATGCAATTTTTATGCATCTGTGACTTTGCTATTTTTGTTCAGATTTTCATGAATTTTTCACAAAAATGTAGAAGTAAGAAATTGGGAATGACATACATCATTTTGGGAAGTTTTTGCTATTTTTTTAATTGGGAAGGGACCAATATTCAGCCCCAAATCAGGCCAAGGAAAACCCCTGCCAAACACTTTGGATCCAGATCAGGTTGGACATTTTTTCCGGATCTGGTCTGGGTCCAAACTATTTGCAATGACTACCAGAAACAACAAAAAATGCCACTTGCAGGTAAAAAGTTCAGATAAAATCAAACTTCTGTCATGAGTGACAACAAATCTCAAAATAAGAACTAGAACTGAAGTTTGTCCAGGTTTTTTTCTTCAGAAAGGATCATAGGTTCCCTTTTTAGTCATAAGTGACTTCAAGTGGAAATACATGTGTGATATGCAGTAAACATAGCATCTATAAATTTGGTCAGCCCTTTTTCTGCCATGTATCACAAATGAGTCACAACAAGATTTCCAACAATGTGGTATGTGCGACCAGCAAAGGCTCAGACCAGCCTGCGCATAAGTGCAGTCTGATCAGAGCCTTGCTAGTCGCTTGCTTGTTTGTTTGTTTGTTTTGTTGCTTTACGTCCCAAGTCAACAGCTATGGTCATTGCGGGACGGTCAGTTCACCTATCCACACTTTTTCCTGGGCAGGCTTGAACAAGCGGTTAACCAGTAATTCGTGCACATACTTTCACTTGTAACTGACTAAAACCCTTCTTGAATGAATCAGCGGAAGGGAGGAGAATGACCGTAGAAAACATTTCATGGTCAATCTCACGAAAGTATGGGACCGGACCGGGATCGAACTCGCGACCCCTGGATCTGCAGTCAGACACGCATCTGTAGCCAGACACGTTACCGACTGCGCTAGTCGCTTGCATAGTCTATGAGTGTTGAGCTATTGATCAAACAGTATTAAGAGTTTCTAGGAAGCTGCATACGTAATGCTCACTTAAAAGCAGTCTAGTCAGGATTCCATGATAAAAAGTGCATGTAGTCTGAATTTGTATATAAACAGCTGACGAAATTTTCAGTACAAATATATTGACAGGATATCATAAGAGTTCATATTTTGTAAACTATTGCCTGAAGACACATAAGACATATTTTTGTCACATAGCAGAGCACCTCAATGCCCATTACAAATGTACAGTAAAACCTGTGTAAAACGGCCATTCTCAAACAGACCAAAAATTGGTTTTCAAGACCAATTATCGCTTAATGCAGGTCAAAAGTATTGCAGGATGCTCCAAGGGGAGCATTCTGCAATACTTTTGACCTTCATTGACCTACCATTTGCATTGAGACCTTTTTTGTCTATTTTTGAGTGGCCGTCTTACACAGGTTTTACTGTATTCTGACCCATGGATTACCAGATTGCCTCTTTTCTCATGGTATTTATCCATGAAAGCGTACTGTTTTCCATCTGAAAAGGTCACTGTGGGCATTCTGTAACTGTTTCAAAAAATTCTCTATATATATTTGCCTTCTGATAAAGCCAACTGATCAGAATCCACATGTTTTCAGGCCTCCAGATAAGAGTGTGTACTGGAAAACTATTTTCTTATTTCTCGACCAAATCATATGTTGTGGGTACTCAAAAGAACCATCTCAATGAAACAGTTCTTTTGAGCACCCAAAATGCATGTTTAGATTGATGGGAAAGGAAAGAAATGCAATTTTAGGTACACAAACTATCCTTATCAGGACCTTTGTGTTTTACATGATTACATTCATATTAAATTTGATATTACAACACATGTAAACAGACCATAAAAACTCATTTTGCACTGATAAGATTAATTCACCGAAATCCATGCCTGCATTTGTACATGTTCTTTAAAAATGTCTAGCCTGATCTGGATCCAAACTGTTTGACAATTTAAGTCGTCATTGCATTGGTTAGTTATACACTATCAGGCGACTTTTGAGTAACATTATGGGTGTAGTCGAATATGTCTATTATAAGCTGGCTTATAAGGTTGAATACAGCGTGATGATGTGGGTCATACTTTATCTTTAAAAAATCTATTGATATCTTCCAGTTGAAGTCCAAGTTACTAATTACATGTACATTGTAACTGAAAGTTTTGATAAATCGCACATCAGAAGTATATACACAAGTGAGGTTACAGTAAAACCTGTGGAAAACTGCCACTCAAAAATAGACAAAGATCTTAATGATAAATGGTAGCTTAATGAAGGCCAAAGTATTGCAGAATGCTCCCCTTCTGCAATACATTTGACCTGTATTAACACTTTTGCAGCCAAGCACCTCAAAAAAACCAATACCTCAGTGCCAAGCATGTTTCAAGGACTCCTGAATATTGGAGGTTATATGTGTTCAACACAATCACCAGAATCATTCAACCTATTGCTGTGAAACTTTCGCAGAATGTTGCTAATATATAGAACTTTCATTTGAACCAATAATAATAAAAATAGGCATGTGGCCTTTGGCGGCCATTTTGAAATATGAAAAATGCCTATAAACAACTATTTTGTGCAAAAAAAAAGAAATAAATAAAACATCCATCTACACCAAGTATCAAACATAATAATTTATTCAGATATTATATTGTGTATTAATTCAGAAATAAATAAAATTATAACACACCTCGTCTATAGACTGTGATATATCAGACAATAATTCACAGCTAAAGTGTGTGATAGCTGACGTCACTGGAAAATGACATCATTCATGTATGCGACATAGTCTAAGTATTGGTGGGAGTTCTTCAGTGCAATGGCGTAAAGTTGGAAGAAGCTGAAGACTTCGAATGTGTTTTCGTCGTTTATTGTGTGTTAGAATCGAAAAAGATCAGCTCCAGTGCATGAATTGTTGAGTAATAATTCACTGTTTGTCGGTCAGTTGTAAAAAGATAAATCACTCGCGCTGTGCGCTCGTGATTTGATCTTCTTTACAACTGACCTCCAAACAGTGAAATATTACTCAACAATTCACTGCTGGAGCTGATCTATTTCTTAAATATAGCAGTTGAAGGGCTTAATTGCATCCAATATTGTGTAGTCTTCCATATACGATATTATTATGTCCCCTAAACATTTTGAAATAAAGCACAAAGATTTGTGTCACTTATAACGGTTAAAAATAAACATCTATCAACCATGCCTTTACATTTCGACTGTAGTCGCCTTTGGCAGTGAACGGTAAATTCGACTACAGTGGCGTTTGGCAGCAAAAGTGTTAAGCCATAATTGGTCTCGCAAACCAATTTTTGGTCTGCTTTACTGTGATCGATAATTTTGATTAATCTGTACAAAAGGTTACATGAAGTATACTTGATTGTAAATTTGTGTGTAAACTCACCATTTTGCCTTCTTGACAATCTCCCAGAAGTTAGGCTTTGTGATGTGGCAAGGTCCCTCTGTAGCCTGTTTGAAGTAGGCATAGAACATGAGCATCATCTCATGAGACGGCTGGAACGGACCTGAAATAGCGCCACCCCAAGAATTAAACACCCTTTATGCACTTATGGATTTTCCCTTCTGATATGATACCATTAACTTTGGATGTTCCATTGTATAATTCAAGGGGTCAAAGCACTCAAAGGTTATAATTTCAATATAAAAATTTTATCGATTTTCTTTCTCTGAGTGAAGAACATTTTCTTCTCTTAGCAAACAGTATAGAACCTGGTGCATTATGGGGCATTTCATCTGGGTCTTACTCTTCACTGTTTGCCAAAGTACATGTTTAGGAGTCACTAGCATATAAAAGGTTAATCTGTTGAGTAAATTAGCATGCTATAATTCCATCTGTTTAACTTTTCCAGCCAGTTCAGTTGTACAATTCCATTAAAGTGACTAAGTATGTAATTATGAAATTTTTATGATAAATTTTCTTTTCTTGTTAAAATAGAATTAAGCTATGTTTTCACAATAAATATGAAAACTGCATGGAAAAGTGAATTATCTTAGCTATATTACTGTGTTCTTGAAAATTAGAAACATTATTTCTAAAAATTAAAGATCAAAAGTTACAGACAATGCAGCTTTAATAACAACAGATTCAAGCTTGTGATAGAATACATTGTGGATCCTGTTCTACTGTGTTTTAAAAACAGGATATCCTGGTTTAGCAGGACAAGGGTTAATTATTAACATTTACATACTGGGTAATTTTGAATGTTTCAAGTAATGAGAATTAATACATAATACAAATTTGGTAAATTCGGTCATGTCACAAGGTCATAACACCTCTTAAAGACCGATCAATTTAGAAGCTCTGCAACTCAATGTCACAATAAGCGGAATGTGAGGAAGGGTGTCCCTGATAAATTATGTAACAAATTTTACTGCTAACACTACAAATAACACCACTATTCAAGGCTGAATTACATTGCAAGTAACAGGAAAATGGCTGACTAGCCATCTGTATCTGTACGTTAAGCTGATTTTTATAATTTAAACAACATTCTCTTTGTGGTCCTTAAATTTACCGAATAAAGTTGGGCCTGAAAATGTTCAATTCAAAATAGTTATTTATTTTTTATTTATTATTCCATTTCATGTAGATAAAGCATAAATACTGTAGATAAATGCTGTTGATGTATCGATTCCTGATGTTTGCCTTCCTTTCTACTTTATAAAACTTTCAACTTATGTGCACACAGTGCCAGATTTTTTTATCAAAATATTAACACTTTATGAAAAGAAACAATGTAGGTTCAGATCCATGTGTGGATCCAGAGGGGGGACATGGGTCTGGACCCCCCTGAATAATCACATAAATATAGGGTTTCTCAGCAATACTGGTCCGGATCCGCTGAAAAATCCACAAAGCTACCTAGCCACCCTTGCGAAAAATTGTTCCATATAATCCCAAATAATTGGTATGTTCTAGAATGTTCTAGAAAGTCTCAGTCCAGTTCCATTTCTGCTTGAATAGAACTTTCTGGGATTTTGTGGTACTTCATTTTATATGGTATTTAATGGAATTCCATTAAATCCCAAAAGTTGGAACAATTGGTACTTTCTGTCACTATCTGGAACTGGAAAATCCCAGAAAGTCTCAAATAATTCTGCTTAAAATATAAGTGGGATTTTATGTTACTTTCTGGGATAAATATTCCATTTAATCCCAGAAAGTACCAGTAGGTACTTTAAATGGGATTTATTAAGATTTTCTGGGACTTCATCAATTCAACACATCCATATAATTTCTTCCATGACCGATTATTGGGATTAAATTGAATCTTTTGGTACTACTAGTAAATACCTTGGTTCCATTTAATACCAAATAATCCCAACCTAGATTTGAATTGGACCATTATATTCTGAACTCAGTCTGACCTTGAAATATGATATAACTGTGTTAACCTGGTTCTCTCATTTTAATGACTCAAGCTGAAATTCTTTAATCTTGCAGGAAACCAGAAAAAAATTCAAATAAACCTCATGGTTTGCAAGGCTCTAACTATTTGATAAATTCTGTGTTAATTTTGGATATATACTGCATAAACTGTACAAAATAAATCCTACAACAGACAAAGTGAGTAAATAGAACATATTTCTATGCTTATAAATTATACTTGCATGAGACTTTTCATCATATAATTTAGTTTCTCAGAAACAAAGCCATTTAAAGTTGTTTCTTTCTTTAAATACTGATGAAAGACACTTATTACTGAACTTTGTTCATTATGGTTATACAATTTTACCATTATCATTACATGTTTTATTTACAGCAGCATTTGTGGCAGTACAACACTTAGTTAGTGTGGTACTTGTAAGTTTACATTAGTGAATAGGTTAATTACTGAATTTACAGGATAATCAGGCTGATCATTGGGGTTTATTTTTATTTGATTTTTTTAATCACCATTCTCTTTTGGAGATACACATGTATTGCGATTGCCTTCGTCTGTATATCAGGTTTTTGTTTGTTATGCTATCTTCTAAACAACTGGACAGATTATCCAACCAAATTTGTTGAGCAACTGGCGTATGCAGCAGCAAAATTCCAATACACCAATGATCTGAAATTGTAGGTCAAAAAGTGTCCTTTGATCTGCCCATTTGCCGGCAGCACTATCACCTTGCAAACAGTTTGTTTGTTTGTTTTGTTGCTTTACGTCCCAAGTCAACAGCTATGGTCATGGCGGGGCGGTCAGTTCACCTAACCACACTTATACCTGGGCAAACTTTAACAAGCAGATAACCAGTACTTCGTGCACATACTTTCGCTTGTAACTGACAACAACCCTTCTTGAATGATTCAGCGGAAGGGAGGAGAATGACCATAGAAATTATTTCATGATCAATCTCCACGAAAGTATGGGACCAGGTCGGGATCGAATCTCGCAACCCCTGGATCCTCATTCAGACTCACATCTGTTGCCAGACACGTTAGTGACTGCGCAAACAGTCATACTGAAATTGAATCCAACCAAATTTGCTTGGTGACTTACTTACACAAGTGGGTGAGAGGAGCATACCGTTTTTTGTTTTTTCGATCCCCATTGCATGGGCCCCCGGTGAGAGAGTGTGCATTTTCTGACTTTGCTGTCTCTTTCTGAATTGCTGGGTAGAACTCAACCAAATTTGTGCGCAACTTAAACAAATTGTGTATTCAAGAGCTTATTTTTGGGTACCCCACTCAGAGGCGCCCATTATGCTATCCCCTAATCTGCTTAATTTTTGGATATGGTGAACCCACAGGGAGTTAATACAGGAAAGTTATATAAATGGACCTTTGATCAAACAATTATTACTGCGTGATCAGAAATTGGGCACACTGAAGGTGCTAGCCAGGTCTTCTGGGTGCCAATATAAGTACAAAATAATTCAATTAAGTAGTATTAAAGTAATTTTTAGCATCAGTACTACATATTATCAGATTTTAGCATTGGTGGTACTTTCAGAATTGGCTTCAGTACTATTTGGTATTATCTGGTACTTTCAGTTTTTTGCATTGGTACTATTTGGTATTTTGTGGTACTTACAAATTTTGGTGTTGGTACTATTTGGTATTATATGGTACTTTCAGATTTCGGTAGTGGTACTATTTGGTATTTTATGGTACTTTCAGATTTTTGTATTGGTACTATTTGGTATTTGGTGGTACTTTTTGATTTTAGTATTGGTACTATTTGGTATTTTGTGGTACTTTCAGATTTTGGTATCGGTACTGTTTGGTATTTTATGGTACTTTCAGATTTCGGTAGTGGTACTATTTGGTATTTTATGGTACTTTCAGATTTTTGTATTGGTACTATTTGGTATTTTGTGGTACTCACATATTTTGGCAGTTTTTTGGTATTTTATGTTACTCTCAGATTTTTAGTAGGCAATGGTACTATATGGTATTTTATGGTACTTTCAGGTTTTGGTACTGGTACTTTTTGGTACTTTATGGTACTTTTCTGTGAAAACTATACATTAGCTAGAAAAGAAATGGAATTATCTGTTACTATTTAGAACTTGTAAATTGCTGAATTGGGATTTTGTGGAAATATTTGGGACTCTTGCCAATGCAGAATTGAGATTTTCTGGGATTAAATGGTATTTTAATAAATGAACAGGTTGGGATTATTTAGGATTTAGTGGAACCTGATCAAATGGGACTTTCTGGGATTAAATGGTATTTTCAGTAACAGAAAATACCATAAAATCCCATATGCCATTTAACATTCCATTTAATACCAAATAATCCCAATGTTGGGATTTATTGGGATTAAGTGGTTATCCCAGAAAGTACCATTAAAGTGAGTTCCAGAAAGTTCTAGAACAGTACCAATAAATCCCACTTCATTTTCGCAAGGGCAGCATTTAATGTTGGGCCATCATCGGCCCGCCAGCAAACGCCATGTAAATGGCGTTTGCTGGCGGGCCGTTGATGGCCGCTTTTAGTACATTTTGGATCCTCTTTCCCTTATCAAAAAAAAAAAAAAAGAGTTGGACCCCCTCTGGCAAAACTTTCTGGATCCGCCCATGAGATCTGATAAGCTGGCTTCGTATTTACAGCTTTTTTTCATTCCAACAATAGTATTGGAAAAGTAGAGAATATGAAGCCAGCTGATCTGCATCTATATTCTGCTTAGACATGTTATTAATGAGACGTGGAATGTGATTTCCAACAATGTGGCATTTTGACAAGTGTAGACTCATACGAGCCTGTGCAGCCCTTTTTTAAACTTTGAAACTCCAAATGGTGTCCAGTCAGTAGCCTAACAATCATAGAATACTCAGACAACTAGCAAAGGCTCTGATCAGACTGCGCGTATGCGCAGGCTGATCTGAGCCTTTGCTTGTCACACATACCACATTGTTGAAAATCTCATGCACTGGCTCATATATATTTGAGTGGGCAACTAACAAACCCCTGTGCTCTCATCTCATTTGTTTGTTGTTGATCTACCACCATATGATGTCTGGCCTATGTTTACACTGTTTGCATTTCACCAGAGCAACGGTATATTACACAGAGCTCTCACTAGGATTATGAAAACAGGAGTTCAGGACTCCCATCTGGCAAAAAGTAGGAGTCCCACTGGAAAAAGTGGGAGTCCCACTCCAAAAAAGTTGGAGTCCCACCAATTTGTGCATACCGTATATCTTTTCCATTTTAGCCGGAATGATACATTTGAATAATTTTTAGATCGACTGAGGTTAACCCTTTTAGCATTAATGGATTGTTCCTACTTAACAAAACAAAAATATTTTGGTATATTTTTAATTTTGTGTAACCTGAACACACATTTTTTGTTTGGCCTTATCAAAATAAAAGATTGTTTTATTCATTAACAAGACAGACAGACAGACAGACAGACAGATAGACAGACAGATAGATAGATAGATAGATAGATAGATAGATAGATAGATAGATAGATAGATAGATAGATAGATAGATAGATAGATAGATAGATAGATAGATAGATAGATAGATAGCAGTCCTCTGTTTTGTATAATCTTATGCAGATGTAAGTCTTTTTTCTTCTAAAAAACGCATCTCGCTAGTGCCTACGGTGATTGCCATGAATAGACTGACATTACTTAGCCATGGCTTCCATGATTCAGAATGAACGATTTTACTTGCTGAAAGTGATTTGTTTGTGTTTATTCATCTAGACACTCGGCTTGAACCACCGATGACCACGACTTGTAGTGCAGTTTTGTCATTCGGACGTTACTGTATACGGCTTACCGATGTATCAATTTTTTCAACAGTTTTCAGACTCGTTTGTTTGCCGTAGCCAGACCTGGGGCCAAATACTTCGAAAAGTATTCAAATACATTACAATTGCTTTGACTTATCAATATTACAATTACATTACAATTACAGGACCTGTAGAAATGTAATGATTACAATTACAATTACTTTAGAAATGTAATCAAATACATAACTAGTTACTTTTGAAGTTTTTATGTAAAATTGTAATGCTATATAGTACTCACATTTAAAATCATAAAGACGGATAGGGTCTTTGAAGTTATACATAAAACCATGTTCTATTCTGTTATTTCTTAAATAAATGAGAAATAATTAGCTATGAAATTTCATTCAAGTTCTTATTAAAGTTAAACTAGAGCAGAAGTCGATGGTACACCATCACAAATACCCGCTTTTTTACCTATAACCTTTACCTTGGGGTCAAGGTCACACAAAATGGTGCTCAGTACCTTCACCATAATATGACCTATGCACCTGTAAAGTTTGAATTTGCTATGTCCAATGGTAAAGGAGAAGAAGCATTTACAAAAAAATACACTATATGACCTTGACCTATGGGTCAAGGTCACACCAAATGTTGTCTAGTGCCCTCCAAATCATATGACCTTTGCACCTGCAAAGTTTGAAGCTGCTACGTCCAACAGTTTAAGAGAAGATGTATTTACAAGAAAGTACATTATTTGACCTTGACCTTCAGGTCAAGGTCACACTAAATGTTGCCCAGTGCCCTCTACATCATGTGACCCATGCAGCTACAGAGTTTGAAGTTGCTGAGTCAAAAGCTTTAGGAGGAGAAGCATTTACAAGAAAATTCAATATTTGACCTTGGGGTCAAGGTCACACAAAATGTTGCCCAGTACCCTCTACATCATGTGACCTATCCAGCTACAAAGTTTGAAGTTGCTAGGTCTAACCGTTTAGGAGGAGATACATTTACAAGAAAATACATTATTTGATATTTGATCTTGACCTTGGGGTCAAGGTCACACAAAATGTTGCCCAGTACCCTCTACATTATGTGACATTTTCAGCTACAAAGTTTGAAGTTGTTGAGTCAAAAAGGTTTAGGAGGAGATGCATTTACAAGAAAATTCAACATTTGACCTTTGACCTTGACCTTGGGGTAAAGGTCACACAAAATGTTGGCCAGTACCCTCTACATCATGTGACCTTTTCAGCTACAAAGTTTGAAGTTGCTTCGTCTAACCGTTTGGGAGGAGATACAATTACAAGAAAATACAATATTTGACCTTTGACCTTGACCTTGGGGTCAAGGTCACACGAAATGTTGCCCAGTACCCTCTACATCATGTGACTTATTCAACTACAAAGTTTGAAGCTGCTACCTCTAACGGTTTAGAAGGAGATACAATTACAAGAAAATACAATATTTGACCTTTGACCTTGACCTTGGGGTCAAAGTCACACGAAATGTTGCCCAGTACCCTCTACATCATGTGACCTATTCAACTTCAAAGTTTGAAGTTGCTACCTCTAACGGTTTAGGAGGAGATACATTTACAAGAAACGTGACGGACGGACGTACGCACAGACGGATGGACGGACAGACGGACGACGGACCGACTTTGACACGAAATTAATATACCCTTTTTTCTAAAGAAAAAAGCGGGTATAACATATATATATACACTATGCACAGGTTTTAAAGTTTGATACATCATACATTATATCTGCCTACATACTTTATTTGTTGTGCCTTTCATTTCACTATACAGTACCACATAGCAAGATAGATTTATAAAGTATGTAAAATGGAAATTGTCTGTTACACAACTGCAACCTTTTGCTCAGTCAGCTATTTTCAAATTGTTATTGATTATTACAATTAATCATCATAAGTTTTTCAAATGTGTCATCTTTGAGGGAACATCTTTCAGGCCTAAAAACTTTGCATGCTATGCTGAATAAGCATTCTTCATTTAGCCTTGATACATGTATTTCCTGAAGATTCTGGTGGGAATACCAAATGGCTCAAAACTAGTGCTGTGGGAGCGCAGTGGCTCAGTGATCGAGTGCTTGACTTGAGACCGAGGGGCAGTGGGTTCGAGCCTCATCGGCTTCACTGTGTTGTGGTCCTTGAGCAAGACACATTTATACTAGCTTAGTACTGGTTCACCCCAGGAAGACCCGTCCCTGTTTAGCGGAAAGATTTTTGATGGGACGTAAAGAATCAAATCAAACAAAAACGAGTGCTGCCATTGTGCATTGATTTAATGATGTGATGGAAATAAACATTTGCAACTCATTATTGGATGAAAAACAGCTATTTAGCCATTCCATAAGAAAATGTACTTTTGTGTAATAACCTTTGTTTAGTTTGCACACATATACAGGTAGCTTTTAAGAAGGTCATAAGTACCTTTTCACATGAGCTAGCTATATTCAATAACAATAGATTTAACACCTTTGAGTAGTCTTATTTTTATGGTCTGGGTTTTATGAATTTACATAGGAAATCAGCTAAGCATGTCAAAATGAACAGAACTAGTTTTGTTTCTCAAAATTTCTTTAAAGGCTTCCAGCAAATAGGAGAAACAGAAATGCTGTCAAGAGTAAATTTTGGGAGAAAATGCACCTTATTCCATGTTAAGTTGTCTACTGCCATATTTTTTAAATTTTAATTTTGAATAAAAAAAGTTTGTCTTTTAATTTTTATACAAAATGCAATTAATCTTGAACACCATGTTAAGTCTGAAAGTGACTAAATATTTTCAAATGTGCTACTTTTATTGTCCACAAAAGTCAATAAGTTTTATTTATCCTGTGTACTTTTTCTCATTCATAGATCTGAATTAAATTATAACCATTAGTCACCATTTTGTTTATTGTGTTGGGTAAATTTTCTAAGTAAATAGCCAAATGTATTTGAAAAGTATTTGAAAGTAATTATAATTACAGCTAAAATATTTTCAGTAATCATTACAATTACATTACATGTATTTGAAAAAAAAACATGATTACAATTAGTATTACATTTGATTACTTTGAAAATTGTATTTAATTACAGATTATTACAATTACTGATTACGATTACCCCAGGTCTGGCCGTAGCAATGAATGAATGAAGAAATGCAAATCCGTAAACTTATTTTGATTTTTCTCCACGTTTATGTTGCTCAAATCGCAAACGAGTGCAATTAAAAATTATATGTTTTCCCTTTCATCCCTAATCACGGGTGGTAAACCTAGGAACTACCACGAAATTGTGTTAACGTAATTTTGTTCCCAAGCCACATCCGGGACACGTCGTGGTAGTTTCCAGGCCGAAAATTGGATAAAGAAAGGTTGGTGTCACTTTTATTTTTGTTTTATTTTACAACTTAGAACAAACAATGGTGAAATCCGACAATGTGGTTCCGTGTAAGTATGTCTCAGCGTCCCCTCTAGCCCAAAATTTTGTTTGAAAAGTTATTTTCTTTCTTTTGTAACGTGTTTCCCCACTGAGCATCGGACCAACTTTCCCCAAAGTTCGAAGGATTTTAGCCCATATCTGTCAAATTAAATGGAATTTGATATCTTTTGACGATGGAAATGATAAAAAGACCCTGAATAAACATTCCTGCAGAGAAAAAAAATCTGAGCATTTACTCGTAAACGATTCATGCCCCGTTCGTCCTGTGTGGTAGTTTCCAGCTCATCGTGGTAGTTAAAATGCTATCGTGGTAGTTTCCAAGACTTTATAGGATACGTATCTGAAGTGTTACAAAACATTATAGTGGTTGTTTGTTTCGCATGATAACCCTCGAACTCGTCAATTAATTACCACGGTAAACAAATAAACCACATTTCAACACCATGAGGAAGCTAAGCTGAGGACTCGAGATTCAATGTGATGCCTGACAGGTGGAGACCATGCCCTGGACTGCCAAACAACACCTCTGGAAATCTAAAGCAAAAGAAGGTCATCAGTTGAGCCGTGGTGGACCAAGCAACAGACAAAAAAAAATGATATAAAAAATTGCGTCACTCGCTACGTTGTTCCATGTTCAGTCAGCTTTAAGATAAAATGGCAGGCTAAGACTACTGGCCCAAAGTATTGTTAGTACTTGCGCTTCCGAAAAAAGGGAAATATCCTCGGGTTGGGACACTTTTTATATACATGCGAGTGTGACGATGAACGGGCATGTTATTTGATAATTAAAAAGCATGTTTATTCAAAAACAAAAAATGTGAATATCCATTCTTTTCATTCTTCCCATCATTTCAATAGCCAACTAAAATTAAAATTCAGGCAGTCGTCATTTGTTATCTGACAAAAGGTTATTTGAAAAGGTCTTCGTATGAATAAGAGGAGTATTCAAGGTTCGGCCCGCACACCCTGTCTTTATAAAAATGAAGTAGCCCCTGAATAGTGGAAATCTGCTGATGCGAACTACTACTAAATTCCTACAAAGTCTTGGAAACTACCACGACAGCATTTTAACTACCACGATGAGCTGGAAACTACCACACAGGACGAATGGAGCATGAATCGTTTACGAGTAAATGCTCAGATTTTTTTTCTGTGTAGAAATGTTTATTCAGGGTCTTTTTATCATTCCCATCGTCAAATGATATCAAATTCCATTCAATTTGACAGATATGGGCTAAAATCCTTCGAACTTTGGGGAAAGTTGGTCCAATGCTCAGTGGGGAAACACGTTACAAAAGAAAGAAAATAACTTTTCAAACAAAATTTTGGGCTAGAGGGGACGCTGAGACATACTTACACGGAACCACATTGTCGGATTTCACCATTGTTTGTTCTAAGTTGTAAAATAAAACAAAAATGAAAGTGACACCAACCTTTCTTTATCCAATTTTCGGCCTGGAAACTACCACGACGTGTCCCGGATGTGGCTTGGGAACAAAATTACGTTAACACAATTTCGTGGTAGTTCCTAGGTTTACCACCCGTGCTAATCCGTCGAATCCGGAAGTCGGTAGTCAGATGTTGTTTACAATACCCTATTAGTTTTTCTCCCTTTAAATAACTGTAAATCGGTAGCGTATCTGTTTCAAACAATTATCCGATAACCCTTGCTTAGTTACTTTAATAATCACATCGTAATAATCACACTGTCCCGCATCGGTAATCCTGTCAATCACCTGTCAGAATTGCTTCACTGCAGTCCGAGTCATACGATTGGTCAACAGAGACAGACAATAATCACATCTCCCGCGGCTCGAAAGCGTGTCGCGATCGATAATATCAAAGGGCTTTTGATCTCCCGGTGTGTATTTATCTCAGGTTCTGGATTTTTAGTGTGTGTCGACTAAAAAACATGCGTACGCGGAACTCCCGCCTAGCGAAAATCATGCGTCCCAGGGGAAAAAACGTGCGTACCAATACGCGTAATTCTGCGTTTCCGAGAGCTCTGTTACATATTCTACACATTTCATATATAAGAGTATGCCATTTTATGTCTGATTCAGTAATTGGGCCCGATTCGGTAAGTTTATGGGGCCCTGGATAGCAGTTTTAGCCTCATTAATCTGATTTAAAAACTATTAAACCAGAAGAAGGAGATAAAACAGAATAAACAACCAAACAACGGTCAGTGTTGTCTTTGTATTGTGGGAGTATCGACCAGTTTCGGTCATGGAATGACCTTTTTCAATATGAAAAAAGTGTCAAGTAGTCCTGAAGTACAAAAAACGGATAGACGGGGTCAGGTGATAATGATTGTTAAATAGAGTAGAATAGAAGGATAGTATGAGACAGTTATTAGTAGTTATGGTAGGTTACATATCTGAAGGAGAAGGAAAGTTCTTGCATACAAATAGTTAGAGATGTCCATATTTTAATTCTGTTTAAATGTTCCATAAACTTGCACATGATATATCTGTTGGTCTTGGCCATGGAGATCTCTTTCGTCCATGATGTTGTTGGTACTGGAGGCTGGGGAGCTTTCGGGTGTTATGTATAGGTCTTCTAGTAAGTCGGCTTCTCTGGAGTATCCTTGCACTGCTGTTAGGGCTTGTTTAATTTGTTAGGGCTCTGTATATTTTGGGCTGTGTCGATCTGACATAGATTCTGTACTGTGTCTTTGTCAAAGCCTCTGGAGGCAGAGTCCATGGCTTGGGTTTGAAAGCTTCCATGTTGTTGTCTGTGTTCTTGTTCTTGGTGTTAGGGAAGTACTTAGAAGTAATTCTTCCTTCTAGTCCTGTGTGTGTAGATGCGATGTGTTTTCTGGCATTCTCTTGTCTCTTGTAGGATTTGTCGCAATACCAGCAGATGTATTTCTGAACTGTAATGCTGTGGATGGCGTGTCTATGTATTCTTAAATTTCCTTGGTGTGAAAACGTCTTGTTGCATTCCTTACAGTGAAGGTGTTCTGTGTCAATTATAAAATTAGAATAAGTCCAGAAGGATGTTTGGTTTGTAAAATGTTGATCCAAGTTTCCTCTGTGCGTAGTCTAAAATTGATGTTGTTATGTGTTTGTGTCACTACTCTATAGTAGCGGTAACGTCATCTGACGTGTGATTGCTTGACGTAAAATATCTGCTAGGTTGCCTCTAAGTCTTTCATTGAAAGTATTTCCGGATTGACCGACGTATTGTACGCCGCATTTGGCTCAGCTGATGACATATACTATGTCCTTTGTTTGACAATTAAAGTTGCCTTTGATCTTGGGTGTTCGTTTGGTTTTCCATGATGTAATTTTGGTTGTTTTCTTCATGAAACGGTAGGTGTTGCATGGTTTATTTAAAAATATTAGAAATTGCAAGAAGGTCTGTCATTCCTAACATTGTCCAGTACCTAAATTAAGTATTTGAACAACTGGGTACTTCACTCACTGTTTTTCATTCATAATTGCACATTCAAATTTCTAATAAATATTTATTCAGGTATTTTGGTTTTTACAATGGGTATTTTTGTAATTGACAATACTTTACTTACCAATGGATACATTTTACATATTGCTACTTTGAGCATAACATGCTGCTCAAAACTGACTTTATCTCGCCCAGACTTTGGAAGCCACAAATATCTGATACTGATCCTCTGGGATCATATTATTGAATAAATGCCGAAAACCAGTCAGTTTGCTGTGTGCATTTTTAATTGCTTAGAAATCACACTATATAAAATATGACGTTTTGAAAAATCATCTCGAAACAATAATGTGGGCGGGGCTTATATGCTAATTTGCATAATTTTAAAACTTGCATTAACTTTGGACCGGGCCGCGTAGCAAAGTCGGTAACCTGTCTGGCTACAGATGCATGTCTGACTGCAGATCCAGGGGTCCCGAGTTCGATCCCGGCCCGGTACCATACTTTCGTGGAGATTGATCATGAAATAATTTCTACGGTCATTCTCCTCCCTTCCGCTGATTTATTCAAGAAGGGTTGTTGTCAGTTACAAGCGAAAGGATGTGCACAAATTACTGGTTAACCGCTTGCTCAAGCCTGCCCAGGAAAAAGTGTGGTTAAGTAAACTGACCGTCCCGCAATGACCATAGCTGTTGACATGGGACGTAAAGCAACAAAAACAAACAAACAAAAAAGCATTAACTTTGACACGGTTGGAATTTTAAGATGGGGTTTTCAGCATTTTGGCTTTCTCAATACTCTTATCTAAATCATGAAGAGTTTCAAAAATGTTTTTGAAGATTCACAATCTTGACCTTTAAGCCAGTCCCAACTAAACCTGAACTGCAGGCTGCAAGGTGATAAAATCCTGTACCCATGACTTTTTGATTGTATTGGGTATACTGAATTTCTCTTGCTTTTCGTTACCCTACCAGATCAATTGCAATTGTTTTTCTCCAAAGATATATTATTAATTTGGGTAAATACACACATACTTAATCTAGTTAAATGCTGAGGGTGGAGGGGGGGGGGGGGGGGGGGGGGGGGGGGGGGGCTGGTTCCAAGTAGACTGGCAATTTACCTGTGCAGGTAATTAGGTGTGAAAATTTATTCAGCCAATCAGGGGACAGGAAATGGCTAACAACTTGATTGGTTATCTGGAGATGTTATCAGTATGAAATTTAGAGACAGAATGACTGAGACTTTATTTCAATCTTATGTTGACACAGTATTTCTGCCAGAAGGCCTAATACGGCCTAAGTTTCCACACAGGTATTTTCTTGACAAGGGTAAACTTAACAGGTATTAACTCGCGGTATACTGGAGGACTGGTTGACTATTGCGCACTGCCATCCCCCACCCAGGGTTTTACACCAAGTTGAATGTTTGGGGGTCCTTGGGACTCAACTTAGAATATGATGGGGGTCCCATCATTGAAATTGGGGGTCCCATCTTTTTATATAAGCTTAGAATTTTGGAAGGTAGTTCATCTTTCCGTGAAGGCTCGGTGTTGTCCCCAGGTCAGTAATTTTGAGGGCCATGTTTGGTCCCCTTCCGATTTTTTGGGGGGCCATTTGAAATTTTTGAGGGCCACATATTATCATCAGTGAAACACAATCCTATACGCTTTTTTTTTACAAAAGCTGAACTTGTCCCTATAATATGCAGGGACCAAGCTAGCCCTTAAATTTAGGGACTCCCTCCAGTACTAACAGGGAGAAGTTTGAGAAAATAGGGAGAAGTGATAGATTGCTGCATCCAGAAGACAGAAAAAAAACAGTCTCTGATCAGACTTTTCTCTAATTGAGATAAAAAAAAAACATACCAGTCACTGATCAGACTGCTACTTGCTTTCCATTCTGAGAAATTTGGTTGGTAAATTTGAAATACTCATGATCTTGCTGTCATTGTATTCTATCTATCTGTCTTCAAGAGGATCATAAACCCTTTTATATTTCAAAATAATTTCCAATTTTCACCCCTGCATTTTTGCATTTTAGGAAAAAACATGCATTCAGGATATTTTTGAGGCTGTCCCCCATGTCACTGTGAGGAGAAAAATCATCAAGCGTGACATGAGTGTGTATTTCTGTTTTATCTGAGGGGGCATCTCAAAAGAAACCCTTAAAACATTTTTTTTCAAAATAAAGAAAATGCACAGGTAAAAATTGAAAATTATTTTGAAATATAAAATAGTTTATGATCCTCTTTACCCCTGTCTTAGTATAATTTTGCAATTCTGTATCCTTACGAAAATAATCATCAACCTTATTCAATCCCATTCAATCTCAATACTTCGATCTAAGTATAAACTTCGATCGAAGTATATACTTAGAAATCATGATCAACCGAACCTGTTTATACCAACAACAACAACAATTATAGCGAGCACAGCTCGCAACGCGCGAAGCGCGTTGCGAACAACGTGAGCTCTTACGGTAGAGATATGGTTCAAAATGGGCTAGGGTTTATGCACAGTGTATCTTTAAAATCTCATGGTCCGGTTTTGTTGTCCATAAAATTACTTCCGTATCCGGTGAATCAGAGCTGTTTCCCGTCGGCATTGGACAAGTTAAATGAAGCAGCATCAAGACGCATGGTACCAGCTGTTACGTCACTGGCGAATTGATTGCAAGGCGCTATTTTTTAAAACAAGAAAATGAAGAAATCGAAAATTAGTTTAAAGTCAACTCACTATTTTTCTGTTCTATCACAAGCGTTTTCATACATTCTCCAACTTTGATTCGAACGAAACTGACGATACTTCAGTTTTAAGACGAAACCACCAAAATTGAAGCGGGCTATTTGTTGATGTAGTTACCAGACGAAAAAATGAGTCAATAAAAACCCACAATGCATCGCTCTGCACATATAAACTCCCCATCACTATTAACCGGTACGTTTTAACTCCCCAGTATTGACGCTCTCTGTCCAGAAAGACACTCCCCAGTATTGTCGCTCCCTGTCCAGAAAAACCCCAGGGGTTGCACAGTACAGATTATGCATAGAAACCCGGTACACACACTCTCTCTCTCTCTGCTAGACTGCTTTTTATCGGCCTCCATACTGGATTTGATTAAGTAATAATGGTGTGTTTGCATCTAAACATGCTAATATTGTAGTGCCATATGCTTTTGACATACTTTCTTAAAATGCTGCAGGGGTGTTTGGACAGCAGCCCTTTTTATTTGTAAAATCTATCTATCTATCTATCTATCTATCTATCTATCTATCTATCTATCTATCTATCTATCTATCTATCTATCTATCTATCTAATCTACCCTACCCCTACCTCTTCCCCTACCCTACCCTCCCACCGGTCTGTCAGTCTATATATCTATCTATCTATCTATCTATCTATCTATCTATCTATCTATCTATCTATCTATCTATCTATCTATCTATCTATCTATCTATCTATCTATCTATCTGTCTGTCTGTCTGTCTGTCTGTCTGTCTGTCTGTCTGTCTGTCTGTCTGTCTGTCTGCCTATCTATCTATCTATCTAATCTACCCTACCCCACCCGTGCCTCTTCCCCTACCCTACCCACCCACCGGTCTGTCAGTCAGTCAGTCAGTCAGTCAGTCAGTCTGTCTGTCTGTCAGTCAGTCTGTCTGTCTGTCTGTCTCTATCTATCTATCTATCTATCTATCTATCTATCTATCTATCTATCTATCTATCTATCTATCTATCTATCTATCTATCTATCTATCTATCTATCTATCCTACCCCACCCCTACCTCTTCCCCTACCCTACCCACCCACCCATGGGTCTGTCAGTCTGTCTGTCTATGTCTGTCTGTCTGTCTATCTATAGCTGATCATTCCGGCAGGGAGTGCTTGTGGCCTGGGCAGTGATCACATCCCCCCCCCAAACCACCCACCATTCATTATAATCTATCTATCTATCTATCTATCTATCTATCTATCTATCTATCTATCTATCTATCTATCTATCTATCTATCTATCTATCTATCTATCTATCTATCTATCTATCCTACCCTACCCTCCCACCGGTCTGTCAGTCAGTCTGTCTATCTATCTGTCTGTCTGTCTGTCTGTCTGTCTGTCTGTCTATCTATCTATCTATCTATCTATCTATCTATCTATCTATCTATCTATCTATCTATCTATCTATCTCCATCCATCCAGCCAGCCATCCATCCATCCATCCATCCATCCATCCATCCATCTATCTATCTATCTATCTATCTATCTATCTATCTATCTATCTATCTATCTATCTATCTATCTATCTATCTATCTATCTATCTATCTATCTATCTTTCTATCTATCTATCTAGTAAACTACGAAAATTCAGGGCATCACTATATGTCTGGTATCTACAATATTGGGCTCTTTGTGGTGGTCTTTCGAACTGGGAGCAGTGGTCAAGTACTTGTATTTTTCTATACACATAATGATAACAGTACGTGTCAATACAATCTTGATGAGCTGTGATTAACCTTGATAGAAATAAACTCTTAAATCAGATAACTTATCTTAGTATTCTTAAAATAAATAAAATGCCAAAAACCATGAATTCAGCAATATTCTTCAATATCTTCCTTCTGATACCATCAGCAGTTTACCGATGGTACATTATTATGGTGATTGAGTTGTACCAGAACACTGCGTCACAATGTGCAAAAAATGAGAAATGTTCTAAATATCATTCTCAGATATATCAAGGACTTTAAAAGGTTTTTTTAAGAGCTTGAACTGCTTTTAAATTCCATTTGCAGGGGATTACATATATGTATTCTATCCCTGTGAATAGAGTTGTACATCATTTTGTTCGGTTTGACTCTTTATGTCCCAGTTAACCATTTTTCAGTCATGTCAGGATTGGTCTTCATGGGTTGAACCAATACTAAGCGGCAGATACTCGCTCAAAGACACAGCACAGTGACTCCGCCAGTGGATATACTCAAGCCAGCAACCCTTCGATCTCCAAACTAACGCTCTACCAACTGAGTGAGCCGCTCCTCTATGCATTTCAGTGTACCTCTTGACTAGCATGCTTTGAAAGGCTAGAGGTGCAGCCTCTAAGGCTAGGGGCTATAAAATCTAATGTATCCGTTTTTACGGAAAAGGGTAACACATTTAACTGATTCTTATGATGTGCCCGACCTCACCATCCCCGCCCTCCTCGAACACACATCGGACCCATATTGGGTCCCAGAACACATTACAACTCTTAAAACCAGGCCAGAAACAACTGTAATTTTGTTTGAAAGCATTTAGCTACCACCCTGAGCTTAGTCTGGTTCCCTCCCCTAGATCTACCCATCTAGGGTCAGGTAACGTGTATTTAATTACAAGTAGAGAATCCTACTCATGCGACTGGGCATGCTCCAGAAAAGATTTTTCAACACAAACTTCAGATTTTTTCAGTTGCTATAATTTGATAATAAACTAAAAGAAAAAATATATATACTCCCAGAACAAAATAAACTTAATAAAACGGCTTGTTTAAAAAATGCACTTTATGTCAAGGGTATTTTCCAATACCACGTCACTCATGACGTCAGTGTGTATGCTATACGTAGGCGCAATGGCGGCTAGTAGTTACCTGTCTTAATATGCTGACAAGCTATTAAAGGGAGAGAACCAGTCTACCCTGAGCTACCAGGTGTTCTTGTTCAAACCACTACCTTAAGGGAAAATCCCACCTCAGGAGGAGCTTGATCCCACGACCCTCACTAATGAGTCGGTGCTCTAATCACTGAGCTTCTCAAGTGGTCCTGTTCAAACTATCCCTGGAACACTAGTCGAGCTACCAGGTAGCTCATTCCAAACCACTACCTACAGACAATATAACTAGTGGAACCATGGATCATAAAATATACGTCCCTGGTGGAACTTACACATAAATAGAAAATTTAATCTAGCATGCTGTGCTCGCCATAAAGGTTGTGCCTTATTTCATATTATTCCAGTCCCGTCTTAAAGGTACTGCACTGTTATTCATTCTATCAGATATTTGAGGATAAGATTTTACTTGTTGCAGCAGTTGTCTGAGTGAGTACTCATTCATTCAGGACACGAATCATTTTTCGGGATGCCCCCTGGTTGTTATTTTTGTGACTCTTCAATTTTACAGAAATATTCAAATTATGCATACTCTAGTCTATGATCTTATCCAAATTAAACAATCATCTTATTACCAGGTAACCTGGCTTCAAACTCCTTATTTTGTGAATATCTAAATAATCACGGAATACCTTCTTTTGGCAAACTCTGTATCACTTTCACCGCTGCATCAAATTTTTCTTGTGGTGAAGAAGCCATTTTGGTAGATCATGTGATAATTCCATGTGCTTTAGAGGCTTGTCTTTTCAGCTTAGGCATTTTTCTGCAAAAGAACAAGCGTTCTGTAACAGCGACAAAACCAGAATGGTTACATATTTGATTTTCGCTCAATAGAGCATTATTTCACATAGCGAATTTTTGCAAACCAGTCCAAAAGTTCTAGTTACTTCCCTTTGGTCATTCAGAAATATAATGAACCAGTTACTTCCCTTCTAAAGATGCGTTATTTCCCTTAGACCGTTAATTTAATTCCGAAAATAATTGACTACTTCCCCTAGACCAGTAATGGCCTTATATCACAGATCACAACTACAATCTTCAGCTTTTGAGGTTTCAATACACTGGACACCGGGACCTGCTACTATTGCTGGGAACGAAATTGCTGACAGGCTAGCAAAAGATGCTGCTCAACAAGCCTCAAAGATGCCCATGGATACTTCTGTTGTCACCAATCAAGATATCAAGTCAGCAGCAAAGAATTCAATTATATCTAAATGGCAACAGCGCTGGGACATTTCTGAGACAGGTAGATTTCTTTATACCTTCAAGCCATTAGTTGACGGAAAACTCTACTTAGACTTACCTTCTAAGGATCTCTTTCCTATCATTCATCAACTCAGTAAGTAAGTAAGTATTCTTTATTTAACAAGGGTGACCCAATTGGAAAGCAGGACTGGATATTGCAAGTTAAATGAATACAGATTTAAATTGAATCAATGTGAAAGTTTGGAATGCAATTGTGGTTAAATAGAAACTGTTCAGCACTTTCTACTTGAATGTCCTCTATATGAGGAAGAACGTGATCAACTTCTTAAAAACCTATTTTCTCAACTTGGCATTAATTACCTGGATATGGATCTACTTCTATGAGAATATTCCTGGTTGGAGAGAGTCGATCATAAATAAACTAGGACAATACCTTGCCAGTACTGATCGCCTTTTCAGCAGAGTTGCTGATGAGGACGTACTACAATAATCCCTTGACCGTATCAACAACCACTAATTCTCTTAAGTACATTTGTGGAAACTTTACATTTGAGGCACTCAACCTACATCGTGAGAAGTCTACATTGGAGAAGATTGTGCCACAAGGCCTTATACGGAATACGGAATGGCGATTTAGAAAGGGAGTATTATTTTTACACCTTTGATATGGTGTGGCCTCAGAGTGTGGTCCGGATTCGAATCCACGACCTCCTATCCCAGAAGCGGAGACTCTACCAAACTGTCGAGGCGAAAACATAATCTCTTTAAATGAACAAGATCACAATAGTTCTCTCAGGTTTCAGCTTGTAGCCTATGCTTGTTTTTCTCTAAATCAAAACACTGACTAGATCTATGTGAGTTTCTATTCTCAGCAGGCACACGGCGTTGACACAACGCCGTATCAACGTCGATGCGACGTCATGGTGTCACTTCGGCGTTGAATCGACGTTGTATCGACGTCATGTGCCTGCTTGATTCCGACCAAGTTGTGAGTTTCTATTCCGTCCAGGTTTTGACTGTACATGATTAAAATGATGTAAGCGATCAGGAGCTTATCATACTACCCTGTTGTATGATCATGCTATAGAATGACCATGAAGCTGCTGTGTGTATACACTGTCAGTGACGGATACATATGGGGTTCAGGGGTTCGCTTGCGCCCCCTCCCCCCCCTCCCCACCGCCACCGTTTTTAAATATCCTATGAAAATGAAATAATTTGGTCTCAGTGAGACCAAATTAATGTCATTTTAATGGGATATCTAAGAAAAATGAGATAAAATCAACAAAACGAACCCCACACCTTTATATAAATCACCTTTGCAAAAATCCTGGATCCGCCCCTGACTGTCAAGAAAATGACAGGTGGGCAAGCACACGAGATTCCGATGCTTACCGCATATGCACAAATGCCTCTAATAAATGCCAATGCTGACTGGTATCCAGCGAAGTTAGAGATATGTCTAAATGCTAGTCTGATACTTCGTCTACATCCATACTTCGACGGTGTATGCGAGCAGCGACGGCTCTGGTGCGACTTTATGCGCAGACTCGCTTGAGCCATCGCTGCTCGCTGATCAATGCGATAACTTAAATATGAGTATGTAAAACTTCGTGCATTTCTTACAGCTGTACAAGTAAAAGATGTTGTCTACGAGCCTTTGTATAAAGTGCTGTCCCGTGTTTGCGTTCCCGGGACCCCAATGAAGTCGACTGATTGTCGATCTGTTTTCGCTCAATGGTCAGAAGAAATTCTCTCGACACAACCAGTGATCGGCAGATAGTCCTCTAACTTCATGATTCAAGCGTAAGTATTTTTTCACATCGGTCGCCGATTTCAGATAGTTCATGATAGTTAGCGTTCGCACAGAGTCGGGCGACTTTCTGCCGGCCAGCTCTCATTCCTCAGGCCAAACGGGGACCGAGCTCATCATAGCAATTGACCGGGGCATATATTTAAACAGTGACGACTGATTTAAACAACACGTTTTGGTTGTCATAAGCTCGTGCGATGTCGTCCGTCGGACAGGTATACCGCCGTTTCTACACCCAAATCCGACTTCGATTAATTATTAATTGTAAATGACAAGACACTATCAAAGAAAGATGAAAATTGACCCGTATAAAATTAAAAGACGCTACCCTCCCCTATGAAAATATCAATTAAATGCACGTGTCGTACTCTTTTTGAAAAGGTTACCTTATTTGGACATACTGAAAACTAAGACCAGGATAAGCAAGTGAATTGGAGTTTTCTGATTATGTACAATATTAAACAGGGCTTAAAGACTAGCCATAATTTTGACGGACATTGAAAGCCCAAGATCAGCTTGCGCATATGCGCAATCTGATCTTGGGACTTCACTGTCCGCTTGTGTCAGGAGATGCTTTTCGCATGACACGGCTTGATCTAATATCCATGTCACACAGTTTGTCCACAGTTTGCGCACGCCTGGCGCGTGATCTGAATCAAAAATCACCGTTGGGGTTGGGAGCTAAATAAATGTTAATTTCACCTTCCTGAGACCCAAAGGTATTCATCAAATATTTTACCTGGTAATTGACAGCGCTGCTGACTTTAATATAAGGGTCAGGCAGGGGGTCAACTGAGGTTTTGCCCCATGGTCACTTATCTTAACTACTGAGGTATGGTCATGCCGTTTCCCTAAAATCATTTATATTTAATTATAGTGATTTAAATTAAATGTGAATTTACAGAACCAAAAACAGACTCCCTATGTTATTTGCCATATTTGGCGGAATGATAGTACTACATGACATTTAACGCAAAATAGTTCCTTCATGTGGGCATGCTAACATGCCCTCGTCGAGTCTTGAATATCAAGTATGCTATAACCAAGCAAAACATGCACTGTGGAGTCACTTTAACCAAAGACCAAGACAAAGTTCCTGATTCCTGGAAATAATTAGGCCTACAAGACGCACAGTGTATCTGGTGTTTGCTTTAATAGTCTTTCAACTGCTTTAATAGCCACGTTCTGTTCAATTTAATATGCTGAAAAACTACAACAACAACAGGGCGCAATTAATATTTATATATTTATCACTGGAAAAATGTTGGACCCAAGCTGTTTTAGAAGTAAGTATAAGTTTACACCAAAAGGAATGGCAGATGAACTGTCACATCTTTTGGTGTTAATTTACGCGTTTTTACAGTGTATACATAATTCATAGATCCCTCGAGGAGCATATTGTGTACTGTCCTGCCAGCTAAGAGTGACAGTGACGTCACGTTTTATTTACAAAGTTATCAGGGACATATAATCGATAGATCACTTGTGTATTAATCATATCCTGCGGATAAGATTAATACACAAGTAATCTATCGATTCGCGTTAGATAAAGTGGAGTGTACAAGTTAATGTTTTAAATACTTAACAATTGTAAATAAAATATTACGTCACTGTCACTATTGGTTTTCACGACAGTACCTTGCATACACATAATATTACAACAAAATTGGGAACATAGATAGATAGCTTTATTTCCAGGTCTAAAAGGCTATGAAGCCCATGAGGATACAAACAACATATACACTAAGATGACATCCTAACAAAGACAGTGCAAACAGTAATAGTCATAATTAAACAACTGCATTTAGTAGTGTGGATAGTTATGATATATTTTGCTTTGACCTAATATTCTCAGTTTCGTGGAGAAGGTGTTTAAAGTCCTAGTTCTGATTGTAAGTTAGATATCTCAAAGAGATAAGTCCAACAAGCAACCACAACAAGCCTCAATTAACAGTTGGCTGCAGCTTGGGTTGCCATTATATATTATATATATGAGGCTGTGTATGATAGTCTCTTTGATACGCTCAAAGGACAGTCTTCTACTGAAGTGAGACGTGCACGTCAACACTAGTCCAGGTATATGTACAACATATCACCTTATTGAGACATTGTTCAGTTATATTCCAGTAAAAAAATTTTTTTACAAACAGTGTAGAAACCAGAACGGATCCTGATCAGCTGGTTTGTCAGAAGCCAGCTGGTCTGGATCTGTTCCATTTTTATGACAAGATATCTGTAAGAAAACTCAAAGTGGGAGTGCTGCCCGGGGAGTGCTGGCAGTTGTTTCGTTGAAACTACTTCATATCCGCTTACCACATACAAATATATTATCTTCTATATAAAGATATCGGTCATGCATGTGCACTTATTATTATCTTCATGAGAAAGCACTGTTACTATTCAACAAGGAGATTTCGACAAGGGATATAATATATATTGATACCTAATTTCAATTTATCAGTATAGATGTACCATGGCCTCTGGTCTTCCTATATATATATATATATATATATATTGTGTAGAAAATGTATCATACCTACCAGGTGGCAAAATTTGCCACCTCTACCTACACAATATGCTTCCTAGCTGATAAATTTCTATACCTAACAGAGCGTTGCCTTTTTGTTATGAAGTTGTATTGAACGCTCGTGTCTTTGAGCGTTCTTTCTATATGTATACACGCATGTGCGTCCGTCTACCTACAATGACGCGCATTCGTATGTCTGTCTGAACATATCCATGCTATTGGCAAAACGATCTAAATAAGATAGTGAAATAGTCAAAGGTTTCTGTTGGGCAGTGTGTCTAACCACTCCATAGGTCAATATGGGTATAATAGTCAAGTAGTCTAAACAAATCGTGCATCCAGCTTAGGCTTTGAGTGGCCATAGGTTCCATTTCCAGGTCTGGGATTTTCTCATAGAAATTTGAAATGGATTATTTTCTATGGCGTTTTCTTCTGAATTAATAGAACAGTTGTCAGTTACTGGTAAAATGATGTACTGACTTGTTAACCACTTTGGTTTAGCGTGTCTGTGAAAGTTTGGTTACGATAATATTCTTATAACTGTTGAAATTTCATCCTCGTTTGAGTTGAGCATGATTTCTCTTAATCTTAATGCCTGTTGGTTTCCTTAGCAAGTTCTTGCTTGGAAATATGTCGCTTCCTCTTGCTCTTATTTGTTGGTCTAATATACTACATGGGCAGGTCCAGAGGGGGGAGGCTGGGGGTTTGAGCCCCCCCTTCCTTAAAAATCACAAAAATATAGGGTTTCTTTGCAATACTGGTCCAGATCCCATGAAAATGACAAAGCTACCAAGCCAGCATTCAATGTTGGGACATCATCGGCCCGCCAGCGAAACGCCATTTCAATGAAATTTCGCTTGCGGGCTGATGATGGCTCATTTATAGCGGTATTTGGATCCTCTATCCCTTTATCAACTAAAATGGACCCCCTCTGAAAAAGACTTTCTAGATCTGTGCATTTACTAGTATGTATTGTCGCAAATTCT
Source organism: Loripinus fragilis (assembly GCA_964019695.1). Lineage (NCBI taxonomy): Eukaryota > Metazoa > Mollusca > Bivalvia > Lucinida > Lucinidae > Loripinus > Loripinus fragilis. The sequence continues at coordinate 59,162,465 of OZ026526.1, forward strand.
TGTTGTCCCTGTGTATACGTATCCCATGTCCCCAGGAAAGATCATTTCTGGCACAAAGGGTATACCCTGTGGCTAATGCAACTGATCTACACCCAACACCTTTGACACTTTGCAATTGGTTGCATTCCTGAAAGATTAACCTAAAATACAGACGCCAAAACCGTGCAAAGTTCCCCAGCACGCAAGTAGTTAAATTGATCAGCTCAGTAACATGTATTACTTCCATCCACCTGAGACATTGTCAGTGAAAGTAATTACTTCTTTTAATGAGAATTGCCACCTTGATCACTCATCAATCTCCTAAGCGACATTTCTAATAAATTAACCAATCACCTGACAGGAAGACAGGAAGCCCGGACGGAACAGGTAATCCATTAAGTGATGGCGGCAATAAATTCCATACGAGGTTATTCCTTGCAGGTATTCTGGCTTTTAAAAGACATGCGAATGTTGAAATAAGGTTTTCTATTCGTCATATCCCCAGTGAGGAAGCATGTGCCCGCCAGCGAAACGACATTCAAGTGGGAAGATACATGTAGTCGAAACTCTATGCAAGCTTGGTGGATGACGATGATCTGTGATATTGTGAGCTGTGATTGTCTCCCTATCTCGATGTCACAGTAAACACTTTTCAGTCATGTCGGGACGGTTCTTTCTGTGGTGAACCAGTATTGTGTTTTGCCCAAGGCTGACCAAACTGCCATGTTGCAGAAACACGTACCTTTATATCTCGGCTTTATATCCCCATTAGAATGATATTCAGCCTCCACTGGCACTTGAGTCCCAAACCTCAATAAATAAGATGGAAGCACCATCGGCATATCAACGAAGCTCAAAATGCATTAAAACATCGAAAAAATCAATTTTATAAAGACAGTGTTCGTTTCTATAAGTGAGGGGTAGGAGATCCGTCCAAGCGAGCTGACACAGTTTCCACTTCAATACTATGTCTCTATTTATACTTATAGAAACGAACCACTAAAAGATAAAGGAAGACTTCAACAATCCAAAGGACAAGGCCATCATTTTCAACAGACACGTAATCTGCGAAAGGCCAGCGAAGAAACCAAGGCTCAAGCTTACGTGTCCATGGTCAGATCAAACATATATACGTATCTACTGCTGCACCGTCTGGAACCCTCAGCAAAGAGACCAGAAATACCAAGTGGAGATTGTGCAGCGTAGGGCGGCCCGATTTGTGACAGGCAGATACAGAAATACCAGTAGCGTGACGGATATGTTGGACTACCTTGGATGGGAGACGCATGCGTCCAGAAGAACAAAGCTGCAACTTGCTGTCTTCTACAAAATCATACACGACCTGACAGCCATACCACACTTCAGATACTTGATATCAGCCAGCAAGAAGACAAGAGCAGCACACTCCTTCAAGTTCCAACAGTACCCTACTTCTACCGACTGTTTCAAATTCAGCCTTTTCCCAAGAACCATCCCAGATTGGAACAGACGTCCAGCAGCTGCTGCTGAGGCTCCCTTTTGGTATCATTCAAGAGGGAGTTGGGGAGCCTTACTTTCTAAATGGGGATTTCCGCCTGGCCATGAAGTAAATCTAAATGACGAGTGCTGAGCTGTGCCGTCGGGCCTGGTGCCCAGGTACCCCCAGGGAAGGCGGATTGGTCACACTCAGATAGGCGAAAAGAGGCTGGGTACAACTTGCTACCACTTCTTCTGTTTTACTTAATTGCATTCTCCTTATCTGACTGCTTCTATACCTCTCACTTTAATCGCCCTTGCTTACCATTAAAGAAATGTCAAGTTTGACAGTTTAATGCCAAGATGTAGATGTAGATATCCATACTTTTTTTTAAAGATTTTTCATGTGCATCGACGAGTCCCTATAATGCAAGCTATTCTCAACCGTTTGCCACCTAGATTACAAATGCTGCCCTGCCCTGGCCAAACCTCAAGTCCGTGAACCAGTAGCATTGTCCTTGTTGTTGTTCGCTCATGGACGTCTTTACCTATTGGAACCGTTTCGGTTCTGTTCTTACCAAGTGCACATTTTGTGACAATTCAAACCAATTGATTCAGCTTAATAGGCACAACTTCTGGATGCAAAACTGATGGTCGACGTTAATTCGGCGTTACAGCTTGGACTACAACGACTGAGATATTGAGCCCCTCCAGAGTCACCATAGACTGGCAATCGTCCAAACAGTAGAAATATTTTTTTTTTCTAAATTAACACATCATACTAGTATATTCTGTAAGAAAGAAGTGTAGAACCTGATCAGACGCCGCGTCCTGATCTGGGTATGCACTGTTTATCGATGTGCTAGGCTTATAATTAGACTTAGATATGGTATTTATTCATATAGATGTTTTTTTCAATTATCAATATTGATAAATCTATCATTCCTCTAAATGTAGATGTTTGAGCTAGCATAAATTAAAATTCTGGACTGGAATATGGCAAAAGATAAGATGTGGAATGGTATTGGTTGGTATGGATTCAGAGGAGTAATAACAACATCTACGACTGATATAAGTCTAGGCTTATAATGTGAACATAAAATCACACTTCTGATTTTGATGGATAAAGCGGAAAATAAGGAATAGAGACAGTGACTGATATTTGCCTATCGACCCAACAGGGTCTCTCTATACGTTCATAAAAGAGACCCTGGTCCAACCCACCTTCCACGAGAGACTTCACTGATGTTTTGCTATAAGTGTGGAGTAAGCCCGTACAATAAATATTTAATTTAATCACTTAGATCAAACAAAAATGGCTAGAAGCACTTCATTTGTAGGATCAAATGTGAATAAACTCCCTATAAATAACCCGAGCAACGTACTGGCAACATGGAATTTTCCAATAAAATATTCAAATCAGTCTTCGACAAACAAAAGAATTCCGTCTCAAGACTGTCTCTTGAAATTGTCCAGGTGCCATCAGTTTAAGGTGACGCGATACTGCTTTCCAGTTAGCATGCGCAAGTTGGACCATGTGCGGATCCAGAGGGGGACAGGGGTCCGGACCCCCCCCCCTGGAAAATTACAAAAATATAGGGTCCCTTAGCAATACTGGTCCGGACCCTCTTAAAATCACAAAGCTACCAAGCCAGCATTCAATGTTGGGCCATCAACGGCCCGCCAGCGAAACGCCATTTAAATGGCGTTTCGCTGGCGGGCCGTTGATGGCCCGCTTATAGTGGTATTTGGGTCCTTCCTCCCCTCATCAAACTAAAAAAAAGAAAGAAGAAAAAAACGTTGTCTGACAAAACTTTCTTGATCCGCGCATGTGGACCCGTGTGTGTCGACTTTAAATTTGTTGATGCTGCTTTTTATTGGGAATTTAGCAAAACTTTGCCCGTTAATTCAGCGTGGAAGCCCTACGTCGGTACTGAAGATCCAGATGGAAAATTGTGACATTCCATCAGAGTCAGTGCTGTTTGTACAAGATATGATAACCTGTGATTCCACAATGCAAAATTTTAATGATCATTCAACCTGGGGAAAATCGATGCTAGTGGAAAGATGCTGCTCTTTTTTACAATATTATTATGAATAACGTTTTAGATTCTTCGTACTCAAAATGATCTTGATCACTCCTCTCATGTATTTAATGTTCAAACATAATCAAATATCAAACCTTTGCGTTTCTGAAGTGGTATTTATTATTTTTATGTTCAGAAAGACACCTCTGTCAAAATTGCACTCACTTGACAAAACTCTAAACGGCAAAGTAAGAGAAGAAAACATGAGTGACTGATCTCATCTGTATAATTTGTAACTGGTATCCAGGGCTTACCATGGCTCAGAACACTTTAGCCAAATGGAAAAAAACTGGAGCCAAATGAAATTAACTTTAGCCAAGGTTTTAGCCAGAAAGTATCAACGTGTTGTTTTGTATTTAACTCTTTGTCACTTTGTCTGCTGATAACGTTTGCAAACTGTTTGGAACCAGATCAGGCCCAACAAAATGTTGGGCCTGATCTGGAACCAAACTGTTTGACACCCGGATGGTATTGAAAAAATCCGGCATCCAAAGAGTAAAAAATGGCACAATAATAAAGTATGAAGGAATAATAAAAGCAATATTCGAAAATCCAAAAGCTGATCAAAATACACTTTTTCGCAAATATGTAATTTTTGAACCACCTAGACTGTACTTTTAGCCAATGACTTATGGTTAATGGCTGGGTGAGCCCTGGGTATCCCGAAACAGTATAGTGATAAGCAGGGTAGAACCTGATGAGCCGCTGTACCTTAAGCAGCGTTCATAATATGTTACGCCCTTGGAATCTGTAAAACCAAACAACCACATTGCAAGGCAACCAAGTAGATTTCAAGATCCCAGCATTATGTTTCTAACTGGCCTCCTTAATTGAGCCAGTTCCTGGGGGAATAAGATTATTAACGACACGTGGAAGACAGTGGAATCAGATTACCACAATTCTCTAAGAACTTTCATTTTTCAATCAGAATTTTGACACGATAGATAGTTCCGTCTCTTAAATATGCTGCTACTCTCAAAAATAGTATCCGAAGACAGCAAATGGAACATGGAGTTTTGATACTCATCGTCAGAGCCTTCGCTGCTGCTTAGTTCACGAACACGTACAAAGGTGGACGTGTGTGAAGTCTAGTGGGTTATTTTTCTTTAAACCTTGATATCCGTAGGCTTTTCGTACAAGAGCAAACAATTTATACACATATTCAGTTTTTCGGGTCCCAGAATATAAAAAGTCACTGTTTTGTGATCTAAAGAATACATGAAACAATTTTGAGTTTAAATAGTTTATTTTCGTTTCCTAAACTTAACTTTAACAGGCATTGTAATTTTGGGCACACTTTTTATTATCGTAGTCATGCCGGTTGACTTTAAAGTGGGCAGGGCTAAAATCCACTACAATGTTTATGCGCTCGCTTCTCATGTGAGATCTCTGGTTTAAAACCTCGCTAAAATCCCATCTGTCCTATTTTTTTTTCAACTGAAAGTATTTACTAGTAGTAAAGGCAAAACGTGCAGAGCCAGATCAAACACCGCCGATCAGGATCTTCACCGTTTACTTACAGAATATTCTATAAAAAGTTTGGGGGAAATGAAAAATACCACACAACACCCCTAAATTAGAAATGGGCCCGTCATTCTGAAATGGGTAGGCACGTCCATTCGGCTTAAATGAGTTATGTGTTTTGAATACAAAAGAGTCGTGCACATTGGAATCTATTATTATTATTATTATTATTATTATTATTATTATTAGTTCATCTGAGCCAAAGTCCGTCGTCCGTCAACATTTTCAAATATCTTCTCCTCCAATTAAACTAAATTTCATATGAAGACTCCTTAGGATACAGGAACGAAAGTTTGTTCAAATGGTCCTTGTCACATGACCAACATGGCCACCGCGCCCACATATGATAAAACCCCTATAAATCTTCTCCAGAACCGGAAGGCCGATGACCTTTGGACTTGGTATGTAGCATTGGGGATATGGGGACGACGATGTTTGATAAAATGATGACCCTAGGTTGATCTTGACCTACTTAAGTCAAGGTCAAAGCTTCCTGATGTATTTAAATGGATTTTTTTTTTAAATATTTTTTAGAAAACTGTCGAAGCCAAAGTCATTATTTTCACTTGATATGTTTAACAAAATGACACAATTGCAATAGATAAGTTCCAAAGGTCAATGTTAAGCTTTGACCTTTCAACCGAGGTCGCCCATATTGGAGTCCCATTAATATATTAAAACTCAATTTCCTCAATAACCGCCCAAATTTTATACAAAGACTCCTTATGATAAGTGAGCTAAAATTTATACAAATTGTTCTTGTCGTATTACCAAGATGGCTGTCACGCCCATTTATGATAAAACCACCCATTTAAAATCTTCTACAAGACAAAAAGGGCAATGGCCATGGGGCTTGGTATGTAGCACTTGGGATGTGGGGCCTACCAAGCTTGTTCAAATGATGATTCACGGTTGTCCTTGACCTATTTAATGTAAAGGTCAAATTTGCTTCTTAATGCAATTAAATTAGAAACAAATCACGTTAAACTGTTGAAGCCAAAGTCATTGTTCTCACTTGATATGTTAAACATTGGCTCCCACATGAGCCTTTCAGCCTAGGTCACTCATATTGGAGTCCCACCAATATATTAGAACATGGTTTTCTCTGAAACCACTTGGCCAATTGATCTCAACTTCTTATGATAAGTTAACCAAATTTATACTAATGGTTTTGGACCACCAGCATATACAGACTATAGCCAGACAGAATTATCGTCCCATAACCATACTGAGTTGCATGGGTAAATTGTTTACAGCAATTTTAAATACGCGGCTTAACACCTTTCTAGAAGTCAACAGTATACTCAATGAAACTCAGTGTGGCTTTCGTGCATCATACTCTACAACAGACAACATATTTGTTATACATGCTCTTATAGAATACCTTAGAGTTCGTAAATTAAAACTGTATTGTGCTTTCATTGATTTTACTAAGGCTTTCGATAATGTCTGGAGGGTAGGTCTATGGGGAAAGTTACTTAGCTATAATATATCTGGAAAGATACTAACAATAATAAAAAATATGTATTCTGATATCAAATCATGTGTATCATTAAATGGTGACTGCTCAACATTTTTCTACTGTAAGAATGGCCTGAGACAAGGGGAAAACTTATCACCTATACTATTTTCTTTATTCTTAAATGATCTAGAAAGTTTTCTTTTAAGGGGCAATAACTTTGGTATGAACATCTTTGATGACTCGTTGCAATGCTATTTAAAACTTGTGGTTTTACTATATGCGGACGACATGGTATTGTTTGCCGAAAGTATGGAAGAACTGCAAGATTTACTAGATAAATTTCAAATTTACTGTTCACAATGGAAACTCAAAGTGAATTCTGAAAAGTCAAAGGTGGTAATTTTTGGTGATAAGTCCAGACATCGAAGCCCTATTTGTTTCAATGATCAACCATTAGAAGTAGTGGATTGTTTCAAATACCTAGGAGTAGTTTTACCAAAATCAAGAAGTTTTTACCAAACCAAAAAACATATCGTGGACCAGGCAAGGAAAGCATTGTTTGGTTTATATAGAAAAATTAGGAATTTAGAGTTACCTATAGACTGCCAATTGAAACTTTTTGATAATACTATTGTCCCGATTTTAACTTATGGCTGTGAGATATGGGGATATGGGGATCTTACTATTATTGAAAGGGTTCATACAGACTTTATGAAATATATACTTAACGTTAAAAAATGTACCCCACATATCATGCTCTATGGAGAACTAGGTCGATTCCCAATAGCAATCACAATCAAGAACGCATAATTAGTTTTTGGTCAAAACTCCTTCTAGATAAAGCTTCAAAATTATCGCATAGACTGTATTCTGTCTTGTATAATAATTTTAATAACGACCAATATGACTTTCCATGGCTGCAAAATGTTAAATCTATCTTAGATGAAGTAGGTATGAGCAATATTTGGACATATCAGCATCCCCAAAACAGTATTTGGCTATCGAAAACCGTCGATCAAAAGCTTCAGGACCAGTATAGGCAGTCATGGTCAGCAGCATTAAACGAGTCACCGAAGTGCCTGAATTACAGAATTATTAAGACAGAGCATAAATTTGAAAATTATTTGATCAGAATGCCACCTAAAATGCGTAAATCCTTTATAGATTATCGGCTCTGTAATAATAGACTACCAATAGAATTAGGCAGATGGGCTAATATTGATAGAAGCCTCAGAAAGTGTAACCTGTGTAATTCTGGCACTGTTGGCGATGAGTTTCACTATGTTTTGGAATGTTGTTTCTTTGACTTTGATAGGAAAATCTTTTTACCACACATCAAAAGGAAACCTGTTAACTGCTTTACCTATGCAAATGTATTTAATGATACTAACTTTAGGCGACTAAGACGCCTGTGTAACTTTTTGAAAATTGTTATTGATACCTTTAGGTCACGTCCTCGTTAAAATACTCTAATAGTGAAAAGTGTTTGCCTGAAATGTATGGTCAATGCAGCAACAGGAGACGCAAACCTCATGTAATTCTCTGTTCATGTTGTGCTCAGCTTGGTGGGCGCGCACGCGCGCGCGTGTATATATGTGTGTGTGTGCGTGTGTGTGTGTGTGTGTGTGTGTGTGTGTGTGTGATTACAAATATTAGTTGGTAATTACTAAAATATATACGGCCTGTGTTCCCCATTCAGCCCAGAGATGCCCCAATACCACAATGTCCAGTCCATTAAAATGAACTTATCCATTGTGTATATTGGTAGCTACATGCTCCAGACTTTGTAGGCTGAGTGTACATCTAGTTTCCGCAATACCTTGAGTGGGCATTGACGGGCATCAATATATGCATATGTATGTATTATACCTCATATTACATGTTAACATGTACTGAGTGATTTGAATAAACTTGTAAACTTGTAGACACATGACCAAGATGGCCGCCACGCCATATATGGTAAAATCCTTTAAAATCTTCTTCTCCAGAACCAGAAGGCTGATGACCTTTGGCTATGGGGATGTGGGCGCTACTAAAATTGCACAAATGATGATCCTAGGTTGACCTTGACATGCTTTACGACAAGGTCAAATTTGATTCCTAATGCATTTATATCGGAAAGTCTTAAATTTTCATTTTTCTATAACTGTTAAAGTCGAAATCATAAAACTTGCAAGAAATGTTTAAACTATTGAGACAATTGTTTTATATGAGTACTAAAGGTCAAATAGAATTATGACCTTTCACCCAAGGCCACTCATTTTGGACTGCCAAATACATGTATATTATCTTAACATCTTTTCTCGGAAATCACTGGGCTGATTAAATTAAAATTTCATATGGGGCATTCATTAGATATTTTTTTATAGATATGACATTTGTTTTAGCTAGGTCACTTGATTAAAATGACAGCAACACACATATATGTTAAAACAAAATATGTTTGACTAATAAGCCTAGGTTGTATAAACCCTTAATGCGCCAATCACAACAAAAGTCGTCTGCTTTTCTCGTCTGCTGAAATGTTTAGGAAGCTTCTATGGCAAACAGCGTGGACCCAGATCAGACTGCTCCTACGCTGTTTGCTTCTATACTTAATTCGTCAGTAATGTTAGGCAATTATTTGCAACAGGCGACTTCAGCAGACGACATTTGCAGATGTATTTTGTACTTGGCGCTTTAAGGGTTAAGAGCCAGTGACCCAATATAAGGTGAGCGCTTCAGAAACTTCAGGTCCTCTAGTTATTATTATTATTATTATTATTGTTGTTTCTTGCTGTCGCAATTATATTCCCATCCAAGTATGACTCACAAAGAGAGGAGTCTGTCAAACTTTTAGACAAAATGAGCCATGCAGGGGTGACGAACTTGGAAACCTGTTTAAACCACTGAAGCTTTACAAAGGTAAAAATCGCCACAAGCACTTTCAAGAATCTCATTAGTGCGAATAATTAACAGTTATAGGGAACTTAATTTGCATAAAGACCGATAGGTGAAGAAATGGTGTCATTTTGCTCAGCTAATCAGACAAAGTTAACATCTTCTGTTTTCTTGAAAATATGTTGCAAATTCGAATTAGTTTCGCGAACAGTGAATATTCTGAATGCATGAGGTCTTGATATTCGATTCTCTTATGCAAAAGCCAGTTTTTCTGGATTCAGTCAGACTCGTGCGCATCATAGACACGTGACCTCACAGGTCTCCAACCTTAGTTATATCAACCTTATAAATGTTCAATTAATTCCAGTTGAATACCGATCTAAAATTACGGTTCGGTTAGGCCATCTGTGAGTTTGTACGGGCGTGAAAAATATTATACCTCAAACTATAAAATTGATAATTCAATACAACGATAATGTAGAACATTAGCGATTTGACATGCAATTATTGTAGAAACCTCGTTTTAGTCCGGTGAAAATTGAGACAAATTTGTGTCAGAGACATATAAGGGTTCTAATCTAGTTTATCACCTTGGGCTTTCAAACACATGGTCTTTTTTAATCACCAATACAGCTCCAAAAAAGAAAAAAAAAATAAGTCAAACGCTTTCAGTGGGTATTTTCTTTGTTGAATCCTTTATTTCCCCTTTAGAAACCCTGCAATCAGTTTGGACCCAGCCCGAAAAAAACAGCGAAAAAACATACACATTTACCAATCACAAAAAGAGTTTCAGTGGGGTGTGTTATCCAATATCCATCTTCGCAAGCCAAGGGTACTAAGTCCACTTTCGTTCCTTCCATGCGTAAGGAACGAAATGGACTCTTCGTTCCTTCCTTGCGTAAGGAACGAAGGGACTTAGTACCCTTGACTTGCATCCAGCGAGGGTTGGTCTTTCATGCTCGGACCCAGAATGTTTCGTCAGGGGAGTCCAAGCCCAAAGTTTTGACAAAATAAAAACGAAACCAAGTAAACAAAGCGGGCCACCATCGGTCCGCCAGCAAAACGCTAAATAGATTGCGTTTAGCTGACTGACTGATGATGACCCAAAATCGAATGCTGGCTGGGTAGCTTTGTGGTTTTCCAGGGGTTCGGACCCAAGCCCCCTCCTCACCCCCCACCCCCCCCCCCGCCTCTGGATCCGCGCATGTGTCTTTTTCAGGTGGATGGTCCTGGGTTCGAAATTTTAAAGAAAGCAGCGACAATATTATGTTTGTTAGTTTAACGAACTATGAACGTTGATAAAGCATGCTGACATATAAAATAAGTACTGATTCCCGATAAATGGCCGTGGTCGATGGTTGACAATGGTTGTCTCCACAGCTTCCGTTTCTTTTTTGTTTGTTTTTTTTGTTTTTGTGTTGTTGTTTTTTTTTGTTGTTTTTTTTTTTGAAGCGTTAAGATTCGTCCGAAAGACCAGGCCTCGAGGTTATAAAACTTTTTTATGCTCAACTCAACTGAGCATGAAATTTATCTTGCTCATTAATGTTAAAATGCCAACAATTGTTGGCATTTTAACATTTATCAGCAGGATAAATACATCATAGGTTAGCTTAAAAGCATTAAATTCCTATCTTTGTCAGCATTTTAATATTTATGAGCAGTTGGAATTTTATGCTCAGTTGAGTTGAGCATGAAAAAAGTTTTATAACCTCGGGGCCTGATTAGGTTATAGAACAATGTGTTAATTCTAGGGTGCCTTCAGGCCCTGTATTAAGACATCTAACTTAAAGTTCTATAACTACTACAGAGATTAATGTATGATACTTTATTACTTCCCCATTGCTCAGAATACAGGGCCCAGTAAATAAGACAGTCAGTGAAAAATTTTACAGAGGTGTATACGCTTGTATATGTATGTGCACATATTTTACTATTTTCTATTTAAGGTCTGATACCAGTCTATGTTAATTCGTGAATGAAATCTAATCTAGTTTATCACCTTGGGCTTTCAAACACATGGTCTTTTTTAATCACCAATACAGCTCCAAAAAAGAAAAAAAAAATAAGTCAAACGCTTTCAGTGGGTATTTTCTTTGTTGAATCCTTTATTTCCCCTTTAGAAACCCTGCAATCAGTTTGGACCCAGCCCGAAAAAAACAGCGAAAAAACATACACATTTACCAATCACAAAAAGAGTTTCAGTGGGGTGTGTTATCCAATATCCATCTTCGCAAGCCAAGGGTACTAAGTCCACTTTCGTTCCTTCCATGCGTAAGGAACGAAATGGACTCTTCGTTCCTTCCTTGCGTAAGGAACGAAGGGACTTAGTACCCTTGACTTGCATCCAGCGAGGGTTGGTCTTTCATGCTCGGACCCAGAATGTTTCGTCAGGGGAGTCCAAGCCCAAAGTTTTGACAAAATAAAAACGAAACCAAGTAAACAAAGCGGGCCACCATCGGTCCGCCAGCAAAACGCTAAATAGATTGCGTTTAGCTGACTGACTGATGATGACCCAAAATCGAATGCTGGCTGGGTAGCTTTGTGGTTTTCCAGGGGTTCGGACCCAAGCCCCCTCCTCACCCCCCACCCCCCCCCGCCTCTGGATCCGCGCATGTGTCTTTTTCAGGTGGATGGTCCTGGGTTCGAAATTTTAAAGAAAGCAGCGACAATATTATGTTTGTTAGTTTAACGAACTATGAACGTTGATAAAGCATGCTGACATATAAAATAAGTACTGATTCCCGATAAATGGCCGTGGTCGATGGTTGACAATGGTTGTCTCCACAGCTTCCGTTTCTTTTTTGTTTGTTTTTTTTGTTTTTGTGTTGTTGTTTTTTTTTTGTTGTTTTTTTTTTTGAAGCGTTAAGATTCGTCCGAAAGACCAGGCCTCGAGGTTATAAAACTTTTTTATGCTCAACTCAACTGAGCATGAAATTTATCTTGCTCATTAATGTTAAAATGCCAACAATTGTTGGCATTTTAACATTTATCAGCAGGATAAATACATCATAGGTTAGCTTAAAAGCATTAAATTCCTATCTTTGTCAGCATTTTAATATTTATGAGCAGTTGGAATTTTATGCTCAGTTGAGTTGAGCATGAAAAAAGTTTTATAACCTCGGGGCCTGATTAGGTTATAGAACAATGTGTTAATTCTAGGGTGCCTTCAGGCCCTGTATTAAGACATCTAACTTAAAGTTCTATAACTACTACAGAGATTAATGTATGATACTTTATTACTTCCCCATTGCTCAGAATACAGGGCCCAGTAAATAAGACAGTCAGTGAAAAATTTTACAGAGGTGTATACGCTTGTATATGTATGTGCACATATTTTACTATTTTCTATTTAAGGTCTGATACCAGTCTATGTTAATTCGTGAATGAAATGAAAGAAACTAGTACTTCAGTTACATTTTGAGAATCGTTTGAAAACTCGGAACGTTGCTTGTCAAATATTGATCTAGCCACCCAAGAACTTTAAAATGGACAGCATATATGAACAGACTTAGCGAATTCACATTATAATAGTTTCTCTGAGTGAATATGCTTTCAGATGTTATGGCAAGCATTAATGATAATGACCTTATTAATCATTTAATATTCCGGTTATAATATCAGCTACATGGAATCCATGCGTCTAACCACGGGATTGCCATTTAGACAAAATGCCATAGTCATTAAATCAAAGCAGGTATGTTAATTGTCTTTTGTAACGCACGTGAATAAGTGATTCTTCCGCATTCTGGTCTGTGGTTGGCAGAATGGGACAGGTTTCTATCTTGATCCCGTTAACACGAGATATGTCATGAGATAACGCGCAACTCTCGCAGGGACGAGATTCGAATAAAAGCTGAAATAATTTTCAAACTGATAATGATTTTAAATGAATAAAGCATGCTTTCAGCGATGTGCTAAAACCTGATGATAAATGCAAGAACAATTAGAGGTACTTGTTTCGTTAAATGTTGAAACAAATGTTACTACTTCAGCATTCTTTTATTAAACTGAATGGCCGTCTGTCACCAGATGAACAGTTCAAAGTTAATAGAATTAAAGCACCGTTAGGTTGCGTAGGCACACGGATAACAATTGTACGGGTCATAAAAGATAAAAGGACAGAACATGTTCAAAGATGCGATGCAATAGCCATGACTGCACAAACCCTAAAAAATAGTTACAATATAGTGTACATGTCCATAGCAGAAAGCTTGCTTACTCGAAATTCTGGTTATACAGCCTTTAAACGACATCTCCGTCTGAACTACAAGTCCAAATTTAAACAATTTCACATGAATGTTACCCATAATGACTGCTACCAAAATTGCACAAATGATTTCGCTCCGTAGAACAAAATGACCGCCAAAGCAAAAAAATATAAAAATCTCTTAGCAAAATCTTCTCCTGAATCACTGATCCGTTTTGAAATAATTTCAAAGGAATGTTCCCCATAATGCCCTCTACCAAAAGTTTACAAATGGTTTTGCTCCACTAAACAAAATGGCCGCCAGAGCTTAAAAAATGAAGAACAATCTTTAAACAACATTTCCACCTGAACCGCCGGTCAAAATTTAAAATAATTTCACGTGAATGTTTCCCATAATGCCCTCTATCACAATTGCACAAATGGTTCTGCTCCACATATTAAAATGACCACCTGAGCTAAAAATATAAACATCTTTAAACAACGTCTCCTCCTGAACCACTCGTTTAATTTTAAAAAAAAATCACATGAAAGTTTCCCATAGTACCAGCTATAAAACTGCACAAATTGTTTTGCCCCGCCGAACAAAATGGCCACCAGAGCTAAAAAATAGAAATATATTTAAACAACATCTCCTGAACCACTTGTCAAAAATTAAAATAATTTCACATCAATGTTCCTAATAATGCCCTCTACCAAAACAGCACAAACGGTTTAGCTCCGCCAGACCAAATGGCTACCAGAGCTAAAATAGAATTTTCTAAGACATTTTAACAACATCTCCACCTGAACCGCTGGTCCAATTTTTAAATATTTTCAAATGAATGTTCCCCACAAAATGCCCTCAACTAAACTTGCACAAATGGTTCCGCTCAAACAAAATGACCATCAGATCTAAAAATAGCAAGATCTTTAAACGACACCTCTTCCTGAACCACTGATCAATTTCACATGAATTTTCCCCATAAAATGCCCTCAACCAAACTTTCAGCAGTTATCACTCACGGGAGTAGCTAGTATATAAGCAAAAACGCACTTGCGTACATGTATGGGATTGTTCTATCCCAGTTCCGAAGAATTCTTGATGACACGCATGTGTGCGGGAATAGCAATTCTGTCAAATTCCAATTTTGGTAGGGACCAACTAAGACCCCCTTTGAGAGTTAAGCACCCATTAACTAAGTGAAAGATGTCCTGAATCATATACGATTTAAAACTGTCAACCATTACCAAGAATGAGATTAACATGACAAATAGCGCAGACCCTGATGAGACGCCGCGTTTGGCGGCGTCTCAAATGGCTCTACGTTATTTGTAAACGCTCAGGACTCCCTTTTTGGAAACTTTTGCACAATTGCGTTCTTTGAATTTTAGGCAAGCTACGCACCTGTCACTGGAGAAATGTTGGACTAAAAAGTTGTTTTGCTGGGAAAGTAAGTGTAAGTTTACGCAAAAAGGGGCGGCAGCTCAGCTGCCCCCTCTTTTGGTGTTAACTTACACGTATTCTTTACAGCGTGGGATAGTCCTAAAAAGCCAATGAAAACATCTGTACATTTTTTAACTGAAAACGTGTTTATTTCTTTTCCCCTTTTAATATTTATAAGCTGAGAAATGCCAGATTTTGTAAACAAGCTCTTTTCCAAGCAAATTACAAAAGGTCCGTACATGACCGTTGTCTGAAGTCTAGGCAAAACATCTGCCTACCCAACTAGAAGCAATTTAGAAACGACGACCATCATACCGGGTATGTTTTATTCTTTAAGGTCATCTGTCGGAAAAACTCATTTACATAAAATGTCAGGTACGAGGGTCATCCAATAAAGAATGAGACTTTTTCTATAGCGCAGTGAATTTATATGCTAGAGTTATGAAATTTCGTTTAAAGCTTGCACGTCTTTTTGGCTGTTCACAGGAACCCTATTTGATGAGTTACATAGTTCCAACTTTTGTTGCTAGGCAACATTAGAAGACTAGGCAAACATGCGTGGACGGCTCAGTATAGGTGGTCCCCATGGCAACAAATTAAGATGTATAGTTTATTTTTCTACTAATACTTATAGATGCTCATGCAGTCTGTCTTTAACCAAAAGTGGAAAGTAATGTTCCAGAGTCTTGAGCTGTTCTGTTACCATGGAAACAAAGCTTAAAAAATCAAGGTTTCAAGAAATAACTGGTAAATTAAATTACAACCAGCTGCATATAACCATACATTTTGTAGGAAATCCTTTACTAGCAAAGTAACCATAGCAATATAAAGTAGTGGGTTTATTAAAAAATCGACAAAATTGGTTGCTAGGCAACCCAAATAAAGAATATGCATATTTGGTTATTATTTTATAGCATTTTATGTAACACTAAGATTGTTCAGTTGAATAAATGATATCAAGAGGTTAAATTTTATCTATGATCGAAAATAAAAGACTTTGAATGACCGCGTGTATGCAAAAAATTATGTAAACGTGGCCATGGGTCTTCAAGTCCTTCCACAAAACACCCCGTTACTATGGCAACTGGTCAATCACAAAAATATTGTTTCTATTTCTGAATAGCTAAGATGTCATACAATTATTATGGTGATTTTTAACTAATTGCACACACAGATTTTCAGACTATGAAGAAAGTCTCATTCTTTATTGGATGACCCTCGTAACTCTCGAGTGTTTTACAACCAAAAGTTCAATGAAACTGAAACACGTGATGAAAGTGCCGTGAAATGTCAGCGAACATTCGTGGCGCGTGCCAGAGAGCGCGCGTGAGTGGGACGGTTTATGAACCGTTCTGAATTTTATGGTCATTGAAAATTAGAGCCTGGTCTGGCATCTGTTAAGCTGGCGCCTCGCCTTTTGAAAACAGAACATTTCCCGTGTGATGACAGTGACAGTGCCTTCTCTTGGAGTAAAAAGAGGCTTTGCATATTGCAGGCACACTTGGGCTTCATTGTCAGTGATTGCTGCCTGAATAAAGTCAGCAATATATGCGACCAGCGAAGGCTCAGACAAGCTTGCCCATCCACATATTCTCATTAGAGCGTTCTCTGCTCTCATGCAGAAAGTATGTAAGTACCTAGATCCAGCTACAATGGATAGCTGCGCTTAAACCACCCATACCAACTTTAGCACGAAATATCTCATGATGTGCAATGTCTACACTGATGTAAGTGGTATAAAATAGTTATGCCATGTTGTCTACCTGTACGTAAGATAATCCACTCGCTCTCCACGTACAAGCAGAAATCCATGGTACACTGCATAAATAAGTGCAAGTTAACCGTGAGTTGTCATCCCTTATAGTGTAAACTTGTACATACTTTCCTACCAAACAACTTGAGGTAAAGCATTTCGCCAGACCAGTGATAAATGTTAAACATTTCAGCCTGCCATTGTTGTTTTCCGGATCAATACAATCGAGCAATAAGTAATAGTTATATCATGGGATGTCCGCCTGTACGTGGAGATAATCCACGAGCTCTAGCGAGTGGATTATCTTATGTACAGGTGGACAAACATGGTATATCTATTTTATACCACCTACATCAGTGTTGACCTTGCACACCACGAGATATTTCATGCTAAATTTGGTAAAGGTGGTATAAATTCATTAATTAAAAGCAGTTTAAATGTTACATCAAGACCAACGGTAGTTCAGCTGCCACCAAATTTGGTGTAAAGCTACACTCGCTTTTTTTACATAGATGTATGCGATGGACCCTCATCGCATGGCCTTGTCCATTTTAGAATACTCCCCGATGCGTATCATACGCATCGGATAGTGTTCTAAAATGGACAAGGGCAATAACCAAAATCCCATGTACTGGCCCAAATATCAGAAAGAAGATACTGACTTTCGTAACATTACACGACCAGCTACATAACACAGGATTAAGCGGATAATACCTCAGGGCATTATACACATAGGAACTACCACGAAATTGTGTTAATGTAATTTTGTTCCCAGGCTGCATCCGGGACACGTCGTGGTAGTTTCCAGGCCGAAAATTGGATAAAGAAAGGTTGGTGTCACTCTCATTTTTGTTTTATTTTACAACAAAAAACGAACAATGGTGAAATCCGACAATGTCGTTCCGTGTAAATATGTTTCAGCATCCCCTCTAGTCCAAAGTTTTGTTTGAAAAGTTATTTTCTTTCTTTAGATTCGTGTTTCTCCACTGAGCATCGGACTATCTTTTCCCAAAGTTTGAAGGATTTTAGCCCATATCTGTCAAATTAAATGGAATTTGATATCATTTGACGATGGAAATGATAAAAAGACCCTGAATAAACATTTCTACACAGAAAAAAAATCTGAGCATTTACTCGTAAACGATTCATGCCCCGTTCATCCTGAGTGGTAGTTTCCAGCTCATCGTGGTAGTTAAAATGCTATCGTGGTAGTTTCCAAGAGCTTGTAGGAATTTAGTAGTAGTTCGCATCAGCAGATGTTCACTATTCAAGGGCTACTTCATTTTTTATAAAGACAGGGTGTGCGGGCCGAACCTTGTATACCCCTCTTATTCATACAAAGACCTTTTCAAACAACCTTTTATCAGATAACAAAAGTCGACGGCCTGAATTTTGATTTTAGTGCACTATTGAAATGATGAGAAGAATGAAAATAAGGGATATTCACATATTTTGTTTTTGAATAAACATGCTTTTTAATTATCAAATAACATGCCCGTTCATCGTCGCACTAACATGTATATAAAACGTGTCATAACCCGAGGATATTACCCTTTTTTCTGAAGCGCAAGTACTAACGATACTTTGGGCCAGTAGTCTTAGCCTGCCATTTTATCTTAAAGTTTACTGAACAGTGAACAACGTGGCGAGTGACGCAATTTTTTTTATCATTTTTTTTTTGTCTGTTGCTTGGTCCACCACGGCTCAACTGACGACCTTCTTTTGCTCTAGATTTCCAGTTGTTGTTTTGCACACCAGGGCATGATCTCCACCTGTCAAGCATCACATTGAATCTATTGAGTCCTCAGCTTAGCTTCTTCATGGTGTTGAAATGTGATTTATTTGATTACCGTGGTAATTAATTGACGAGTTCGAGGGTTATCATGCGAAACAAACAACCACTATAATGTGTTGTACCACTTCAGAGGTTGTTTGTTTGTTTTTGTTGCTTTACGTCCCAAGTCAACAGCTATGGTCATTGTGGGACGGTCAGTTCACCTAACCACACTTTTTCCTGGGCAGGCTTGAACAAGCGGTTAACCAGTAATTCGTGCACATACTTTCGCTTGTAACTGACAACAACCCTTCTTGAATGAATCAGCGGAAGGAGGAGAATGACCGTAGAAATCATTTCATGATCAATCTCCACGAAAGTATGGGACCGGACAAGGATCGAACTCGCGACCCCTGGATCTGCAGTCAGACACGCATCTGTAGCCAGACACGTTACCGACTGCGCTACGCGGCCTGGTCAACTTCAGAAGCGTATCCTACAAAGTCTTGGAAACTACCACGATAGCATTTCAACTACCACGATTAGCTGGAAACTACCACTCAGAATGAACGGGGCATGAATCGTTTACGAGTAAATGCTCAGATTTTTTTTCTGAGTAGGAATGTTTATTCAGGTCTTTTTATCATTTCCATCGTCAATTGATATCAAATTCCGTTTAATTTGACAGATATGGGCTAAAATCCTTCGAACTTTGTGGGAAAGTTGGTCCGATGCTCAGTGGGGAAACACGAATCTGAAGAAAGAAAATAATTTTTTAAACAAAATTTTGGGCTAGAGGAGACGCTGAAACATATTTACACGGAACCACATTGTCGGATTTCACCATTGTTCGTTCTTAGTTGTAAAATAAAACAAAAATGAAAGTGACACCAACCTTTTTTATCCAATTTTCGACCTGGAAACTACCACGACGTGTCCCGGATGTGACTTGGGAACAGAATTACGTTAACACAATTTCGTGGTAGCTCCTAGGTTTACCACCCGTGTTATAGCGTGTCACGGAGTCAACAGGTATCAGGCACGTTAACTCCTGTTGATAAAGTATAGTAGGTTATTCGCCCTGGTCTTCATTTCTGGCCAAAGAGAGAGAGAGAGAGAGAGAAAATTCTGTTCTGGCCTTTTAAGCTCACAGTCATTGGCAATTTCAATGTCGCGATAGCTGGAGAATGCGACATATGCGAAATAAATTGTACATGCCAACAGAATCACACCTTTGGGGACGTATTACAAGAATTCCCCACCATATATTGCTGCGAGTACAATTCATAAAAAGTAAGATCTAATGTATTTTCTCTGGACGTATCACGCTTTGTGTCTCGCATGGGAATACGTATCTCCATTAATTACCTGAACAAAGTCTTAATTACATTAGAGCTTCACAGGTAATTTCATTAAGTGGTTCATACCTTTGTTTTCTTTGAATGCTAGCACTGTTTCCCTATCATGCAGGTATAATTACGTGAAGTGAACAATACCCCGTCAATCAATTAAATGTTCATTGCCATTTTTCATGTTGATTTCTCTTTGGATAAATATAGGTTTAATCCATATGGAATACTTAAAGCGCGTGAACTGTACGGTGTAATTACATTAATTAAAGAATGAAATATGAATATAATTGATAGGTCGGAGAATATTACGTAGAAACCGAAGCTTTATATGCTTGGAATATGGTTTTGAAACTAGCAATTTTATCTCTATAGTGTTTTTGCAGGCCAAAGTGCCAATAGAAGACAAACTTTTTGACATCCGGGTTGAATAAGGCTTGATCGATTCGCAAGCTACACCAGGCATGAAAGAAACATTTTTTACAAATTCTCATTTGCTGCCAATTACATACGAAAGCCTTTCAAGCTTGTTAAACCGAATAAGTGTCTGAGGGACAGCAATGGGAGCTTTACATTTATACCATGCACATGTAAATGGCGCTGCTTCCTAGGCGCTTATCTATATATTTAGTTAAAACATATTTTATTGCCAAAATATTTACAGCTATGGATTTGGGTCACATATAAAGATATGTTTCAAGATGAGCTTCAAACAAAGGGTCAAAATCTTGTTATAACGTTTGTAGCGTGTATATATCTGTGGACAGCCCTTGAACAGGATATAATTGATTTTAATATTCCAGAACCATTGTCAAAAAGCTCAGGGGCTGAAAAACTCTAACTGTATCATTGAAAACCTGCATTTTGATTGTGGATTTTCTACAATGTAAGAAGTAGTGGATGACGTCCTCTACTACGCCACACAAATCACATAAAGGATCATAAAGGCTTATCACGTATATGATTTCTGCTTCATTTTGGATCTTTTGTAATATTTGCGAGTTCTATTCAGAGCATCCATCCCATATAAGAGGGCTGGATGGGGTATAATGATTAGTGAATAATGGCCCTTTTTTATAATGAATAGTGAATAATGAGCAAAAAATGAGTAGTGAATAATGAGGACCTAAAAATAATGAATAATCCTATTTTTTTAATAAATTGAAGAAAAAAATGAATAGTGAACAATCAGATTTCTTTGCCACCTTTCTTACTTTTAATGAATAATTGGTCTTAATTTAATGAATAACCCAAAATTTTAATGAGATGAATAATGGGCTAAATTTTTTATGAATAGTGAATACCAGACCCCCCATCCAGACCCTTATATAACTGGCGCATATTTTGTGTACATTATTACAATATTTATATATCATGTATTGTCGTCAAAAATGGGAGGTTAGGACATGGCAGAAGATGTATCAGATATGTAAAGTAGAAGCCAAACTTATAGTAGAGCAAACGAGAGCTCAAAAGTCGCCTCCTTAAGGATTTTTAGGTGCCCTCTCTGTTAACAAGTAGTGTTATATATCAAATTGTTTGTTAGCATCCCTAGTTTCAGAAAACAAATGATGTCGGTGTCGGAGTCGCGTACTTACAGAGTTATGGCCCTTGAAAGTTACCTACCCTAAAAACTCTTTAGACTGATTTTAGGGTATAAAATTAGCATAAAATGTGCTTGTTTTGCTGGAAATAGTCAGTTTTACGTATTTTCGTCTAAAGTTTGAATCAGAAACGGTAAATATGTTATAGTTCTATTCATTTTATTCGACAAAAGAGTGAATCGGGATGAATGCCTATTGTAACCGGGCCCTGACGGCGCCGGCGTCGGTGTCAGCACTAATATAGGTGTGGCCCTTTGATATATGTTTAATAACTTCTGATTGGGTGATCGGATTTAATCAAAATTTGCAAGAATACAGCAACTAGGTACGATAAATAGTCGACTAGGGTTAGGTGACCTTGACCTCATTTTCAAGGTCAACACAGAGAAAAGTTTGCTAAATTTATGCCAAAAATTACTTGAATTCACGTTATCTTCGGAGTAGGTCAGCGGATTTAAACCAAATTTGCATGATTTTAATAACTAGACATGGCAAAATAACGATAAAGTTTATGAGACCTTGACCTAATTTTCAAGGTCACATTAGAAAAAAATGCTAAATTTAGGCGAAAAGTTACTTAAATTAACATTATCTTCGGAGTGGGTCAGTGGATTTTGCCCAAATTTGCGTGAATCTAATACATGGACATGACAAAAAACTAAAAAAGTTTTGAAGACCTTGACCTAATTTTCAAGATCACATTAGAAAACCAAATTGCAAAATTTAGGCCAAAAATACTAAAATGCACATTATCTTCGGAGTGGGTCAGTGGATTTTACCCTAATTTGCATGAATTCAATATCTGGACATGACAATAAACCGATAAAATTTTGGAGACCTTGACCTTATTTTCAAGGTCACATTAGAATAAAAAAACTGCTAAATTTAGGGCAAAACATACTTAAATGCACACTATCTTCAGACTTGGTCAGCTGATTTTGCCATAATTTGCATGAATCTAATACATGGACATGGCAAAAAGCTGATAAAGTTTAGGAGACCTTGACCTTGTTTTCAAGGTCACATTAAATATCGAAATTGCAAAAATTAGGCCAAAAATACTTAAATGCACATTATCCTCGGAGTGGGTCAGTGGATTTTACCTAAATTTGCATGAATTCAATATATGGACATGAGAATAAGCCAAATAAAAAATTGGAGACCTTACTTTCAAGGTCACATTAAAATAAAACTGCAAAATTTAGGGCAAAAATACTTAAATGCACATTATCTTAAGATTGGGTCAGCTGATTTTCCCAAATTCGCATGAATCTTATACATGGACATGACAAACCTCATTTTCAAGGTCACATTAGAAAACGAAGCTGCTAAATTTAAGCCAAAAATACTTAAATGCACATTATCTTTGCAGTGGGTCAGCGGATTTTACCCAAACTTGCATGATTTTAAAATCTGGACATGGCAATAAGCCGTTAAAGTTTTTGAGACCTTGACCTTAGTCACATTAAAAAACTGCTTGATTTAGGTGAATAATTACTTAAATGCACATTATCTTCAGACCATTTGTCAGCGGATTTTACCCAAGTTCACATGAATCTAATACATGGACATGACAAAAAGCTGCTAAAAATTTTGGGACCTTGACCTTATTTTCAAGGTCACATTGGAAAAGAAATTTCTAAATTTAGGTCGAAAACCTTTATATACACATTTTCTTCGGAGCGGTTCAACGGATTATACCCAAATTTGCATGATTTAAAACCTAGACATGACAAAAGTTGATGTGATCTTTGTGACTTTGACCTCATTATTCAAGGTTATATAAGAAAAAAAAGTCAAATTTAGGCTAAACCTAATTAAATGCGCATTATCTCCAGAGCGGGTCAGCGGATGTTACTTACACTTGGATGAAAATGAATATCTGATTATGACAAAAGATGATAAAATGTTTGGGACCATTTTCTTATTTTCAAGGTTACATAACAAAAAGCTGCTTAGTTTAGGCAAAAGTTATCAAATTTGCGAGGAGGCGAGCGATGTTTCAAAGTTTACCCAATTTGTATGATCAGGTAAATAGTGGATTGTATTATGGAAATCTTGACTTTAATTTCAATGTCGATGCAGAAAAAAAACCTGCTTAATTTAGACCAAATGTACTTAAATGTACATTATCACTTGGAGCATGTTAGTAGATTTTAATGGAGTTTGCATGTCTGCAACACCTGGATATGATAGAACTCCGACTAGGTTTTGTTCTTTTGTTGTTGACTTTTTGTTTATCGTTACTCCCATTGTGGGAGTCTGTAATTGTTCTATGTTTTGTTGTACGTTACTTTATGTCCATTCTAGTATTGCAATCATCTTGATGGGGAAGAGAGAGCTGATTGCTTTGCTTAATTTGTCTTCCTGGTTTCTCGTGGTGGTTGAGCGGCTCTTCCTCGCGGTGCCACGGGGTTGTCTGCAGTTTGTGATTGTGGTAATTCCTGATCATACTCACTTACTATTTTTGGGGAATTTGACCGAATTTCAGTGTTACTGCAGAAACAGTACTGTAAAATTAAAGCCAAAAAAATCACCTAATTCTTGGCTGGGTGGATTTTCTTCCTTGATTTAGGACGCAGCTCATCTCAGGATGACAGTATCACCAAAATACATTTTAAGGCTGTGATAATTGATATTTTCAGATGGAAGATTAATACATTCTTACGTTTGCTCCAAAAATAGACTGTGGGTGCGTATCAATGAGTCGGTCCAACCGAGTACACACAATGTATGCTTTATAGCAAAATAAGAAAATTATTTTCACCCTTTAACTCCGGGTATGATTTGACTGATCTATTGTTTGTTGCTACCATTCAAATATACAACGAGCTGGTGTTTTCATGTCTGCAAAATCATTTTGTGAGTGTTTCAATCATTTATAGAGCAACTAGGTTCGCTATTATCGAATTAAAGTTCAATATTAAACAAAAGGGCTTTTGGGTCCTTGGTCGCTCACCTGATATGACCTTTCGTAAGGTCAGAGAAAAGCATAATCACTCCCAACATTAGTTCGAAAGTCTATTTTAGCCTATTTGAGCTAGATACATGTATAAAATGGAATAAAACCATTTAAAAAATTAAATTGATGAAGGCCATATATGGATCATCCCTGTCGAGGTTGGTCAAAATCCACCCAATAATGCAGGAGGAGATGTCTTTTGAAGCAATTGTTGACGACAGACAACGGGCAACCGATTACACAACAGCTCACTTTGAGTAAATGGCTCAGGTGGGGTAAAGTATCTTGTCTGCTCATCTTGACCCAGTTTTGGGAAAACAAAATGACTGAGTTAACAGACCACTGACGCAATTAACACCCAAACGGAACATACCAGAGTTTTTATATTTTCAATAATGTCAATTGTTCAATAGTAAAGACAAAGGTTCGAATTAGTGAGCAATGCAGGCGAAAAAGGTGGGTGGGGTACGCCTACGTTTTGCGATGAGCCAAACAAACGAATTTAAACTTTGATATTTATCATAAGAAGTGATATGTTTGTAATCAGGGGGTAAAACTAATCTTCAAAGACATGAAGTCCAACCTTCACAACAACTGATAGAATCAGGACGCAAATGTTACGTGATACAATAGTTTAAACACCTTTGTCGATAATGACCTTGGCATCAAGGTCAAATAAATTATTTTTTAAAAACAAAATAGTAATCCAATTAGATATTTACATGTACATAAGTAGAAGAAGATCACTTTCGCAAATCCGAAAGAGTTACAAAAAAGAATTTCATTATGGTATGCACAAATAAGTGGGTGGGGTATTTCCATGTTCTCCTTGCTCTTTTGGGGCGTTTGAACTTGCTATCATAGGTAACGGCTATGATTTTGTGTAGCACAGATTGTGGTCCCACTGCAGAAATGTGACTTTGAAACTTTGGACCGAATTAAAGTAGAGTATGTTTTAAATTGGATTGCCATTTCTTCTGACTTTTTAAACGTAATTTAAATGTTGTACTTTGATTGTCAGCTGATATAGTTATAAACCTAACTTTGTGGTGAAATTCGCCTATTACACATCTAAAAGTATTTGTTGCAAGAAAATGTGCAAAAAATACAAATTTGTTTTAACTATAACAATTAGTTTCATGTTAGCACAATAATCGCTTCTACAGCTTAAAAAAGGGGTGGGGTACTTTCATGTTCTCTATGCCCTTTTGGGGCATTTGAGCTTGCTTTCATAGGTTATGGTTATATTTTTTATGTAGCACAGGATATGGTCTCGCTATAGAAATGTGACTTTGAAACTTTGGACCGAATTAATAGAAATTCTGGTCAAAATTGGAAGAGCATTTGTTTTCTGACAGTTTTTGAACATAAATTTTGTACTTAAAATGCCTGCCAACATAGTTATAGACCTCATTTTGTGATGAAATTTGCCTATAATACATTTAAAAGTATCTTCAACAAAAACATATGCAAAAAATTGTGGACCCGTTTCATAAATCACAATTTGTTTTCCTTTTAGCATGATAATCGCTTCTCAAGCTTTGAAAGTGGGTGGGGTATTTCAAGGACATATAACTCGATAAGTACACGGAACCAAATGCGACACCATTGTTTTTATAAACCGCAGATATTGGCTGTATATTTGGTATATGACTCAGCTTGTTGACAGATAGGGCACCTAAGCTACCTCCCAACGCCTTGATATTTGCAATACAGAGCAAACGAGAGCTCAAAAGTCGTCTCCTTAAGGACTTTTAGGTGCCCTCTCTGTCAACAAGTAGTGTTATATACCAAATTGTTCGTTAACATCCCTAGTTTCAGAAACTCTATGATGTCAGTTTCGGAGTTGCGTACTTACAGAGTTATTGCCCTTGATAGTTAGTTACCTACCCTAAACCATTTTAAGACTGATTTTAGGGTATAAACATAATTAGAATTTAAAAAAAAAATGGTTTCTTCGTTGAAGTTACCAACATTAGAACAAAATCTCGCAAAATGAATAAGTTGCGAAATGTATACACCATAGGAAGGGAAGCTAGAAACATTCATCAAGAAATGAGAAATCAACTTGTTCGAAAAGTATGCCATTTGTTATAGACAGGTCTAAGTTCGAAAAGAGGGCTTCAGTATCAAAGGTATTTGCCATATTAAACTGAAGTTCAATGGGATATATTTGACTTACCATTTGTTTGAAATAAGAATTATCTTGACTTAGAGTTCAATGCTGCAACAACATCAGCTTGATTATTGTCAGAAAGAGACAAAATGAAGTCTCTCTGATATCAACACAAATATAAATCTGTAACAAGAAGAGCACATTAAGTACCAATTGGCATATCTTAAATTGGCCCATAAGATTTCGAGTTAAATCTTGTCAAAATATTGTCCAAGAGATAATGGAGAAAAACTCAAGCCCTCTAGAATGACATTGAGGTCAAGGTCACATAATCTATTTTTGTACGCAAAATACTGATCCATTTATATATTTATAAAGGTACAAGATGGTCCTTTTAAAATAGTCCATAATGGTAAGAAATAGGAATTTCTTTTTTATACATAAAAAAGTGGGTGGGGTACTTCCATGTTCTCCATGACCCTTTGGGACATTTTATCTTGCTATCATATGTAAATTTTATCACTTAATGTAGCACAAATTGTTGTGTCGCTATAAAATGTTACTTTAAAACTTTGGACAGAATTAAAGGAGAGTCTGGTTAAAATTGGAATAGCATTTTTTTCTAGCGCATTTTCTAGAAATAAATGTGTACTTAAAATGTACGATGATATGGTTAAAAACATGTTTGTGTGATAAAATATGCCTATTACATATCTGAAAGTATATTTTGAAAGAAAATATGCAAAAATTGCCGATCAATTTTAACAACCACTATTGGTTTTCATTTTAGCACAATAATCGCTTCTCCAGCTTAAAAAGTGGGTGGGGTACCTACATGTTCTCCGTACCATATTCATGCATTTAAACTTGCTGTACTAGGTAACTGTTACAATATTTACGTAGCAAAGGCTTTGGTCCCGCTATGGAAATGTGATTTTGAAACTTTGGACCGAATTAATAGAAAGTCTGTTTAAAATTGGAAGAGCATTTTTTTCTGACAGTTTTTAAACCTAAATTTTGTACTTTAAATGTCAGGAAATATAATTATTGACATTATTTTGTAATCAAATTTGCCTATTATATACTTAAAAGTATCTTCAACAAGAAAATATGTAAAAAATGTTGATCCGTTTCATTAATTTCAATTATTTTTCCTTTTAGCATAGTTATCGCTTCTCAAGGCTTAAAAGTGGGTGGGGTATTTCAAGGGCAGATAACTCAATAAGTACACGGGACCAAATGCGACATCATTGGTTTTCATAAACCGCAGATATTGGCTGTAATTTTGGTATATGACTCAACTTGTTAACAGAGAGGGCACCTAAACTCCCTCTCAGCGCCTTGATATTTGCAGTACTATTAGTACGTGTATTCTAAGCTTTTACATGAAAAGCTTACTGAAAACTTACGATTATGTAATAGGTACAGGTGGACAATCATGGTATAGCTTTTTTACCACCTACATCCGTGTAGACATTGCATATCACGAGATATTTCGTTCTGAAGTTAGCAAGGGTGGTATAAATACAAGTACACTCCATTTTGTGCCAGACTTATCACTAGCATGACCTTTAATCAGATCAGTAAGTACTTAGCATATGAAGGATCCGAGGCTTGTTCAGACTAGCATACCATTATTTTACATTCAAAAGGATTCACCTTTCATTTAATACTCTAGCGAACGGAGTCTTGTCACTAAATTAAGCGGCTGATTTATTTATTTGTTAGCCATTTCTGGACACAAGGCTTTATTATTGTGGGCGTGTCTTCTTTAAATTGCAACCTTTCTTAATGCGCTAAGACGTGAGAAAAATCGATGGAAAATCCGATTTTCTTTCTTCAAAATCTTACCGGAAACAGAAAATCACGTGAATGTCGCGCGCAACGCACGCGCCGAAACATTAGCCAGGTTGAAGTGCCTTTCTTTACGTGACAGAAACGCTAAATTTTGTAGAAGACATAATTTTAGTCTTAGGCTGATAAGTGGCTATGCGACGAAGCAGTTGCGAAAATTAACATCATTTTTTCCACTTCCGAATTTCGCCTATAATTCTAGAGTACGTCTGATTCTGATTGCTCAGACAATAGAGAACTTTCTTTGTTCTGCCGCTTTGAAAAGAAACAATAATATTCACGTGTAAAGCCTACATACCGTAGACACGCGCACCTGTTTTCGACCCTCTAAAATCCTGCTTTTATGAAACACAGAAAATTAGTCTAAGTTTTTGAACCGGTATATTTCATGTATTTACTGTTTAACAAATGTACAGCAGAATCAACGGCAAAGTTTTGGGCAGTAAAATATTTTAAGACCCATGTGGTGTTCTAATACGGTGATTCTGCTGTCCATGTTCATTATTTATTGTTGCACCCATTGCATGCGCGGATCCAGAGGGGCCAACTTTGACAAGTCAAGTTGTCTTTTTATGAATTTGACCACACCGTACAACCGACTATTTTGACAACAGATTACTGTTTCGACGACAGATGCGGCTCGATTTTGCAGGGAAAGCTAGATATGTGAAGATATTTTGTTTGCTAAATTAACAAAAGAACCTGTGGGCCCCTGCTGATGATGGAGAAGAGGCTTTATGTTTGGAGATACCGCAGCAGCAATCTGAGCTATTTCTCGCACAAATAAGCTTTTTGTCAACTTGTCAAAAACTGCATTTCAAGAAAAATGGATAAAAACAGCTTTCTGCTCCGGCCGAACGTCTACGAAACAAAATATATTATAATTACTTGGTCACACTAAAACTACAGTTATTCACCAGCGTTTCTGTTAAGTTTGGCCGAAAAGGTACGTTTGATAAACGAACTGCACGCCCTGTCTGAAAAACTGATGTCTCAGCCGACAGATCACTTCTTTAACGGATGAAGTCGACGACAGATGAGAGATTTCAAAAGACATCATCGACGACAGATCTTCATTTCTGTTTCATCTTGGAAAAAACATATTCTTACTAGTTTTGTAGGCAAATTTGGTATGAAAATTATCTGTCATTATTTAAGAATGCCCTTGTTACACTTAAACATTATTGTAATATACGGATGCATGTTTGGTTTCATCTTATTTATTCTATTATTTATATATAGATACATAATCTTCACATTCTCCACTACCCACATTTCCCAGCGAAACAACGTCGTATGACGTCGCATCGACGTTGATCCAAGTTGTTTTAAGGTTGTGTGTCTGTTGGGCTCAAATCACTAATCAAACTAGCTAACATCTGAACATGACAGTATATCAGTCACACAACAGTGAAACTGTTTGTCTACGAATCATCTGACAGTGATAGGTACCTAGTGTATCTGTCGAACACAGAGCAGTGAAACTGTAATGCAACGTGGTAGTGTATTTGTCAGTCACACAGCAGTTAAACAGTAATGCAGCATTGTAGTGAATATGTCAGTCACACAGCAATGGAACTGTAATGCAACCTGGAAGTGTATCTGTCAGACACACATAAGTGAAACTGTAATGCAACATGTTAGTGCATCTGTCAGTCACACAACAATGAAACTGTAATGCATCGTGGTAGTGTATCTGACATTCACACATAAGTGAAACTGTAATACAGCATGGTAGTGTATCTGTCAGTCACACAGCATTGAATCTGTGATACAACCTGGAAGTGTATCTGTCAGCCACACATAAGTGAAACTGTAATGCAGCATGGTACTGTAGCTGTCAGTTACACAATAGGTGAAACTGTAATGCAACCTGGAAGTGTATCTGTCAGTCACACAGCAGTGAAACTATAATGCAGCATGGTAGTGTATCTGTCAGTTACACAACAATGAAACTGTAATGCAATCTGGAAGTGTATCTGTCAGCCACACATAAGTGAAACTGTAATGCAGCATGGTAGTGTATCTGTCAGTCACACAACCATGAAACTGTAATGCATCGTGGCAGTGTAATTGACAGCCACACAACAGTGAAACTGTAATGCAGCATGGAAGTGTATCTGTCAGTCACTCAGCAGTGAAACTGTAATGCATCGTGGTAGTGTATCTGACAGTCACACAGCAGTGAAACTGTAATGCATCGTGGTAGTGTATCTGACAGTCACACAGCAGTGAAACTGTAATGCATCGTGGTAGTGTATCTGACAGTCACACAGCAGTGAAACTGTAATGCATCGTGGTAGTGTATCTGACAGTCTCACAGCAGTGAAACTATAATGCAACATGGGAGTGTATCGGTCTGTCACACAGCAGTGAAACTGTAATGCAACGTGGTAGTGTATCATTCTGTCACACAGCAGTGAAACTATAATGCAACATGGTAGTTTGTACGATTTGATTCTTTACGTCCCA
Source organism: Loripinus fragilis (assembly GCA_964019695.1). Lineage (NCBI taxonomy): Eukaryota > Metazoa > Mollusca > Bivalvia > Lucinida > Lucinidae > Loripinus > Loripinus fragilis. Next base: position 59,193,366 of record OZ026526.1, read on the forward strand.
TCAACAATCTTTCAGTTATATAGGGACGGGTCTTCCTGGGTTGAATAAGGATAAATGTGTCTTGCTCAAGGACCACAACGCAGTTACGTCGGTGAGGCTCGAACCCGACGGCCCTTCGGTCTTGAGTCAAGCACTCTACCACTGAGCCACTGCGCTCCCTGCAGCATGGTAGTGTATCTGTCTGTTACACAACAGTGAAACTGTAATGCAGCATGGTAGTGTATCTGTCAGTCACACAGCAGTGAAACTGTAATGCAGCATTGTAGTGTATCTGTCAGTCACACAGTCGTGAAACTGTAATGCTGCATGGTGGTGTATCTGCCAGTCACAAAACAATGAAACTGTAATGCAGCATGGTAGTGTATCGGTCTGTCTCACGACAGCGAAACTGTAATGCAGCATGGTGGTGTATCTGTCAGTCACACAACAATGAAACTGTAATGCAGCCTGGAAGTGTATCTGTCAGTCAAATAGCAGTTAAACTGTAATGCAGCATGGTAGTATATCTGTCAGTCAAATAGCAGTGAAACTGTAATGCAGCATGGTAGTGTATCTGTCTGTCACACAACGGCGAAACTGTAATGCAGCGTGGTAGTGTATCTGTCAGTCACACAGCAGTGAAACTGCAATATAAAATGAAAATACATCTGTCTGTCATACAACAGTGAAACTGAAATGCAACGTGGTAGTGTATCTGCCTGTCACACAACTGCGAAACTGTAATGCAGCGTGGTAGTGTACATGTCAGTCACACAGCATTGAATCTGAAATGCAGCATGGCATTGTATATGTCAGTCACACAGCAGTAAAATTTTAATCCACGTGGTAGTGTATCTATCCGTTACATATCAGTGAACCCGTTATGAAGCGTGGTAATGTATCTGTCAGTCAAACAGCAGTGAAACTGTCATGCATCGTGGTAGTGTATCTGTCAGTCATACAGCATTGTAACTGTAATGCGGCATGGTAGTGTATCTGAGTCACACAGCAATGAAACTGTAATGCATCGTGGTAGTGTATCTGTCTGTTACACAGCAGTGAACCCGTTATGATGCGTGGTAGTGTATCTGTCAGTCAAACAGAAGTGAAACTGTAATGCAACATGGTAGTGTATCTGACAGTCACACAGCAATGAAACTGTAAAGCATCGCAGTAGTGTATCTGTAAGTTACACATAAGTGAAACTGTAATGCATCGTGGTAGTGTATCTATCAGTCAAAAAGCAGTGAAACTGTAATGCAGCATGGTAGTATATCTGTCAAAAAATAGCAGTGAAACTGTTAAGCAGCATGGTAATGTATCTGTCAGTCAAATAGAAGTGAAACTGTAATGCAACCTGGAAGTGTATCTGTCAGCAGGACATATAATAAGTATTGTAATGCAGCATGGTAGTGTATCTGTCAGTCACACATGAGTGAAACTGTAATGCAGCATGGTAGTGTATCTGCCAGTCACACAGCAGTGACACTGTAATGCATGGTGGTAGTACATCTGTCAGTCAAATAACAGTGAAACTGTAATGTAGCATGGTAGTATATCTGTCAGTCAAATAGCAGTGAAACTGTAAAGCAGCAAGGTAGTTTATCTGTCAGTTACACAACAATGAAACTGTAATGCAACCTGGAAGTGTATCTGTCAGCCACACATAAGTGTTGTAATGCAGCATGGTTGTGTATCTGTCAGTCACACATAATTGAAACTGTAATGCAGCATGGTAGTGTATCTGTCAGTCACACAGTAGTGAACCTGTAATGCAGCATGGTCGTACATCTGTCAGTCACACATAAGTGAAACTGTATTGCAGCATGGTAGTGTATCTGTCAGTCACACAGTAGTGAACCTGTAATGCAGCATGGTAGTGTATATGTCAGTCACACAGCAGTGAATCTGTAATGCAGCATGGTAGTGTATCTGTAAGTCATACAGCAGTGAAACTGTAATGCAGCTTGGTAGTTAGTTTGTTTTGGTTGCTTTACTTCCCAAGTCAACATCTAAGGTCATGGCGGGACGGTCAGTTCACCTAACCACACTTTTTCCTTGGCAAGCTTGAATAAGCAGTTAACCAGTACTTCGTGCACATACTTTAGCTTGCAACTGACAACAATCCTTCTTGAATGATTCAACGGAAGGGAGGAGAATGACCCTAGAAATCTTTTTATAATCAATCTCTACGAAAGAATGGGACGGGGATTGAGCTTGCGACCCCTGGATCTGCAGTCAGACTCAGCATGGTAGTGTATGTGACAGTCACACAGCAGTGAGACTGTAATGTAGCATGATTTGAGTGGAACAAGTTTATATAGCTATTGGACTAGCATATCTAACAAGAGGGCCAAGAGGCCCTGAAGTGCTCACCTGAGTTTTGTTTAAAGTTTATATATAGGTATCTGTTAAAAGCTGACCACTACCCTGGTAACACATGCGGTGGTCATTTTTGGCCCAGGGCCATAATTTTAACAAACTTGGTAGAAGTCCAATAGCTGATGCTACATACAAAATATCAATGCTCTATGCCTTCGGGTTTCAGACAAGACTATTTTTCATGTTTTCCCTATATAAGCCTTTGTAAAACATGTGACCCTGGGGCGGGGCTATTTTAAGCCCCAAGGGCATAGTTTGAACAAACTTGGTAGAGGTCCACGAGGCGATGTTACATACCAAACATCAAGGCTCTAGGCTCAATGATTTTGGCCTTGTGGTTTCAGACAAGATTGTTTTCATGTTTTCCCTATGCAAAGGGGTTTGGGCCATTTTTGTCCCCAGGACCATAATTTGAACATACTTGGTAGATGTCTACTAGATGATGCTACATACCTAATATCAAGACTTTAGGCATTGTGGTTTCAGACAAGAAGATTTATTCATGTGTTCCCTATATAAGCCTATGTAAAACATGTGATCCCTTGGCGGGCCCATTTTTTGGCCCCGTCGGCATTTGATAAAACTTGGTAGAGGTCCACTAGATGATGCTACATACCAAATATCAAGGCTCTGGGCCTTGTGGTTTCAGACAAGAAGAATTTTTTGTTTTCCCTATACAAGCCTATGTAAAACATGTAACCGCAGGGCGGGCCCATTTTCGCCCCAGGGGCATAATTTGAACAAACTTTGTAGAGGTCCAATAGGTGATGCTACATACTAAATATCAAGGCCCTAGGCCTTGTGGTTTCAGACAAGAGATTTTTTCATGTTTCCCTATTGTTTGACTGACTTATACACTTTCATGTTATATTGCAGTTTCACTGCTGTGTGGCTGACAGATAAACTACCTTGCTGCATTCTGTGACTGACAGATACACAACCATGCCGCATAACCGTTTCACTGATGTGTGGCTGACAGATACTCTACCACGTTGCATTATAGTTTCACTGTTGTTTGACTGACTTATACACTTTCATGTTATATTGCAGTTTCACTGCTGTGTGGCTGACAGATAAACTAAAACATGTGACCTCCCGGGGAGGGGTCATTTCGACTCAAGTGGCATAATTTGAACAAACTTGGCAGAGGTCCACTAGATAATGCTACATACCAAATATCAAGGCTCTAAGCCTTATGGTTTCAGACAAGAAGATTTTTAAAGGTTTTATTTTGAAAATCTATTTTAGCCTGTGTGACCTAAATATGAAACAGACCGGAACCATTTGAACAATTATTAAACATCATTCCTGCCAAGTTTGGTCAAAATCAAGCCAGCGGTATAGCAGATGCCATGTGAAGCAATTGTTGACGACACACGTTGGCCATCCAATGCTCACAATAGCTCACCATGAGCCAATGGCTCAGGTGAGCTAAAAATCAAATGTACCTAGACACGTGTCTTCATGATTTCTTTACCAGCTTAGGCACAGTTATCATTTGGACGAGTCCATTATCGTTTTAAGGGTTGAAAGCTAGTATTTATCATTTTTATTAAAATTTTAATAGAACATTCTGTAAGCAAATAGTGGAGACCCAGATCAGACGCCGTGTTGTGTGCCGTCTGATCTCGGTCTACATCGTTTGCCTCTGTCCCACAAAAAGGATGCTAGGCTTATTTGGGTTCAAAGAGAAAACGTTTGCCTACTGACTGTTTTCTTTTGTTGTTGTTTTCGTTTTGTTTTGTTTTTTATTGGGGGGAGGGGGTCAGGTGCTCAACTATACCACTAGAGGAAACATCCCAGGAGAGTTTCGGAAAATTACAGAGAGAGGTCTCGGAGGAGATGTCATAATAGGACAGGTTTACAGATGAAAGAACAGACGGATGGATGGTTTGGTGGACGCCGCAGACTCAACTTGATAGGATTAGAAAATGGGCTTAATAAGAAGGTTCAACTAAAGGCAAACAAAATCTAGCTTGAACAATATTTATTTGGAATTCAATTTAGCTATAATATATAATGGTCAGTAAATAACAGATACCATATCTGACAGTAAAACAACATGTTTCTAGAGTTCATTTCAATCAGAAGTTGTCCCCCTTGCAAAAAGTGGAAGAAATGCCATTTTATCTAAGTCAAATAAATTCAACCTTAGTGTTTTTCATCCAAATGTGCAAGGGAGGGAACTTCTGTCTTTTCATGTTTGCTTTCATTCTAGGTAAAATTCATTTATAATAGAATGAGTTTTGAGGGAAAAATGCTATCATTTTTTTTTTATTCATTAAAACAAGACAGAATGAGAAAAAAAACACTTTAAAATCAAGAGTTGTCTCTCCTGAAAAGTTTCAGGGGAGACTACTCGAGTTATTGTTTTAATTCTGATTTTTTGAATTTCTTAAAAGGTCCATTCAGAAAGGAAGCAAAAACAGAAAATGCTGGAGTTGTCCCCCTGGGAAGTATATTGATTCCCTTTAAAATACTATTATCTACTACTATACTTGCACTATGTACATATAATAATACTTTATAAGATGTCTGAGACAGAGAAGGTCCCATAAATACTGTTTTCAACACAAGTTTACAGATAAAGCTTTAAAATTTAAATACTTGGACAATTTTACCAAGCACATAGCATAGAATTTCATTAACCCTTTTCAATCCTATGGAATATCCCATACATATTGATACAACAAGTATGGAATTGTCCATTTTGTATTTTAAGGGGTTGCTGGTCATGATGTATAAATTTCTGTCCTTGAAGATTGTTTTTATCTTAGTAAATAGTGCAGACCGTGATGAAATGCAGTGTTAATAGTGGCATTTCATCTGAGTCTTACTGTTTGCCCTAAAAGTACCTGTTTACTAATATACAGAATGAAAAGGGATTAATCTATCGAAACCAAAATCATGCTTGAAATAAGCAAAAGCATGTATTGGCAGCAGCAAGATGAAAAGTCGATTGGATTTAATTTTTCATAACAACTATACAATATCAAAGGGTGCGGAGTTGGCTTGCTGCTTCTGAAAGATATTTATACTTTTTTCTCCTAGAAAACATATTGTTGGTACTCATTGGAAACCTTTCAAAGAGCACCACATAAAAATATGGAACATAACACAACTTTGTGTTTAAATAACAAAATGCTTCACTTCCATTTTATTTGGCAAAAGATTGTGCGAGGGGTAAATGTGTCCAAATACTTAAATTATCAAAAGTCTATTTCTATATTGCTGAAAGCTTAGCCAATCTCATGAGTAATTCTTGCATTTTGTTCAGTTGCTGTTTAAACTCGCCTTTGCAACAGTTTTTGGTTTTCTTCTATACTTTGTATGAGCCTACAGCGATGGCTTATAATCCAGATTACACGGACCCTCATGCTCATCAGAGTTTTGATTAGTCACCTCTGATATAAACTTTTAGCAAAATGTCAAGAGCTATGAGCTCTCAGAATTAACATGCTATGTTAAAATGCCAACAAGTGTTTGCATTTTAACCTTAATGAGCATGATAAATTCCAAAATGGTCAACTAGTAGTTTTAAAAGCAAATCAAATATAAGTTTAAATTTTTTAGCAATGCAACCTGAGCCTATTGTAGATAGCATGATTTAAGGTATTTAGAGGAAAAGTACAAAATGTTTCATACAGTGCGTTATTTTTTCCATAAACTACTAAAATGTGCCAGCTTTCAGCAACACAGCCGTTAACGTAATATATATGCATTGCAAACACCGTACAAAACTTGCATGCATTCAATACAATATGAATTTACAGTGAGCAAAAGTAGATGTTATAAGATTTACACAAGCATATCAAGTTGCTAAGCAACTAACTAACATGTAAAGAAACTGAAAGTAGTTATCTATGACAGTAATATAAAAACTGAGTAAATAAATGTTCTACTTTCCCTTCGGTTTTTCTGCCAGTTTAGTTGCAGGATTCATGGTAGAAAATTCAAAATTTCCAAAATCCTGAACTTTCGAAACTCCAATTTTAAAACTTGCAGTATAACCACTAAATATTCACAATTTCAAGTTTAAATGGCCAATTGTTTTCAGACAGACTGTATATAAATTAGAAAACCTATTATAATTCTTCTAATTCAGCATTTTGAGGCTGACTTTCTGTGGAAAGTCAGCCTCAAAAACCTGAATTAAGTAATAATCCTGAAATCTTTCACCCATGAGAATTCCATTTATGGCAACGGATCAACATACTCCTGAATTCAGTAATAATCCTGAAATCTTTCACCCATGAGGATTCCATTTACAGCAATGGATCAACATACTGCATGGAAAACACTGTTGATCCAGAAAACTACAAATGTGTTCTTTTGAAATCAGTGTAGTTCCCGTTCAGCTGGCTTCTAATCAATCACCTGGTCAGGTTATACTGTTTTCAGTTTCAATGCACAGTAACATGGGTGAAAGTTCAAAATTTCCAAATCCTGAACTTTTAAAACTCAAATCTTAAAACTTGCATTATGCCCACTAAATATTCACAATTTCAGGTTTAAATGGCCAATTGTCTTCAGACAGACTGTATCAAGGCCACCAATCCATCTCCTTAATTGCCTATACCAGTTGGATTAAACTTTCTGTTTCTAAATTTTGACAGCAAAATTTACAGCAAAATTTAGAGCAATGCTATTCGATGAGACACTCATTGAACTTTTTGACATTGACATCGGTTTTAAAAGGATTTTCTACTTGACAGATTAAAATGGTTTGTAGTAAAGAAAAATGACATTTTTTCAACTTCAACACAGATTCTAGAATCAGTTTATGTATCAGGGCACACTATTTAAAGTATGTCAAAGGTACACACCAAGGCCATCAAATAGCATTTTCGGATTTTTAAATTTTTGTATTTGTCAGTAAAAATAACGATTTTGCTGAAATTTAAGTCCCTCTCATTCATAGGAAACAGGTCCCTCTTCTTTCATAACACAGTATTGATTTTATGCGATGAAAGAGATTGATTGGTGGCCGTGTGTATATAAATAAAAAATCTGTAATAATTCTTCTAATTCAGCATTTTGAGGCTGACTTTCTATCCTGAATTCAGGAATAATCCTGAAAACTTTCACCCATGCAGTAATAACAAGTGATCAGATAATTGTTTGGCAGAATACTTAAATGGGGGAGGAGTGTGTTTGATTATATATATAGCAAGACAAGAAATTTAAATCATGACCGGTTTATGACCAGTTTAACAAGACTAGAAACAAAGCACTATAATATACAAAGTGGCAAGAATCATTGGCACAAGCTGAGCTTTCATAAAAAAAAAACATTTACAACAGTAGAACTTAGAAGTCAGGATACTGAATAGCGTTTACCCCAAAAATTCAAATATGTACATAGAGAAAACAGTGTAGACCCAAATCAGACTGCTCCTCAGGAGCAGTCTGATCTGATTCTACACTGTTTGCTATATGATCACATTGTTTTAGACACTTCATTAAATACCATACTCAAAATCTGACTTGTCAGTTTAGGATTAATCTTGTACTTTTATTGGTTAATTATGGAAGTAGCCACTGAGCAGTCAAGCTTGAGTGATTCAATGTCATGTGACTATATCCTATCCAATGATATAAAAGCATTGGGTAGGAATCAAGTCACATGACTTGATTTGGCACATGGCAATGAAATATCCAAGGAGCTACTAGTATGGAATTGCTATTGCTATTGAATATCCCAACTTCAAAGTTCATTAATACATAATTATCAAATATGGAATCATAATATCTTTGGTCCATGTGTCAAAATCTCTAGGACAGGAACCAGCCCAGGTTTTATAGAATGCCATTTCTGATATAGACTTGTGAACTTACCATTTTATTTTATGGCAAATTGTTACTTATGGCAAATCCATGGACTGGACTAATCCCTGTGATGTCAAGTATTTTATTAATTACAGATATAAAGGATTATATACAGCTAATATTTTGTCCTGTCCTTCTAACAAAATCTTTGAGCCTTACAGCATGCCTCATTGAATGCATGGGTGAAAGTTCAAAATTTTCAAAATCCTGAACTTTTGAAACTCCAACCGGCTTAAAACTTGCTTTATGCCTACTAAATATTCATAATTTCAAGTTTAAATGGTCAATTGTTCTTAGACAGACTGAAAATAAATCAGAGAAGCTATTATGATCTCCCTAATTCAGCATTTTGAGGCTGACTTTCTGTGGAAAGTCAGCCTCAAAATCCTGAATTCAGGAAAAATCCTAAAATCTTTCACCCATGTGAATATGCTAACAGTGAATGCCCAGGCCAGTTACATCAATCATATTTCATTCTATAAACTTTGTAAATCCAATGTAAAGTATTGAAACATAGCATTCAATTTACATGAAAATATGTTGCAGCACCAAACCTTTGATGAAATTAGTCTTAGATGAGACACATGGGTAAAAATTCTAAATTTTCAAACTTTAAATCACAAAACATGTAGTTTACCTACAAATTATCAACAATTTCAAATGAACAATTGTCTTTAAATAGGTTGAAAATAAATTCGAGAGAAGCTATCATAATCTGAGTAATTCAGTATTTTGAGGCTGACTTTCTTTGGAGAGTCAGCCTCAAAATCCACAATTCATGAAAAATCCTGAAAACTTTCACCCATGTAGACATTGCACTGGTAGAATAGATATCCATATACATGTACAATGAGGCACCTTCTATATATGCTTAGTGCGCAGGGACCGCGGCACACCGTCACAATAACTGAAAAATCACAATGAGGCACCTTTCTCCATGACACTGCAGACTTCATCTCAACCCTGCAGTCACCTAAAACCCGGCCAAGGCCCGACAAACATGCAATTTCATAATAACTTTTGTACACAAATAACTTTTGATTTTAGCAATGGCAGCGAGAAAGAGATGGTCACATGTCATGAGAAAACAGGCCTTATCACCAAGCAGCTCTAATACAAGAAAGGGATTTCTGAATTTCCGAAATCCTAAATTTTCAAAATTCAAAGCTTAAAACTTACAGTATGCCTTTTTAGATTAAATGGTAAATTATTTTTAGGCATACAAAAAATGGAACCTGCCGAATTCAGTATTTTGAGGCCGACTTTCTATGGAAAGTCGGACTTAAAATCCTGAATTCGTGAACAATTCTGAAAATTTCATCCATGCTAATATCCTTTTTGAGTATGTAACAGCAACATAGAGCTATCACATTCAATTATAGAATGTCAGCTCATTCGATCTTCATGCACGGAATGAGGAATTTTTGTAAGGGGGGGTCCAAATGCTAATTTCTATAGAAACCACGCATCCACACATATGATCTTTACATGCCAATTATGTCATACAATAGATAGACCGTAGATGGGCATACAAGGTCTGTTTTCTCTGTACAATATGCACCATAAAAGCTCAGAAAGGAATGATGAAAGATGGAACAATATATTTATACCCATATTTACAAAGTAAGACATGATAAAATCAACATCAGAATAGCATTAAAGTTTGACATTGGTTAACAATACAGAAGTATATGTGGAGAAAAATATTACCTGCCTCTTGCACTCAGAAATCTTAATGCAATAGGGTTAGGCATTGTGTGTCCAAACACAAATACCTTTCGAAATTAATAGCATGTACATAACATATCCAAAGATAAAAAGTTATCCAGATGACTGTTTTTCGCAATTCAACTTGAAAATGTGTGTTGTGTGTGCTCAATGGAAGCGTCTCACGAGACGCTTCCAATGAGCACCCACAACAATTCTTTTCTTGAAGAAATATGCAAAATACAAACATTATTACTGGAAAAAGCATTTTATAATGGGCTATGGTTTGAGGACAATTTGAAATGATGTGAAATACATGTAATGTTATGAGTATAATAACAAATATAGACACCTTTGACGTGCCCCAAAAAGCACAGCCTAATGTATGCTAAGAGACATAGCATTCAGCTACATTTTTTTTTCAAAAGCACTTTATTAACATATTTCAAGTGCACATACTATCTTTCCAATATATACAAAGCTTTATTAATTGCAAATCATTCTTGTGACTAGATTTCACACTCATCCGCAACTAAATTGTCAACTTTAGTATTTCATTGGCATTCATTTCAAATGTTTTAATCATTGCTTTGTTGAATTCATATGCAATTGCTTTATATATTTCCATTTTATTTTCTACAATGTGTCACCATTTTGAATAACTTATGCAAATGAGAAAATTGCATGATGAATATTTTCATTTCTTTTTCTCTGCGATTTATGCTAGAATACTTTCTAAACTTTTTTGTTCTTTGTTTCTTATTAAGGTTGGCCAAAAGGCTACTCTTGTGTAAAACAAGCGCTAGCTTTCACTCTTTTTTTTGTGAATGATCATTTAAATGAAAATTAATATTCTTTATTCTATACGGTCATTGGACCCTAAAATTAGCATTTCAAGGGAAAACATGGGGTCACCACACTATTTTAAAATAATTTGCCCCAACATGACAAAGTTGAAACAGCGTGAAATGAATGCCACTCTTCAGACTTTTAAAAACAAAAGTTCTGGAAAACAATATGTGTGAATCCAGTACAAATAAAATATACAGAACATATATCAGGCCGACACTACTGCACTCAAAATGACCAACACTCTGTGGGGGTTTCACCATTCTGAGTACAATAGTATTATAATGAATACTAATGGTATTAAAACTTTGATATTTTAATTATTTTAATAAAATACTGATAACAGCTTTGTGGTGTAAAAATCAACAGATTACTCTGATTTGGTTTTTGTTTGCTGTTCGGAGTGAAATGAGATTTAACCTTTTGCATTCAGAATGGGGATATATTTGGCCGCTCGAAGTACATTACAGTCCCTTTATAACACACCTCGTTATAACACAAATTTGGAAATAACACAACTATGTTGTGGCTCCCAAATATTTTTATTGTGGAATTTTACAAAGTAATTATTGGAAAATGACGATGAAATGGTCATTTTCCTATAATGCTTTTGCAAAATTGGCCCTTTATGGACGCCATACATTGGGTTTTAAGAAGACTGCATTGTGCATGATCAAACTCCTTGAAAATCACTTAGCTAAAACCAAATACATTGTACGTCAAAAATGGAAGAAATTTGATTGAAAGACTAATCAATTGCTGTTATTTCATATTAGTGGGTTAAATTTTACTATGAACTAATGATAATCAATGAATAAAAATACTTCGTCATAAAAGCAATTTGTTTAAAAATACAAAACACATAAGCCTGTTTGATTATTAACAAATCTAGCCAATTTAAAAGCTCAAAGTAGAGCACTATAATGAAGCAATCTCATGAAAAAATAAGAATCTACCAAACTGAATTTAATAGGTAATCCTCATTCCTACCTAGGACCTAGAGAGACTACTAATCTAAGCAACAACAGTTAACCTTACCCTTGTTTGGTTGAACAAATTTGCACTATATCTTCAGCGATCTACATTGTTTTGGAAACCAAACACATCTCTGTTGAGATGAACTGCAGTATTCAACCTAATAAGCAAACAGGCTCAACTAAAAGTCTTTTCAAAGTATATACATAACAAATAAACAGTATAAGCAAACTAGAAATATCAACAGTGCCATTAAACAGTCTTTGTGCAATTTTCAGGGAAAAAATCACTGTCTATTCTACAAATCTAGTGAGATCACCAACAACAACAGAGAGAAAAAGTGTCTAAGAGCTTGGGGATAAGGCACTATACATTGGAGTACTGAAATTTGTTTTTTTCTTGTTGTTTTATATATTCTAATCCACATTGTGACTTTAAATCACAAATAGCTTAACTTTCAAGTGCTAGATTTCAATCTAAGAAATTTGTTTTTCACATTTAAGAGTTTGGTTGGTTGGTTGGTTTGTTGCTTTACATCCCAGTAAACAGCTATGGTCATGTCAGGACGGTCAGTTCACCTAACTACACTTTTTCCTGGACAAGCTTGAACAAGCATTTAACCAGTACTTCATGCACATATGTTCGCTTGTAATTGACAACAACCCTTCTTAAATGAATCAGTGGAAGGGAGGAGAATGACAGTAGAAATTATTTCATTATCAATCTCCATGAAAGTATGGGACCAGGCCGGGATAAAACTCACGACCCCTTATTTAGTCAATTACAGTATGTTGATTGCAGTAAGAGGGAAATGCACAGGGAGACTAAACGCTGTATGTACAAAAGAAATACAAACTATCAATAAACAAACATCAACTGAACAAGACAAGACGAGAAAAACAACGAAACATTGTGAGCGAGGCCAAGTAAAACAATCCTTGTTTATGTTGACACTATGCATGCATTTCAACCTTCAACATACTCGAATAAATACTCATGCCAGACTAAGGTACCAAATGCAGCCAGAAGCAGCAAAGACTCTGACCAGACAGTTCTTCTGAGCAGTCTCCACACAGACTTGTCAGCATACATACACAAAATCTGGCGACAACACTTCAGTCTAAAAAGTTCACATGGAGCCCCACTGGATAGCTAGGCAAGCAGGTTTTATATATTCGTTTGAAACTTATGCTAATAGTACCCTTTTCTTGTTTGATTTGATTCTTTACATCCCATCAACGATCTTTTAGATGTAAAGAGATGGGTCTTCCTAGGTTGAACCAGTACTAAGCTAGGATTAATGTGCCTTGTCAAAGGACACAACTCAGTGACGCCGGTGAGGCTCGAACCTGTGGCCCCTCGGTCTTGAGTCAAGCACTTTACCACTGAGCCACTGCGCTCCCAGTACCCTTTTCTCATAAGCTGGACTATATATACAAAGTATTCCAAGCTATACAAGATAGTCATACATTCAATATTGTTTGTTTTTTTTGTTTTTTTAAGTAGACCATGAAAGGCCTGACCAGCCTGCACTTATGTGCAGGTTGGTCAGGCCTTTCATTGACTGCAATACATAGTTGTTGGTCATAAGGGCAGTTTTCACTTGACCACGCTCACATTCATGACATATATTTGGCACACAAGGAATTCACACATTGCTGCAATCAGACAAACTGATGCAGTTTGGCACAGTGGAATAATACTGTCAATTTCGGGAAGTTTACTAGCATGGATGTTTGGCAATTGACTCGAAATATGTATGGGCCACAAAATTTGATTACAAAATATAGGTTAATGTCCAACAGTGTAGGTCAAATTGGGAAGGCCACTGCCAAAAGACTGGAGCAACGGAGGCAAAGACAAGTGTTTTATCAATTAGGCCGCTACAGCTCCTAGGCAAATAATTTAGTAAATTCTCCTTCTTTAAGTAATATTTTTAATACTGCTATTTATAGAACAGTATTTTGTTCTGGTTGTTGCAATATGTTTTTGCCATTTAACATCCCAGTCATTAAAGGCAGGAATCCTGTACCTGTCGGTAGGGGAGGGCCTTCAATATGAAACAATAAGTGGGCGGAGCTTAACTACTGTCTGATTAAATTGAACCAATTGCATGCTTAGTGGTCACTGAGCTGATAAGACCTGTCAACTATAATCCAGGTATTTGCTTGAAGCCAATCAAATTAGAGATAAGCTCCTGTAGATGTTCACAGCTTGACTGCGGTGCAGAAAATGTAAAAACAGCTTATTTTGCCTTTTATTCCCCACTCCTGCCTTTAATTTAACCATGTAGAGACTGTGTTGTATTACTTCTGTGTTTACTAAGGCAAACTCGTATTTGTCATGCTACCTTTTCTGCGAAATCTTATGATGACAGACATTCTCCAGTTCATAAGAAGAACTAAAGGATACACCAGAAATTTACATGTCCCTCAAGGCCACATCCATGCTAGCAAAACATTCCACCATTTGGCAAACAGGAAGAACACAGAAATAGTATTTACAAAGTTTTGATTAATGCCCAAGCAAAACTAATCTACTACTAGAGTTCTAAACTTGCTAACAGTACACGTATCTACTCTACCAAGTCTTCTAGGTCCTAGGTTCCATATACATAATATTGCTAATGAATGTCTACAAATTTGGCTTGTTAAAAAATAATCAAACAGGATTTAACCCTATACTATATAGGCTATTTTTAGATCACGACATCATTCCTATTTTTAGACAACATTGAAAAAAATTAAGTTAAGTTTTGAATATTTCTGAAAATATTATGGAAAATGGAGCATTTGCTCCAAAAGAGCAAATGCTCCATTTTTCATAATATTTTCAAATATATGATATTTCAAATGCGTCAAAAGGTGTTATTATGGGGTTAAGGGAAAGTTCATATGGATTTTGGTTTAAGTTGAAATAACAGCTTACCTAACAATAAAGTTTACAGGATTTTGGTGTAAGTTGAGATAACGGCTTACCTAACAATAAAGTTTACAGAATTATGGTGTAAGTTAAAATAACAGCTATTACCTAACAATAAAGTTTACAGGATTTTGGTGTAAGTTAAAATAACAGCTTACCTAACAATAAAGTTTACAGGATTTTGGTGTAAGTTCATATGGGTTGGGCAAAACTTCTTGTGGATTTGGGTGTAAAATCCAAGTAAAAATTCTCCAATTTATTGAGCACAATCTGGAAGAGTATTTTGCAACTGGAAGCATATTAGGTTGGCACAAAGTTAGGTGTTTTTTAATATGAAAGTATGGGTAAGTTCATATGGAGTGAGCATGTAGATTTGGGTGTAAATTAATACAGTAAAACCTGTCTTAAGCGGCCACTCAAAAAGAAGACCGAAATTGGTTTGCAAGACCGATTATCACTTAATGCAGGTCAAAAGTATTTCAGAATTCTGCAATACGTTTGACCTTCATTAAGCTACCATTTGCCATTAAGACCTGTTGAGTGGCCGCTTAAGACAGGTTTTACTGTAGTACAAATTCTAAAAAATATTGACCACATCTGGAAGAACATTTTGTAACTGGAAGAAAATCAAGTTGGCACAAAGTCGGATGATTTAAAAAAGATTTTCAAAACATTAAAAAAATCTACAGAGTATTATGCAATCATGAGATTCGATGTGGATTAAGTGGATTAAGTAGCTGAACAGTAAAATTTCCAAATTATGGAAGACAACACCACTTCACACAGTATGTGTAGTGTATAAAAATTGGCACAATGGAAACTGAGGAAAATTGAGACAGTTTCAATATTGCAAAGTGTTAGTAACTTACAAGAACTATGTGTTTCTACTTCTAATTGTTATCAATTAACAAAATCATAAGTAAACAGACATTATGCAAATTGTACTGTACAGAAAATATAAGACCTGGCAGCACTGACCTAATAATTGTACCTTTCAATAAAATCTGAAAATAGTAATTCCTCTGAAATGCTTTTTACTCAGAGTATTTTGCTTTTAATTCCTTGTTGTCATTTTTTATCATGAACTTTTATTACATTCTCTTATACTGTATTTGCCAAATATGCACACTTTGTGTATAAGACTTTCAAAATTTTATACCATGTTTTTAAAACAGTGTAGACCCAGATCAGCTGGCTTCTCATGAAGCCAGCTGATCAGGATCCACACCGTTTTTCATCCCTTCTATACAGGCCTTGAAGTATCTTAAAATCGGCACTTGCCCTGCATCACAAAAATTATAGGCATATATGGAAAAAATGTTAATTTACATTGGAAATCATCCAAAATTTCACTTGCCCTGCAGCCTGAGGCACTCGTAAATACGAGCGGACGAGTGGATTTTTCGAGGCCTGCTATACATCCATTTCAAGAATGAAAAAGCACCACTGGACTGACTGGAAAACAAAAGTTGATAAAGCATTCACAGTTCAAAGTGAACACAGTGTGCACTTATTGATAAGAGCAAGTCAATCATTGAGGTAAACTTTTTTTGATTCAGGTTGACAAAACCATTCTGAATGCAGTGATGTCATTTTTGTTCATCTTAGTATCCAGTAGGATACACAAAATAATCTGGTAGACACAACATGACACATGGTCAATATCTGTTTAAATAGGCATTATCAATGACGAGATAAGCCTTAACACCATATTAATCAGGTATTTGGTTTTCCGACACCTTTGTGATGACCCTCAAAGTCAACATATGTGAGCTAAACAAAATGTCTTATATAGATCAGTAATGCCAGGATTTAACCATCTTAAACTTATACATTTAGATAGACAAGTCTTTGTATATGATAGTGCTAATGTTTTCAATGCTAAAGTATTTTATTAAATCTTTAACTTAACAAAACATGATCTTAACTTTTAAGTGACTGTTTTATATTCATATATATCCAAAGACAGGAATGCATATTAGCTCTGCAAAATCAATCTAATTTTCATTTTCCCATTAAGCTACTGAATTTAAGGGTTCATTTTATCAAAAGGCAGCCTAACAGATATTTTATTCAAGATTTGTTGAGAGTTTTGCAATGATCAATCTAAATTTTATTCTACAATAAGGGTACTGCATTTTCTACAGCCTTCAAGCATCCACCTTTTTGGTAAAACCCCGCTTCAAACACAAAAATGCTCTTTTAGGTAAGATATGCTAAAAAAACTACATTCTTTCAACAGGAGGTAATTACCTAAGCCGCGGTTTGTCCCACAACCCTGACTTTCACATTAAATACTAAGACAGTGGCTATCCAAATAGATAAGTAACTCTGACATATAGCTATAAATCTAGAACTAACACTAAAAACACTTAAGACAGATTATTGAGTTATAATACTGATTTAATGACTTGGCACAAGGATTATGGGGCTGAGTTTGAGGGACTCTGACAGAACCCTGCAGAAAGATAATTGGCACATTCGCGACTCGAGACAATTATATCATACACTACAACACTAAAGAGAATGGTAGTGATAAGGTGATAGTCTATTGGCATTTCCAAAAATACAATGTTTTTGACCTATTTGCATCATATGGCTTTCATTTATTTTCTTAACAATTTTTACTAGAACTTTATAACATTTTGAAAGATTTTTTTTTTCTGCTTGCTAAAGCAAGTTAAGGGGATATATCTTTCAAAAGCTCTTACTTGCATGAAAATTTTCCTGTATAAACAAGAATTGCTTTTTTGTCAAGGAGACGGATACCTTTGGACACATTGTTGTGTGAACAACTTAAACATCTCACATAGATCACTTTACGCCTCAACATACAGCTTTTGAGAAATCGGCAGCATGCTTATCAGTCTTTTTTTTGAGTTACTTCCTGGTTTGATACCATTTACTATGTTGTGAGACGCTGGATGAACTTTAGAAAAACACAATTTCATGAACATGAACTACAATTATCTGACTACAATATTCAGAAGTATTCTCGCCCAAAATGTACAAATTTCTGGTAGAAAAATATATATTTTCAATTTTTGCTTATGAATTTTCCGAGGTCAAATTGAGAAATTGTAAATAATACCAGAAATACATAATATTTGGGTCAAAATACATCTAAATATTGCAGTCAGATAATTGTAGTTCATGTTCATGCAAATGGTTTTCTCTAAAGTTCACCCAGCGTGTCACAATATTGTAAACGGTATCAAACCAGAAAGTACGAGGGTTAGTCAAAAATAACTGAGCCCTACCTTATAACATTTAATTCAAGTAAATTGACACATATTCAAATGATGTTTCATCACAGTTATATGTCATCTATTCAATAACCTAATTTATATCTGTTGGTAGGCTTTATATACTGGTTGCTAGGCAACCGAATGACCTGTCGAATGGGTGCGTTCACGCTGTAAGACATCAGCATCTCAGAGTTGCCATGGAAACGATAATGCCAATGTAATGTTGCATTCACTGTCGTTTGATACCAATTACATGTACCTACTCAGTGCCACAGAAAAGAAAACAACTGACCCCAAATTATAGATGCTGTGGTAGTTTGATTTCAGAATTTAGCAATTTTTTACGTGCCTCAAGTCCTATAGTTTACCCCACCCGCATTCATATTAACACAATTTTAATAGAAAACATAAAATAATAGCCTAATAATGCTTTTGCAGTACTGCATACACAAAAAAAACCTCAGAAATATTAAAATCCTTGTTTGGAATAAATGATTCTGTTTCCATGGCAACACAATCCTCATGTTTTGAAAATTAGTGAAAATTTGACTTATTTTGTTGCTAGGCAACGCATGCAATCAGTGTTTACCTCAACATTTACGAACCAAGTATGATGAAAAGACAATATGACATATGTTATTCAAATAAATGTCAAATATGTCTTTCTCAAAAACTACCAAGCCCACAAGCTTTTTTAAGATATACTGTATATTCCTGGTGGTGGAGATCATGAACGCATCGCTCTGACTGAGGATCTTTAGTTGCCTAGCAACCATAACAGAAGCTTCACCAGGGTAATTATTTTGGGTCAAAACGTCTATGACATGTTATACTTATAAAAGATAATCACATTTCTTGTCTACAATGTGAGGCTAAGATATAATGAGGTAGGGCTCAGTTATTTTTGACTAACCCTCGTAACTCTAAAAAGACTGATAAGCATGCTGTCGATTGCTCAAAAGCTGTGGTATCTGTCTCCTTGATAAAAAAGCAGTTTTTGTTTATACAGGAATAATATCATGCAAGTAAGAGCTTTTGAAAGATATATCCCCTTAACATTTTCCAATTTATGCAGAATCTTACTGATTTTCAAGTCTGAATTCTGAATTACAATTTCAAACATCAGAATTTATTGAGAACCTGTTTGATTTCCCTCTCTTATGTTTGTGTCTTAATTTGATATTCATCACCAAAGTTAGGAAAATCTCTAATTGCTATGGTAATATATGAGGGTACCCAGGTTTAGATAAACAAAAATTTTCAGCGTAAAATTGTAAATATTTTCTTACCCATAATTTTTAGCATATGTTCTAGGTACTCAAAAGAACCGTCTCCATGAAACGGTTCTTTTGAGTACCTGCAACATATGTTTTGGTTGAGAAATAAGAAAAATATTTTTCTGCTACACACTCTTAACTAATATAAAGGCCTGTGAGGGTATGTCCCTGTGTATATCCATTTTCTTGACCATTTTTCTTGATCTGCTAAGACATAAGACAAATATTATTTAAAGTCGGAGAGTATAAAAATGTGTGCAGCTAGCCAGTTACTGATGTGGATGATGGCCCTGCACCTGCATGTTAATCAAAAATCCGATTATGATGATATGATACCAAAAGCCAGTAAACTATCAATTATCATTACCATTATCAAAACATCTATATACAAGTACAATGGAAGCACTTTACAAGGGGTTTGGAAGAGCTGGGTTTGTTGTTACCTGCTCACATGACTAAACATGTGATCACATGACTAAACACGTGTCTATACAGGTATGATAATAAAAACAGCTGAGAAAAATCTGGATTAAGCTTATTACAATATATACTGGGCATTTATTTTTTGTGATAATTAAAACATCAATAACAATATTTCTCCTATTTCAGACAATGTGAAGGCCTTCTTAACCCTTTATTCCACAGGCTATTTTTAGATCATGAAATCATTTTCTATTTTTAGACAATTTTGAAAAAATTAAATAAAACTTCAAGAGAAGTTTTTAATACTTTTAAAAATATTATGGAAAATGGAGCATTTGCTCCGAAAGAGCAAATGCTTCATTTTCCATAATATTTTCAAACACATGATATTTCAAAGGTGTCTAAAGGCGCTATTATGGAGTCAAGGGTTAATCTACATAAAATAGAAAAAAATTCTAACATCATGCTTCTGTAAGTTACATAAAAAGATCCCTGGATTTCTTGGAAAGAAAATTACATGCATCGGTGGTACTTTGGTCCGTTTTTATACCATTTAAAAACTTCATTTTCCATAAGTATTTACACTATTAAAACATGCTTAAAACAAACAAAATTGGGCTACATGTTTATACTAAATTGTAAACACTCAAGAAAAAACTAAAAATACAAATCCAGATTTTTCCCGGTTTCAGAATAACAAATGATACTGTAAAACTATTCTTTATAAAATTATATAAACAAAACAATTTTTTATGACAAAAATATGCTGAGTATACCATTTACCCTAATATTTGAACATTTTTAGCTCCGCATTATATTTGCATGGGTGAAAGTTAATAAATTCCAAAATCCAGAACTTTTGAAACTCAAATATTAAAACTTACTAAATATTCACAATTTCAAGTTTAAATGGCCAATTGTCTTCAGACGGACTGTATATAAATAAGAAAACCTAGTATATTTCTTCCAATTCAGCATTTTGAGGCTGACTTTCTATGGAAAGTCAGCCTCAAAATCCTGAATTCAGGAATAATCCTGAAAACTTTCACCCATGTATTTGTCCGAAACTGGAACAGGTCCACTTCAAAACCTGAATATGTGCACAAATGGGCGGAATATAATGGCAAATAGTGCAAGCCCTGATCAGACCGCTCCTTCAGACCGGTCTGATCTGGGCTTACACTGTTTGCTTAGTATTTTCTGCCTGAATATTTAGGGTAAAAATATGTACAGCATTTGGAAGACCTTTTATATATTAATGGTGGATGCTGATAAAAGAATGTGACAAAAATGTAACCAAATTGTTCACAGTTAATGCTTTGCTTGCTGGGAAATTTTTTATATTTTTTTTGCCATCATCTGATTTTGTTTTCATTTTAATACTTTTCACAAAATATTCTTTCAAGAATACCATCAGAGTATCAAACAGTTCGGGTCAAGTTCAGGCCCGACACTTTGTGGGGCCTAATCTGGGTCCAAACTGTTTGCAAGGGGTATCAGCATATGGCACTAGCAGAGACAAAGAGTAGTGTTTTGCTCATTCTAACAAAGCAAGGTGACCATTGTTTAACCCTTTCCTTCATGAATATTCATGCTAAGCTCCACCCACTATGAATAATTATATAAATAAATTTTCACGTTTGTACATAGAACAAAGAAATTACTTGTCAGGTCCACTTGCCTAGGATCAGATATATTTCCATAAACAAATAGAGAAGAACCTCAGGCCTGATCAGGCAGCTCTTACAAGAGCTGCCTGATCTTGGTTTGCTCTACTAGCAAAAGCGTTAAAAGGTGTCTCTATGAGGTAAAGGGTTAAGAGGGCCTGGTCTAAGTTATGGCAATACTGTATCAGCTCTTTTTTCTGTCACACGCTTTTTTGATGTTATGAGTTCAAAAAATACAACAAAAACTTAAATCTATTGACTTCTGCTGTTCAAAATCAAACCAGATTAGTATTTTGAGAAAAAAAAAATTAAGTGTAAGAAATAGAAATGAACATATACGTTGCCATATATATCCAAATTATATGTACAATGCATATGCATAAGAGATGTTGTAAATTAGATTAAATAGTCAACCATTTCTACCAAACATCTGAAAACAGTGCAGACCCTGATGAGATGGCTAGATTCAAATAGTTTTCTTTAATAATTTTGATAAAATAAAACCACTAATTTTTCTATACGGAAATGAATTCAATGACCACAATAAAAAATTCATGGTTGATAAGTTGGAGAGCAATATGTTAATGTTAGTCAAAAATGTAACACTTTATTAAAAATTCAACAATATCAATTTCTGTTTCACTAAATTGGCAAAAGTCGAAAGATTTGTCAGATTTTGTTGTAAATTATTTGATCATGAAATAAAACAGATGATTTGATCTCAAAATTTCAAAAAAAAAGATAAATGTAGGTAATGGGGATGACTAAATTCTGAACAGAAGACTTTTAAAGAATCTACAATAGTGACAATGTTACACACAAGTAATAAATGTTGATTTTTTTAAAAGAAATAAAAGTCAGCTTACTTATTAGAGATATCAAATTGCACATTTTAATAGACTAGCAAAATATATATATTATGGCTTAAAAGGGGCTTAACCAGTGAAGCGACATCAAAATTTTTGCAGCAGACAACATTTTCAATATTTTGTTGCTATTTTTAGCAACATAAATAAGGCTTGATATTACGTGTGAATAATCTGCTTGCATCTGCTTGCAGATGATTCACAAATAATATCAAGTCTTATTTGGGTTCGTAAGGCAGGGACAAAATTTGAAAAAGCCGTCTGCTACAAACATCTAGCAACACTTACATGGTTAAGACAGCAAAAATAAGGAGATTCCACAGACTAGACTAGATGGTTTCAGCAAAATTTAAAGTTTGAAGGTGAAAAGAGAAGCATATTCAACACAAACTGGGTCCAAACAAAAGACCCCTTTTCTTAAACCAGAGAAATATATGAGAAAGGTCTCAAATTTTACATTACTGGAATTTAATGATTAAAATCTCAGAAAATCAATATGCTAATATATTTTGATATATTTCAGATTTAAAGGGCTGGCTGCCATGCGAAATCAAATCTTGCATCAAAGAAATATAAAAAGTATTGCTGGATCCCAGTCTACAGGTGGTCAGTTATGGAAAAACAGGTAACCAGGCTACCTTTTTTTACATTACCGATCACCTGTAGAGTGGCAACCAGCAGTGTTAATGTAGATATGATGCCTTGTTCAGAAAAAATGGTTCCAAAATCCTGTCAACAAGGCATGACAGGAATCCTTACAGCTTTTTTTTTCACTTTTCTGCCTCTCCAATAATCACCAAAACAAATATTTTCAAGAGGAAATAATTAGAATTAAGTTTGCGAAGCAGTATGTGAATAGACCTCTTTCACCTTCAAACTTTGTCAATCTGACTAGAGTTAAACAGATATTGCAGCTGAGAGATCTAAAAATAACTACAGAATATATATTAATACAACAAAAAGTAGTTCCATTGGTTGAGACAATAACTGTGTCGATAGCCAAGACATATATTGACTTAATGGCGGAATGAAGATTTCTTTTTACTTTCAATGAATTCTTAATAACATTTTGATGCATAAACCCTTTGAATACCCAGGATACCCGAACGGGTACTTTGGCAAAAGGTAACAAATAAAAACACAATATTTCATCAGGGTCTGCACCATTTGCTAAGATCAAAACTATCTTCAGGGTCTGAAATATAGATTATTTTGGAAATTTTAAATTCTAACCTGTGACTCCTTAATGTGTGCAATGATGCATCATTTCTTTAGATGGAAGAATTCATTAGTATACACATACTAAGGGTTCAAGAAGAAACAAATTTTGAAAATGCTGTCTCTCTTTTGCAAATTTAAAGTGTATTTTTTGTAGCTTTCTTTCTCTATATACTGCCAGACCCGCTCGCGAGTATTATCGGCAGGTGTACATTGTACACTCCGGGTCGCAGGATGAAAGCCTACAAGTAACCATTTCTAAATTACCGTAGGGTTCTTTAACCTGCACAGGGGTGACTTTCACTGCACAGGGGACATCCAGTTAACGTCCCAAACTACGGACGATTCACTTATCTAGCGTCATCCCTGCAAATGACACTAGAGAAAGCGTGTTCGGACACCTAAATTTTCCTCGCCATTTATGGTTAAAGTCCAACAGCCAATGAAACCACAATTTGTCAAAAAACTACGGTATTGGTACATAGTACTTATTGCTTTAATACACAATTTACTCTACTTTCATCCATTCTTTATCAAACTTTTATTTACACAATTCGCAACAGTTGCCCACACAAAAATTCTTAGATCCACATTACTCTTTGCCTACCAGGAAATTATGCATGCTTTTTTGTTGTCTGCTGATTTTTTCAAAATTAACTTTTTCGAAAAATTCTTTCAGAAATACCATCAATATGTCAAACAGTTTGGATTCAGACGAGGCCCGACATTTTGTCGGGCCTGATATGGGTCCAAACTATTTGCAATGGTTATCAGCAGACGACACCAGTGGGCAATGAGTTATTTGTGTTTCACATCGAAGAAAGAAACTTATAATATGGATATAAGTAAAGTTGAATATATCTCTGTCATTCATTTGCTCATAAAAATGCACTTTTCGATTTATACCAAATTATCTGCTATACTACTTATTATTTACATGTCTATTGAGTATTCCATATCAGGTTGATTAAAACATAAAACTGTAGCATGATACAATATCAAGAATATATTACATCTGTAAATAAGAAATAATCTGCATGCACTAAAAAACTCTTTGAATGTTGGGCAATTTCCCATGCCTTTTTGTCGTCTGCTGACTTTTTTTTCAAATTAACTTTTTCAAAAATTCTTTAAGGAACACTATCAGAGTGTCAAACAGTTTGTATCCAGATCAGGACCGACATTTTGTCGGTCCTGATCTGGGTCCAAACTGTTTGCAGGTTATCAGCAGATGACAAAAGTCCCCACTATCAGGCAAAGAGCTTAAAATTATATAATACCAAAAAAATCTTTTATTCTAAAACATTATATACATTGTCATGTTATGCTGTTGAAAATAGTACAGAAGCAAAATATACATATCTGGCTTAAAATAAACAATCAAAATCTGTTGGGAACCATGTTCCCAATACTGGTCCCTTAGTTAATATTACAACTCCCGTTTCCATAGTCAGCGATTTTCTTATATTCAAATGGGGCCCGGGAGGCTAAACATTGAGAAAATTCAACAAAATATCTATCTGATTAGGAAAATCTCTGCCGATGCACTCATAACACACAAAGATTTGGCCATTTAGGGAGTAAAAAGGCAAATACCCAAAATCTGCGCTTATATGTTGAGGGGCAATAACTTTTAGATCCAACTAAATCATTTCATCAAAACATTTTTTAAAATACAGTGTCATTAAAACTGAATGAATTGTTAAAAATGCTTTGCACATTACAATTTCAAATTATGCAAAACTTTAAATCTTTGCATACTGGGTAATTTTGCATGCTTTTTTGTTGTCTGTCTGCTGACCCTGTCGGGTCTGATTTAGGACCATACTGTTTGCAAAGGTTATCAGCAAACGACACTTAGTAGGCAAAGAGTTAAAAAAGAAAATCTCAGAAACTTATATACACGCAAAGAAAAACTTAAAAGTCATTTAATCAAAATTTAAGTAACAAAAATAATGTCCCAGTTTAAAAATCAAATTACACATAATTTACATGCATAAATCAGGAATGTGAAAAAGACTTAAAAATTACAGAAATGCCATTTAGAGAAGTAGTGTCTATGTCTGTTTTGATTTAACATTATTATTCTTTTAAAAGCTCAAAACTTACATACCATTTTAGCATTATAGATCAAGGATGCGTAGAAAACGGGTTTGATATAACAAAAATATTTTCAGCTCTCAGGTTTGTAAAAGTATCATGTTTGTGAATAAGCACATATTGCTTTTTTTCAAAATAAACAGCACATTTTAATTTTCAATTAGATAGGTTGATTTTTTCAGTTCTAATTTGATGCATAACAGAAGGGATATACATGTATTCACTTTGTATGGTGTTAACAAGTGCATAATAAACATGATGAATTATGATTTTTCAAAATAAAGTACTTTTTAATATTATGAATTCTAAGAGTACTCGACTTAAATTAAAATCTCTAATTCTGCTTCGTGCGGCCCCTAAAATACATATACAATATGATCTATGTCTTCATTTTGCGAAAGAAATGGCAGGATTAGCATGGAATTTCATAATTTTCTTCTTACAAGATGGCTACATTATAACTTTAAAAAACAGTTTTAACAATGAAAAAAATACCCTTAAAAATCTCTGATAACAAAATCTTTGATCCATAACAAACTAAAAGTTTATACTTAACCAATTATTATGAAGTGTATCATAGATCCAGATAAGGAAGTTTTATTAGCGTAAAATTGCAATAATTTTCTTACACATCAATTCAAACATGTGTTGTGGGTACTCAAAAGAACCGTCTCATTGAGACGGTTCTTTTGAGTACCCACAACATATGTTTTGGGTGAGAAATAAAGAAAATAGTTTTCCAATATGCACTCTTATCTGGAGGCCTGGTGTATGTATGCACAGTCTCACCAAAGTCTTTGTTGCTCCCATACACACAAAGTATATACTAACAAGCCCAAATTCTTTTAATCACTACTCTATGGAGAACCCTGTGAGCTGACCTCACACTCCCCATCACTCATCTTGTGCGGGGAGCAGTAGTTGTAGCGGTGGTTCATGTGCTGCGAGAAGGATCCGGAGTGTGAGAATCTTTTTCCGCATTTTTTACACACGAATGGTTTTTCGCCGCTGTGCAGCCGTTTATGTTCGGTGAGATGGTGTTTGTGCTTGAAGGACTTTGGGCACATATCACATGCAAATGGACGGGCACCTGTAAATAAAAGGTGAAAATACATTTATCATAATTATATTAACCACCCCTAAACAGTACTTTTACAAACAGTGACGACCAAGATGAAATGCCGCATAATGCCAGGCCTCGAAATATTTTAAAATATGCTCTAGCCCTGCATCACAAAAATTATTGCATATATGGGGAAAAATTAATTTTCATTAGAAAATATCAAAAATTTCACCTGCCCTGCAGTCTGAGGCACTCGTAAATACCAGCTGACAAGTGCTATTTTCGAGCCCTGAATGCGGCATTTCAACTGTTTGATAAGGTTTACAAAGCATGAAGACCCAGATGAAATGCCAAAACATGGTTTAAAAAGGATCTTCAGACAAAAGAAAGCAATATTTTTTTGAAAATAATAACCTGACACCCTTAGATATGTACAATGGACTATCCCCGAGTTTATTGTATCATATCAGGTGGAAGAACCCACTAGATTACAAATTATATATGTTAAATATATAATTATAGGTTCACATCAAATTAATTCTTCAGCTTAAAATTGTGAATATTTTCACATACATCAGTTTTTACATTTGGTAAGGGTACTCAAAAGAACCGTCTCAATGTGACAGTTCTTTTGAGTACCCAGTCCCACAACACATGTTTCAGTTAAGAAATTAGTAAATTATTAATTAAGTTATAATTATGTGCTCTAGTCTGCTTATTGGCCCTATTTCAAATAAGTGCGCTAGGCATATTCTTTTTTTCCAAATTCTATGCCCTCTTTTAAAAACTGTAGACTTAGATCAGCTGGTTTCTGGACCTACACTATTTTCTATCCATACAGTGAAACCAAATTAGTAACGAAATCCTGCCACTCCATTGCAAGGAAATAAGATTTAGGAGTCCATAAACATGATAAAGTGTTCTTTGTAAATTGTGATTCCTAAATGTGTATTTTGACAAACAGTGAAGACCGAGATGAAATGTCACATAATGCTGATCAGTGCCATAGTGTTTGATTCCATAAAATCTAGTCCGGAGGGCTCTTGAATAGATGCAGCAGATGTAAAAAGCAGACAACTTAGGATAGGTGACCTCCAGGAATACACTCCTGAAGCAAGTCCCCACCCTGCAAATTCTATCCTAATAAAAAAGACAGGTTTCTGAAGCTGATGAGCCGATTTTGTGCCGTTTTTGGGAGCCTAAAGCCTCACCTTAGAGGCTTCCCAAGCCACTTTTGGGAGCCAGGAGCCGCTTGTTTTGCCTATTGCCAGGGAGCCATGTAGCCACACTTTGGAAATGGCTCCAGGAGCCGTTTTTTGGAGCCTACACTGTTTGTAATGCGAAAAAAAATCATCAAAAAAAGGAATACAAAGTTTTTTTAAAAATTATAACCTGACACCCCTAAATATGTACAATGGACTATCATAAGTTTATTGCATCAAACCAGAGGGAAGAATCTGATAGTATACAAAGGGTTAAAAGAGATTTCCCTACCTGAATGTTCATATTTATGTCTAGCCAAGGAACTCTGTTTGTTGAACATCTTATTACACTGGTCGCAGGCGTAGAGTCCCTCATCCCTGTCTACACGGTGACCTTTCCAACACTTGCGCTTCTTCTTCAGGGGGCTGCCATCTTCATCATTGGACAGAGAATCTTCAAAGTCTAGCTGTACTTCCTCAGATTCCATCTACAATTAACAAGTACCGTAAACATCCTATAAAATGGGACACCTAGAGAATTTGCCGAATTCAACTGTCGATTGTTATTGTAAACCCTATGGTATAGGATTAATTGGAATAGGTTATTTACCCTTTATCATATGATGTTGTGTCTGGGAGTAATATAATGCCATGTATTAAAATGGATAAACAACTAGGTTTACATATTCAGTAACATTATTTATCACATGACGTTGTTGTTGCTTCTCAGAGTAAATATAACGCCATTCAATAAAATCGATAAACCACAAGTGGTTTACAGTTTAGTGTGTAACGTCTATTATAAGGTTGCGTAAAACATGGCAAATCTTGACATTTTCACACTAAAAATGTAATTTTAATGTCATGTGATTGTGATAAATAGAATCTAACATTCATGCTCCCGTATTATTGAATTTATTAAACTCATTGCGAAAAAGAGATAAAATGGTTGGCAAACCTCTAATTTTATCTCTTTTCCTCAACTCGTTTAATAAATTCAAAAAAACATGAGCACTCATGTAAGATCCTCTATGTAATGACGCCCATAACATTGTCACCCATATATGACAAAGTCATGCCAAAAAAAAAATCCAAATTATTTTAGTGTCATAGGATAAATAGAATCTTTAGTGTCATATGATAAATAGAATCTTACATTTTGTTCTCGTATTATCGAATTTTATAAACAAGCTTAGGGGAAATAAATAAAATGTGAGGCTTGCCAAGTGAAAATTAAATATTGTTTAAACCAAATTATCAAGTTTTTACAGTAGGTTTTTGTTGATAAATATAAAGGTAAACAAACATTCTTAATTCCCATCTTACGAGTATGAGTCCCTGAAGCAGAGATGATCTGTTATCTACTGAGAGATGCAATGGAGACCTTATCAAATTAAAATAATTCTTTTTTTACTGCTAAGAATCAGTTGTGTGTATTAACCTCTTGAAAATGCAAAAAAACTGGCAACAATTAACTGTCAGCCATTAGCGAAAATGACAAAAGATTTCCCAGAAGGGAAAAATCAATTGAGCCGCTGCATGAGATTTCCAACAATTTGACATTTTCACAAGTGTAGACTCGGACGAGCCCCTACAGCCTGCTTTTAAGCTTAGAAATTCCAAATGAAGTTCAGTCAGTAGCTGAACAACCATAGAATACTAAAACGCCTAGCAAAGGCTCTGATCAGACTGCGCGTATGCGCAGGCTGATCTGAGGTTTTGCTAGTGGCACATACCACATTGTTGAAAATCTCATGCACTGGCTTAATTGAGATGTATCAAATAAAAATATGCTTTGATGTGCACACATACAAACAGCTGTTGGCACTGAGCAGCTTAAGCATGGCTCAGGTTGATCAGAGCCATCAATGTTTGCCTGGAGGAAACAAAATCATATCACACTTGAAAAAAGTCCTTATTAAGCCTATGAGCAGACTGATCATAGATTTTAGGTTAGACTTTTTTCGGACAATTTGGATTAATTGCCATTTTGTTTGGAGTTACCAGTAAAGGGGAGAGTCTCCAACAAATGAGATACTGCTTCTGATGCATACGTCCAGATGAACAAATTTTTTGATCGTAAAATTGTGAATATTTTCTTATCCCTCTGTTTAAACATATGTTTTGGGTGCTCAAAAGAACCGTCTCATCGAGACGGTTCTTTTGAGTACCCACAACATATGCTTTGGTTGAGAAATTAAGAAAATAAGTTTTCAGTTGCACACTCTTATCCAAAGGCCTGTGATGTTTATAAAACAATCAATCAACAATGATATTTGATTGGCCCAACAATTCTTTTTGTATCGATTTCGAAGGAAAAGTTGCCTTTATGAGGGCTAATGGAGCCATTAATTTGGAACATAAACACAAGCACAGTCATAGATACCCATCATTCGAAGAAGTTTTGATGAAATATTAGATATGCCATGGGTTTATAAGTAATCAAGTTAGCCATAACCCTAAAACTAGAAATATGACTAGTAGCTAATGTCCTGGACGAAATTGCAATGATTAAAGGATCAATTTTTCTCAATTGCTTCCAACCAGTTTTTAGTCATAATGGGATTGTTGTGTTAAAAATTCTTTTGACAGTTGAACAACCAGCTGAAGCGGTAGCTGAAGATTGAGTCATTCTCTTGAAACTATCCCTAATAACCATGTCACACCCTCAACACAAGAAAACCTGTCTTTGGGATTTGCGACTAAATATTATAAGGCTCAAACCAGTCTACAGAGACAAGCCAGAATATCTAAATTTTGCCCCTAGCAAGTAGATTCATTATCTGATTATGCTTTCTGGAAAGCAAATAGCAAAGGCGCTGATCAGACTGCACAAATGCAACTGCAGGCTGATCTGCGCCTTTGTTGTTCACATGTAACAAGTCAGTTTTCCTCGCTACAAGGCCCACTATGCACATAACATTTTCACATTTCTATACATGTGCCTTCTTTTGAAAATAGTTAAGATCCAGATCAGCTCATTTAAAATGAAGCTGGCTGAACAGGATCCACACTGTTTTTTTTTATGCACATCATGAATATTTATTAACATTGAAATAATACTTGTCCATTGGCTTGAAGTCAGAAATTCATAAAATGTTAACAACCAATAAAGTACTGTACTTGGTGTGTGCTCAAGGGAGCATGATTGTGTGCTTAACAGGATGAATACTGTATTCTCTTATTTTCTATCATTCAGTGTTTATAAGAACATCAGAAATGGTGTTGACCTGTCTGCCTATGTTTAGCCATAAATACTTTTTTTTATTGTATATTTTATACTTGTAATATTCAGTGTTAAATAAAACCATCGAAAAGGCGCCAGTCCGCCGACACAAATCTGGCTAAGGACCTCGGACAGTTTCCTATTCAATCTGCCCAAATTTTGACAGCCTCTGGCGAGGATAATGCATAACTGACAACTATAGTTTTGGGCTTAAATCAGACCTTTACATTTAGTGCACCTAGCAAAATAAAAATATTTTGAAAATATTGCATAATTATGCCCGGACACTAGGGTTTAGGGGGTGGGGGTATTTTTTGTGGCCAAATTTTATTTCACAGAAAGTCAAAGTTTCGTCGAGTATTCACCTAAATACATGTAAATATTATGTTTGTAGTATAAAACTTGAGACGAAAGTGATGCGTTTGCATAAAATTCGGTTGAGAAGAATCCATTGTCTCATCTAAAGAAGTGTGCTGTCAATTACTTTTGACTATTACCTGTAATGTTTCAAGGTCAACCAGTTTGTTGTGCACTGAGGTGTATTATAACTGCATACTGTATATATCACAGTTTAGATAAACACAATTTTTGAGCATTAAATCATTAATATTTTCTTACACATTAGATTTAACCTATAATTTGGTGCTTAATAGAACCGTCTCATTGAGACGGTTCTTTTGAGTACCCATATTATATGTTTTGGTTGAGAAATGAGACAATTAATTACTTTGTAAGCACTCATAACTAAAGCCCTGATACATGCCATTGCATTTTGATATTTACCTACAGGCTTTTACAAAATAAATTTCTATTACATTTTTATACTAAAGTGTTTTTGAGCATTTTGACAGCGTTCCCCCCCGTGACCAATCATGCCGTTTTTATATGATGTGTGAAATGTAAAACTACAACTGTATGCAAAGGGATTAGTTTGGTCACGGGGGGGAAAGCACTTTAGTAAAACTTTTTCTATTTTCTATATGTTGAATAGCAAAAACTGAGTTTTCAACCCAAATTTTTCAATCGGTACTTGTCCAATGAAAAAGCGGCTTTTGTGGATAAGTCGAGGGTTGAACCTACTATCTTTTTCATCAAAATAATATCATTTTCTTTGAAATTGTTCTCTGGTCATTTTTATGGGCAATCCTTCATTAAGACTGTCCGAGGTCCTTTCAATTGGCTCAGCAACCCCTCAGAGAGCACCCCATTATAATGAGGTCCAAATGATTGTATTTCGTCTTACAAATACATTTAAAAAATTATATACCATCTTTAAAAACTTTGCACCACTGTATTGACTAGAAATCAGAAGCTCATAGTGTAACAACCAATAAAGCAGTCAGTGTGCACTTTTCTAAGGGTTGACCAGTCACTATTCCCAAATCTTTACACTTTTGGTCATCCATACAAATTCTATTTTAACCAACCCTCAAATTTGGCCACTAATGTCCACTTGCATTTCAATGTTTAATTTTACCCAATTATGAGACAGTTAATGAAAATTTAATCCAGTTATAAGATAATTTATGAAAATTTCATCTAATTATAATTAAGATAGTTAATGAAAATTTTACCCCATTATAATAAATGGCAAGTAGTCATAGTGGATCCTGATCAGTTTGATCCTTATTTTGGTAGTGTTGAATAGGAAGTAATCAGACTGCTCCTAGGTAGTGTTGATAGCTGGCAGATTTTTCCATGACCCCCTGTTTTTGATAAATTACCCCATTTTTTCCACATGACCTGTTAATTAAATGTTGTTGTTGTTTTTTTCATATTAATTTTATGTAGAGTGAGTCAAATCCACTTTAAAAGGGTCTTTAAGTGGTCAAGGGATATCCCTGTAGATCGGAAAGCAGTGTAGATGCGATCAGGCTGCTCCTAAAATTTGCATCTATCAAATGGTCAAGGGGAATCCCTATAGATCAGCAAGTAGTGTAGACCCTGCTCAGACTGCTCATATGAGCAGTCTGGTCAGGATCTACTCTTCTTGCCATTGACCCAAGAAATTTTGAGATGTTTAATAGAATTTCTGAGAAATTAAGGAGCCGAGCCAATGCTTCTCAATTATTGTTAGACAAACTATTTGCCTGCTAGAGTCATATGCTGATAACCAAATTGCAAACAGTTTGACAACCAAATCAGGCCCGACAATAAATCGGGCCTGGTCTGGATCCAAAATGTTTGACACTCTGATGGTTATCCTGGAAGAATTTTTCATAAAAGTGGATTTTGAAAAAAATCAACGACAAAAAAAAGCATTAAAAATTTCCCAGTAGGCAAAGAGTCATTCCTTAACGCGCCAAGAAACAAATGCATCTGAAAATGTTGTCTGCTGAAGTCGTCTGCTGCAAATAATTGCCTAAAATTACTGACAAATTAAGTATGGAAGCAAACAGTGTGGACCCAGAACAGACTGCTCCTATAGGAGCAGTCTGATCTGGGTCCACACTGTTTGTCATAGAGG
Source organism: Loripinus fragilis (assembly GCA_964019695.1). Lineage (NCBI taxonomy): Eukaryota > Metazoa > Mollusca > Bivalvia > Lucinida > Lucinidae > Loripinus > Loripinus fragilis. The sequence continues at coordinate 59,226,766 of OZ026526.1, forward strand.
CTTCTTAAACATTTCAGCAGACGAGAAAAGCAGACGACTTTTGTTGCGATTGGCGAATTAAGGGTTAACTTCAACATGATGATAATCGCACCCCTTTGGAGCCCGCGAAATCATTCTGACAGTTCTTCAATTGCTAAAAGCCTCCAGTTTTTTATCACCACACTAAATCATTTCTGTAAACACCAGAAACATTACTCTCCTGATCAATAACATTGTTTGCCATGGCAACCGTTTGACAAATTTCAATATTTCATCAATACCTACGTAAAGCATCCGAGGCAGGACGGTACAGCTACATACTAAGTCAATTTGAAGAAGATTAAACAATTCGCTAAGAAGCGCACGGAGAAAAATCAATGATATGTAATCAACAGTAGAAGGATTCGCTGTAGGTGCGTTAAAACAGAATAAAGCCATTGCCCAATAAGCTCGTTTACAAGGCTTTATTGAGGGATGATGTATATGGGGAAAATGCCTTTTTTTCTCCATTTGAAGAATATTTGTTGTTGATTTACCTTAAAGCTGCATAGTCTGTAACTTTTGATCTTCAAATTTTAAATATAATGTTTTTATTTTTCAAGAACACAGTAAAAATACTCAAATTCATGTAAACATTTTACCATTTTCGTAAATCTTAACAAGGTATCACTATCAAAACAACTGCATTTATGTTAAAATTCAACGGTCTAGAATTATTGGAGGGACGCAAATAATTATCAACAAGAGAAAAACACACCTATTTGATGAGATAATTCACTTTTCCATGCAGTTTTCAGCTGTACTGAACATTTTTATTGTGAAAACATAGCTTAATTCTACTTTTACAAATGATTTAAAAAGAAAATATTTTTTTTCGAAAAATGTTCATAGTTACAGAGTATGCAGCTTTAAAGAACCACTTAACTTTCAGCAGATGTCATTTCATAGGAACAGTTAAGCAAAAAAATTAGCAAAAATTGCCATTATTTTCTAATCTATCAGTTTAAACATGTGTTTTGGGTGCTCAAAAGAACCTTCTCATTGAGACGGTACTTTTGAGCAACCACAACATATGTTTTGGTTGAGAAATAAGAAAAATAATTTTCAGTTACGCACTCTTATCTGGGGGCCTGTCATTTTTAAATTTAGCTGCTTTACCTTTGAACACAATAAGACTTGAGCTTTCAAATGAATTGTCCCCTAAAAATTTCTCTTTTGATCTCTTTCTATGATTATATTACCTCTTTAAAATAGAAAGCCATGGATGGATACAGTGACACTCACTCCGTTAGATGGCTTAAATAATCTTCAGGAACAGAAAAACAATTTACGTGTAATTTGAAATGTTTAACTTAGGAGCACTCCAACGTAATTTAGCCAGTGCGTTAACCAACAAAATCGTCTTTGCTCCCAACAAAGTCCAAGATCAGCCTGCGCACCTGCCCTGTCAGATCTTGGTCTTTTAATAGTCCACATGAGCAATTTATGAGCCATTAGCTATCCAATGACAGTGCTGCAAAGACTCTTAGTTTAAGCCCCACTGATTGACAGGGCTATATCCAGCGTAAAATTGTAAATATTTACTTACCCATAATTTTTAGCATATGTTTTGGGTACTCAAAGAACCATCTCCTTAATCGTCTCAATGAGACGGTTCTTTTGAGTACCCACAACATATGCTTTGGTTGAGAAATAAGAAAACTATTTTTATGTTACACACTACTAACTTAAGGCCTGCTGATCTGAGTCTTCGCTGGTCATGCACTGGCTCAAGCACTTGATTGTATTGAGCTGGATGGAATATTCCATCAAACAAAATTCAGGCCTGCAGATTGGAGTGCATATTTGAAAATTACTTTTTTTATTTCTCAAGCAAAACATATGTTGTGGGTACTCAAAAGAACCGTCACAATGAGACGGTTCTTTTGAGCACCCATGTTCAAATGGATGGGTTAGAAAATAATTACAATTTTTACCCTTAAGGAATTTCCATATCTTGACGTATGATGTATTGAATGATGAGAAACACAAAGACATAAAAGTGGGACAAGTATTAGCGACTATTGCCAACATGTTAGAAAAAAACACAACACAAAATTCAATGCAAAAAAACATCAACTTGCGCAAGTGCTAAACACAACTCGGGATTCAACAGACAAAAACTCTCAACTCGGCTGGCCACATTTTTATACGAAAAATGTGTTCAATAACTGTGTTAGTGTTCCTAATAGGCATGCTCGCAGGCCAATAACTTAAAAAATCGTGAAAAATGCAGTGGATTGCTGATGCTACAATAACGGTTGTGAAGTGTTTTTTGAACGATACATTTTCTGCAGAAGATAATTGAAAGTTACAAACTTTAATTTTAGCATTTGATTATTAAAGACAGGATACATTCAGGCTGATCAAAGACTATGCATGTCACCTATGTAATAAGCAACATTTAAATTTGGCTTCGGCTCAAGCGTCATCCACCCCAAATTTTTAGATGTTCCAAAAATTCAAAAGTTGGCTTGGAAAAGCATAGATTATGACTGCTTGCTTAATCGTGCAAGACTGAGACTTGCCTCTTCCAAAATAAAATATCTTGGTACTTATTGTATACGCACGTACAATGGCTAGATACCATTAGCACAGGGGCTAGCCCCTAATTATCCTCTGCAGAATTTTAAAACTATCTAAAGGTGAAAGGGGGGTAAATGATGATGGAATTATGTAGCAAATGCATATTATAATAATAATGATGACGATGATGTGCTAGTACTTTCTATCAATCACTAAAGTGCAAACTTATATTTTTAATATTTCATTCTTTTTCATAGGATAAGCCATAGATTAACACTTTGTATTCGGGAAACCCCTAAATGAGTACTTTTGCAAACAGTGCTGCATTTCATTAGGGTCAACACTGTTTGTAAAGGTAAAAAAAATCTTCAGACAAAAGAATACATTATTTTTTGAAAATAATAACCGGACACCCCTAGATATGTACAATGGACTAATATACAAAAGGTTAAAAGACTATTATTCTACTTCCTTTCTTATTTTTCAACTAAAACATATGCTGTTAAGAACAGTCTCAAAGTGCACTCAAAAACTCATGTTAGACAGATGGATAGGGAAATAATCACAACTCCAACCTCAAAAGTTTAGTGTTCTGGACCTCTGAATATTATTTGTTTATATTTGGTCCATATGATAGCTAAATGCTTGCAATACCCCCAAATAAGTTTCAATTTGCAAAAGGACCATTAGTGACATTTTAATAATTGACTGCTTCGGACACTATATTATTTGGTGATTCAGTTAATTTAAATCAATGAACACAAACTTGCTTTTAGTTTTCAAAAGGTAACCTCACAAATCACACAAACAAAATGGCATAGCAGTGGTAATAACTTACCCAGCTTTTTTAATCCTGATTTTCTATGTTTTAAGGCATAAGAAATCACAACTTTTTTTTACTATAATTTTCATCCAATTAGCATTTATTTTCATGCTATTAAAGTTCAACATTTATATGTAGCTAAATTTTTGTTGTAACTTCCAAGGATAATATTACACCAATTAATTTAGCTATGTACACGAGTCATCAGAAAAAAAGCCGAGTGTTTTTCTTGCCTCACACAACTTAAAAATAATTTCTAATATATTTTCATTCAACAGAAACTGCTTTACCGGAGTCTGAAGAGATTACTTTTGTATTTTACATTTATAGTCGTAAATTAAATTCATCAAATTGCTGTTCATACAGATATAGAAAAGTAAATTGTGTGAGTCAAGATGATCTAGGGTAGCAAATCTGGTGATTTGACAAATGTATGCCAGTCTGTTGAAATATTAAAATCTTCACTTTTTTAATAATTTATTTAAATAAATATATAATGACGGTTTAAAGATTCGATAGCAATAATTTATTTAAATAAATTATTGCTATCAAATCTTTAAACCATCATGTATACCATTATGTATATTACTAAATATTCACCTCATTACCTTAAAGGTAATGAGGTGAATATTTAGTCATGTACATAATGGTATACAATATCTATAGTAAAATTGGAATGAGTCAATTTAACTATCTGATGAGGTATGAGGGAATGTCAAACATTTTAAAGCCGTATCAGAATGCTCCCTCCCTCTGGAGCAGTCTGATCAGGATTTGCACTGTTTGTTCTGACTTTAAGTCCAAAACTTTAAGGTGAATGGGGTAACAAGCTTATTTCATTAAGATTGTCCTCAAACTGGCATTCATTGTATATACTAAAGAAAAGTCCATTTGAGATGAGTTAATTCCAATTATAGCTATTTTATAGAGTTAAGTCACTTTAAGCGCAAACTATTCTCATCTAGTCTAATTCAAATACATTATACATGTATTTCTTATTTTCAGCCCTTCAAAATGTATATGCACGCATTTTAAAGCATGCCTTTATGGTATATAGTATGTGATAAATTCATTATGGGTTGCTGATTTAGATAATACAGTGAAACTCGTCTTAAGGGGCCGCTCAAAAATAGACAAAACAAAGGTCTGAAAGCCATGTGGTATCTAAATGCAGGCCAAAAGTACTGCATAATGCTCCACAGCATTCTGCAATACTTTTGACCTGCATTAAGCGATTATCATTCTTGAAAATCTATTTTGTGGTCTTCTTTTGATTGGCTGCTTAAGACAGGTTATACTGTAATGCATAAGGAATCAAGAACTATTGTCAAATGGACTTTTCTTTGAAATTTTGTAAGTAAAAAAGAAGTAAAACCAGCCTGATACGAACATAGCAATCTACCTGTCTCCAGGTCTTCTTACGCAGTCTCTTCGGCTTCCCCGACAGGATGTTGGCTGCATGTTGCGCCGCTTCAGCTAGCGTAGCAAGGTTGTGGGTGTCCTCTTCCATATGAGGGAACTTGACATGAGTGGATGTGACACTACCGGACTCGTGCGAACTGAGCGGCGTTGAACCACGCGATGAAGAATCTTTGCTGTTCTCATCTCTAGAAAGTAGGCCATTTGGATCATCTTTGGAGAGTCTGGGAGTCTCAAACAGCATGCTGCCATTTTGTTTGGAGGAGGAACTTTTCTCAAAGCTAGAACTTGCTTGCCCTGAAAGGACCGATGCTACAGTCTGTGAGAGGTACTGATTTTGAAGAATGTGGGCCAAACTTGGAGACAAGGCTCTAGACAGGGACATATCAAATTTCTGGTTCTGTAGGATCATCCCTTCTTGTTGCATGTACTTGAATATGGCGGAGTCTCTGAACGTGCTGATTGGCTGAGGTAAAGACTGAGGGATAGGTGATGGTGGAACGGGTGTGACCGACTTCTCCTTCTTGATTTCAGAGTCTGTAGAGCGTATACTAAGATTGAGCACTTCACTGTCATGAGAGGTGTCTGGTGTTGACATTCTAGATAAACTTCCACCATGGGCTATCGGAGGTGTTCTACGTACACTCAAATCAAGCGGTGATTCACCAGGCATCCTGGTAGGGAGTTGCACATGGGCTGGAGGTTGTCCATTCAGCTTGTGAATAAATGGTTGTGGAACGTTTGGAATGTAAGTTGGAGATCTGGACATTTCTCTCTCTTGGACCTCTGACTTAATCTGACCAATACCAAGCGGCATTTCTCTACACTGCTTTCTATCCCTTGCTCTCATGTTCTGAAACCAGACTTGGACGACTCTCTTAGGAAATCCAATCTTGTTGCCAATTCTAATCAGTTCGAACTTTCTTGGTCTTGGGTTCAGAAGATAATGTGCCTTCAGTTCATTTAGTTGTTCATCTGTAAAGAGAGACCTTATCCTTAGCTTTCTGTCATCTGACATGTCAAGATCTTTGTAGATCTCTTCTGTGTCTTCTTCATCCGAGTCTGCTCCAACACTGCCATTAGGAGTCACATCAGCATGGCTACTGTCCGACACTGTACTGTGAGGAGACTGGCGAGAATCAACTTGAGACATACGAAGAACTACATCCTTGTTCCGTTTACAAATGTAGCGTTCATGTTGATGCTGAGCAACTGGACTGTCAAAACTTTCTGAACAAAACTTGCATGTTATCTTTCCTTCAATCTCATCCTTGTTGTTGGGATCTCCCCGCTTGGGACACATGTAGCGTTCATGTTGGTGCTGAGCCACTAGGCTGTCGAAACTTTCCAAACAAAACTTGCAGGTTATCTTCATTTCAATATCATCTTTATTGTCAGGATCTACTCTCTTAGGACACATGTGCTCTTCATGCTGCACTTGGGCTATGGCTGTATCAAATGTCTCAAAACAAAAACTACATGTAGGCTTGGATTTGGAAATGCTTTGTGCGTAATCTTCTGTTCTGGTAATCATATCTATATCAGTGTTAGTTTCTGGTCCATTACTTGAAGTAGTATCCATTTCAACATTCTCTTCATTGGCATTTGTGACATTTTCCCTTTGTTTACTGTCTAAATCTCTAATCTCCTTTGACTGAGGTCTGTAGCTTGGAATTATTAGTTTGGTGTTGGAATTTATATCTGGTGAAATTTGCTCAGATGAGCTGTGGGGTGAAATAGTTGGTGGTGAAACAACAGAATGAGATGAAGACTGGTTTGTTGTTGAAGCAGTTGTTGGCTGGCTCTGTGGATCAGTTTGCTTTTGGTCTGATGAGACTGGAACCCTCTCTGATGCTGTTGAAGCACTAGTTGGCACAATTAGAGCACTATTTAGAGCACTATTTAGCACTGAGGGAGCACTAGATGGTATCAACGGAGCACATGATGACATTGGCGGAGCACATGATGACATTGGTAGAGCACCTGTTGACATAGGATTTGGCACTGTATTTAGAGATGGATTTGACAAGTAATGATGAGGTGAAGAGCTGGTGCTGTCCTTGCGTTGTTGATCAAAGCTTTGATCAAGCTTCATACCCGCCATGTTCTGAAGTCCTAAGCTGTGTGGAAGATGAACTGCTTGTGTCTGTGACATTGAGAACACTGGGTGAGACATGAAACCAGGATTTCTGTACAAATGTGGTGGGTAAAAACTAGGAATGCCTGTCTTCTGAGGAATGAATGGATTGGTGAAGAGATGTTGTTGCAGTGGATGAGTTACTGGAACAGACGGAAGAGAAACATGTGGAAATGGCAGGCTACTGTTCTGAAATGCTTGCATATTCTGAGCCAATGAGGCAAAACTTTTATTCAGTGGGCTTGTATTCTGGTTTGAGCTTGAAGTGGCAGGAATGATGGAACTGTGACTACTATGGCTGCTGTCTTGAGCTACCCTCCCTTTGTGAGCAGAGACAACCCAGCACTTCTTGGACGTCATGTGGCTACTATAGGAACCGGAATGAGAGAAGCGTTTCCCGCAGTTTGCGCATTCAAACGGCTTCTCACCGCTGTGTATACGAATATGTTCCTTCAGATGATGCTTGAACTTGAACGCCTTCCCGCACTCGTGGCACTTAAACTTCCGTAGATCCGTACTCTCGTCATGGCTGATCATGTGACGCTGGAGGCGGTAGACGTTGGCGAAGGTTTTATTACAAATATTGCAGTTCTGAGATGTAGGAGAGTGCAGCGTAAGATGCTTGTCTAGTTGGGATTTCTGATGGAATGTTTCGTCACATTTTGGACACATGAACTTGAGTGGTTTGTCTGGATGGACTTCTCGCATGTGGTCGCGGAGCAGTATCACTCGAAGGAATGTCTGGGGGCAGTGCATACATTTCAAAACTATCTCCTCCTCGTCTACATCTGAAATTGTAACAGAAAAAAGATGTATAGTTCTTGGTAAACAATTTTTTGAGTATAAAATTGTGAATATTTTCTTACCAATCTGTTTTAACATATGTTTTGGGTGCTCAAAGAACCGTCTCATTGAGACCGTTCTTTTGAGTACCCACAATAGATGCTTTGGTTAAGAAATAAGAAAGTTAATTTTTGATTATGCACACTAAACTAAAGGCCTAGAGGTGTTTAACACTTTGCATGCTTGGTAATTTTGCAGGCCTTTTTTATTATCTGATGAATGTTTTCAAAATTTACTTCTTCAAAAAATTATTTCAGAAATACCATCCGAGTATAAAACAGTTTGGACCCAAGCTGCACTGCAGTGGTCCTGATCTGGGTCCAAACTGTTTGAAAATGTTATCAGCACACAACCATATTGGTCTGAGAGTTAACCAATTTAGACAGATAAGAACCTTCTATCCTTAATGGTATAATTGTGTCTGAATTGTTCATAATCCACTTTTAGGGGTTCAGTATCATTTTTTTTATATCTTCGTTGCTCAATGTGGATTTTAGGAAAGCATACATTGTAGACCATAATGAGTGGCCATGTTTTTGCAGCATTTAATCAGGGTCTTCACTCTTTGCTGATCTCTCCTTCATGAATTAGTTAATCATTGTCTACCTAAGTTTATATGACACGGCTACTTTCACTTTCTATGATAATACAAAGGTCCAAATACAAACTATTTTTGAGCGTAAAATTGTGAATATTATCTTTCCCATCATTTATAACATTTTTAGTGGGCACTCAAAAAACCCGTCTCATTGAGAACGTTTTTTAAATCAGCCACTACGTTCTTTTGAGCTCCAAAAATATATGTTTTGGTTGAGAAATTTTTTGATTAAGCTCTCATATCTAGAGGCCTGATAATACATGCGCCTCATCACTTAAAAACCTGCCTTGTTAGTTTTGAAAATTTACATGTAGCACGTTCATTTATATTCTCATTCCAATGAGCAAATAAGAAAGGTGCTAATCAGACTGTGTAGAAGCAAGAGCTGGGTTAAGAGCAGGCTGGACTGCACCTTCAAAGAGAAAAAAATTCAGCTAAAAGCGTATCTTTGTTTGTGTTGATGCCATAGTTTTTGTAAATCTAGGTGAATATATCCTTATTTTTATGCAATAATAATGAGCAAACATTGAATTTTGACCTGGCAAACCCTAATGCATGAAAAACCATGTTTGATCCCTATATTATTTGATTATATCTAAAGACCAATATATGAGGAAAGAAATCCCAGCTCATCTGATCACAACAGGCCTGTCAATTGGTTTGTTTAAGTCAAATGCTTTACTTCCCAGTCAACAATGTTTTCATCATCCTGCCCCTGTGGTGTTTTCCTGCGTTGAACCCGTACTTAGCAATGAGAATCAAGTGTCTTGATCAAGGACACAACACTGCAGTGGCTTTTATATTCAAGCATGCAATCTTTGAGTCCTCCACCTTATCAACTGAGCTATGATGCCCCATGTCAATTTGTATAGTGGATCCAACACACCATACAATGCAGGAACGACAGACAGATACACATACCTTCTTCATTCTGTGTATCATGGTCATCCCTGACTGGTTCAGGAAATATAACAGCAGTGTCACCACGGTTGAGGTATTCTGCTATTCTGTCAGCCTCCGTCGTCTTTAGTTTCACAGGCTCAGTCTCTCTATATAAGCTCTCTGGCTTGTCTTTCTCATTTGTTGTAGAGTCAGGTGCGGACACTTGTACTGAAATGATATAAGTTCCATATGTCAAATTTTGCAAATTTTTTATGTGTAGACTTGTGATCATTTTCTTATTCATCAGTTTAAACCTATGTTGCTCAAAAGAACCTGGGCAAGCTTAGACTAAGCAGTTAACCAGTAATCAGTGGACATACTTTCGTATGTAACTGAAAACAGCCCTTCTTTAATCAGTGGAAGGAGTATAATAACAGTAGAAAATAATTCATGATAAATCTCCACAAAAGGGGGTCGCTCAGGGATCAAACTCACAACCCCATGATCATCAATCAGTGGCTACCGTTTGCGCTACCAGGTATTGATTTACGTATAATACTAAAATGCACTGCTAAAATGGATTTTTCTAATACGCACCGGAGTTCCTTCCATATTTGGCCTGATATGCATATAATATACAGGGTACACTGTACAGTATGTGATGTTTGCAATATATGAGCTTCTAATTCACAGGCAACTTCAATGATATACAGTGAAACCTGCCTTAAGCGGCCACTTAAAAATAGACAAAAAAAGGTCTTTAAGCCATGTGGTAGCTAAATGCAGGTCAAAAGTACTGCAGAGCATTCTGCAGTACTTTTGACCTGCATTAAGCTACCAATTGTCATTAAGACCTTCGTTTTGTTATTTTTGAGTGGCTGTTTTACACAGGTTTTACTGTATGAGCTTCTGATGTTCATAGGCAACTACAAAGGTGTAATTTCAGTATTTATACAATTTCATTTTAAGCTGATTAGGAGCTACACTGTTTTCCACTCTGCTTGTAAGCATGTTAATAACTCGATATAAAATTGGTAGGGGTGTAGTACATAGGTTAAGGTTTAATTAATTCAGCAGAACAGGGGCTTATACCATAGCAGATTGTGATATCAGAAATTTGAGAATCAAAATCAACCGCTCAGGTCATAGCACTTGAAAAACCAACTGCCTTTCTATTTTAAGGATACGTCCATTTGTAAACAATGGAAGGTGTTTAACGGGCAGGCAGATGGCTTAAGGTACGATGGCTGTGTTTAGAATTTTACCTGTGTTTAAACGAGTCCAACTGCTCAGAAACTGGCTCTTCAATTTCAATGAAAGCATTGTTACGGGTGGGAAAAACGTCAAACAATGGCTACTAAATGTTTCCATTTTTGACATAAAACCTGGACTCTTTTCAATTCATTTAGCAATAAATTAACAGAGAAAGCGACCATTCTTTTCATGTCAGAGCTAAATGTGTTGTTTTGTTTTCCCTTCAAGGTACAAAAACTGAGAAGTGGGAAAATCAGTCTGGCTCAGTTCAACAGTGGCCGCCTTAATGAAGCCCTTGATGGACTTTAGGGGCTGACAACATCCACTGTATTAGTGTTGGAGCTTAACAGTTGCCAATCAACAATATATAAGTCATGTTGGACCAGGGGTGAGAAAAACAAAGAAACACAAGATTTTTAATATCCATTAACCCTTGTCATACTGAATATTTTCATATACCACACTCCTCCCAAACTTTCATGCTTTTAACCAGTAGCATTCCAGTTGTTAGCATGCATTTACAAGCAGAATGGAAAACAGTGTAGATCCAGATCAGATGGCTTCACCAGAAGCCATCTGATCTGGATCTACAGTGTTTTCAAAGGAGAATAAATTCAGGTTCAGCAGGACCAGAGTTAATATGGAATAGAAGAATTTTTTTAAAATTTGAAAGCCAACTTATGGCTAAAAGGGCAAATGACAGTAGGACATTTGTTACATAAAAAGTGGTAATTCCATTATCATTATAAATTCAGATTTTTTTTTTTTTTAAATATAATGCTTTAATTTAACAGATCAGTGCAGCGTACAGCTTCTCAAAAGTCCAAAACTCTGAATTATTTTAAAGATACATAATATGTCAGCACCCTTTTGGCATTGTTGGCAATGTCATCCATATTACATGCTGAGCATTTCTCAAGTAGTTAAATCTCTCTCATGCATTACATATTTACGAGTAAATTCCACCTATCTTACAAGAAATTGTGTTCATGAAACACTGTGCCCAATGCCCATGACTAGTTACTAAAGTAATTTTTTCTAAATTTCACAAACATTTATTCAGATATTCTAATTCACTTGCAATCGTAATGCAACGTCAGGTTGGATAAAGTTAGAAATTTGGAACATATACTCACAATCCACAATACACGAAATAGTTCAACATCAATATTTACAAAATGTACATCATATATGGATGATACGGCTTTAGCAATTGCAATAATTTGAGACAATACAAAGATTTTAACGATAAACAAGCATAGAAGTGAATTAGAATGTGGATAACTCAGAGTTCTCACTAGGATTTTGAAAATATGAGTAAAAATAAGTTTGGAGTTTAACCATACTTCTATATTTGAACTTTTGAAAAAAAATGGAGTCAGAATCAAAAAGTTGGAGTAAAATAATCCAATATTGGAGTGAATGAGAGCTCTGTTAAAACTATACTCAAAATGGGTATATAAGCAGGTAAAGGGTCTGAAATCATGTTTTACCGCTACGCTCATGCATCGCTGTAAAACTCAATTTCCTACCATCTATCAGACAATATACCTCCCCAAATGAAACTTTTGAATGCAGTTATTTCCTAAATCTACTCATCATTTTGAATTAAACATCAGCTTACTAAGCTTCAAGGTACAGTAAAACCTGCGTAAAACAGCCACTCAAAAATAGACAAAACAAAGATTTTAATAAAAATTGGTAGCTTAATGAAGGTCGAAAGTATTGCAGAATATAGGAGCATTCTGCAATACTTTTGACCTGCATTAAGCGATAATTGGTCTTGAAAACCAATTTTCGGTCTTTTTGAGTGTGGCCGTTTTACACAGTTTTCATTGTATAGTAAATGAGATTGCAATGTATAAGTGACAGATGGTCAAGCCTAAAGCAATAGGACCCCTTTTTTTAAAGCAAGGGGCATATATGATTCAAAAATCTTGCGTATTGCAAATTGCCATCATAAATGAACAGGATAAATTAAAGAATTACCATGTTTGAGATTCTCCTGTATTAATATAGATCTGGTGGCTGTGTCTGTATCACATTTGGCGTGTATCTTCGGGGTCTCTGCCTCGCCAATACCATCGTCGATTTCGCAGCCGCTGATGTCATGTACCTCTCTGTTATCATGGAAACTGTCATCTTTGTGGTTCTCAATGTCACTGCAACTACTACTGCAGAGATCGGATGAATGTATACTGTCGTTTAGCTCATTCTTGTCGTCATCTAGCCTCGTCTCCTCTGACTCTTCACCCTCTAACCCATTCTCCACTGAAAAATAAAATCAGTGTTAACACTTTTTTTCTTTTCTCAAATAAAATCTTGGTTCTCTGGACTGAAATTCACATAAACATGTCAGAATAGCAAACAGGGAAGACCCTGATCAGACTGCTTCTTCAGAAGCAGTCTGATTTGGGTCTGTTCTGTTTGTCTAGACCGTATATATTATAGTGCTCTAAACTTTAAAATCTGAAAAATAAAATCAGCATTAACACTTTTTTCTTTTCTCAAATAAAATGTTGGTTCTCTGGACTGGAATTCACATAATCATGACAAAATAGCAAACAGGGAAGACCCAGATCAGACTGCTTCTTTAGAAGCAGTCTGATTTGGGTCTGTCCTGTTTGTCTAGACCGTATATATATAGTGCTCTAAACTTTAGAACATACCTCGTAGATATATATTTAAGTTCTCTTGTCTTCCTTTATAAACTAACCCTTTTCAGAACAATAGAATTTTCCATAAAGCTACAATACAATAAAGTCAGGATTGTCCATTGAGGGATCACATGTTATAATTTTCCAAAAAATATATTATATTTCTTTCTCTGGAGATTGGTTTTGTTTAGCAAATAGAGCAGACCCTGATGAAATGCTGCATAATGCAGCATTTCATCTGTGTCTTCACTGTTTGCCAAAGTACCCATTTAATTATTTCTGGTCTAAAAAGGGTTTAAATATCATATGGCTCATTCCAGGGCACGAAAATAGCACTCATCCGCTCGTATTTACGAGTTCCTCAGGCTGCAGGGCAAGTGAAAATTTTGACATTTCTTGTTTAAATTTTTTTACCTATGTATGCCAATAATTTTTGTGGTGCCTATTTTAAGATATTTCGAGGCCTACATTGACTTCTGCTTTCCAGCCAGATCAGTTGCATGATTTCAATTAATACAGTGGATGGAAATTAGTGCAGATCCTGATAAGATGGATGTCTTTGAGGATGTATGGGTTTATAGTTTTGCAATAATCTTGAAGAGGAAGAGAGAGCTGGTTTCTTTGCTTGTATTGTCTTAAGGATGCCTTGTTACTGTAAATGTTCTGTGACTCTTCCTCACAGAGTCGTGGGTTGGTCTGCTGTGTGTGATTGTGGTATTTCCTGATCATACTCACTTACTTTTTATAGCAGGACAAAGTTTGAATTATGTGGATTTAAAGAAGCATGCAATATCTGTTTTTTTGTAAATTATAAACATTTTGCATTACAATATATTTGATGTAAAATGATGTTTCCAGTTTTCCATGATATTGCTTCAAATTTTACATTAAGACTAGAGTCCCTCATTCTAATATAGGCACTGCATTTGGTCCTTGATTAAGACACTTTACACTCTGCTTACGTAGTACATGGTCACCCTAGGAAACCACACAATGTGGCTAAAAAAACTTTTGAGTGGGATGTAAAACATCAAACAAATAATGACAAAATCTTTCTACTTACAAACAGACAAGTGTGGTGAAATTTTGTCTCCTAACGTGAAATAAAATTCCTGACTTGCAGGGGACCCTCCTCGCATTAAGTTTAAATTCCTCATAGTTGTCCTCAAACTGCCATTTAATCACCTCAAATACCTGTATCAGCTATTAGCCTAATCAAAATTATCATCCAATATCTAACTAACCACAGAGATAAATGATGCTCATTTGTTCAAGGTATCTGATTTTATCGTCTCCATATTCGCTGATCTTCCATTGGTCGCCGCCCCAAACCAATCAGGTATTTACCTGTACAATTGCCGTTGACAAAGAAGATTACCTGTGTTTGCTGTAGGCGGAGCTTAGCGTCACAGTCAGTTGATCCGCACAGTAAACCTATCACCAAGCATTGTATGGCTAGCTATATTGATTTATCAGAAGTCTTAGAGCAGTTATTGAAGCTGGCCGGCTCTTCACTCTTTGCATGCTGGGTAATTTTTCATGCTTTTGTTGTTTTTGCTGACCTTTTTCAAAATTAACTGTCTAAAAAAGTCTTTTTGGGAACACTTTCAAAGTGTCAAACGGATTGGGCAGTTAATTTGGACCCAGATCAGGACCAACAAAACGTTGGTCCTGATCTGGGTCCAAATTAACTGTTTGCAAAGGTTCGTTATTAGCGCCACTTGCAAAGGAAGAGTTCACTATGATTCTGAGGTGCTGTTCAATCGATTTCAAGCAATTTACTCAAAATGCTGACAATACAGAGCTCCAGTTAAGCAATTATTTCACACAGTTCTAGATAATGAAGAGGGTCCATTGATAAAATGTGATTTATGAAAATGTATTCTTATCTTTCTAATGAAAACCAATGTTGTGGTTGTTGTAGTAGTTGGGCATATTACTCTTTCCTTGCTAGCATTGACTTTTGTCATCTACTGATAACCTTTGCAAACAGTTTGGATCCTGATCAGAAGACATTCTGTTGGCCCTGATCTAGATCCAAACCGTTTGCCACTCTTAATAATGCTCCTGAAAGATTTTTTGAAAATTAATAATTTTGAAAAAAGTCAGCGCTGCAGACGACAAAAAAACATCCGAAATGCTTAGGGGGTGTCTGGATTCTGTAAGGGTTGATCAGCTAGGGCCTTTCTTGTGGCCTCCGATGTTTCTGCTCATAATGGGACTTGAGTATTTCTAACCTTTGAAACATGAATTCATTCACGCTTCCTTATTTGGACATCTTAAGGGCATTATTGATCTTTCGTTAGTTGATGATCATTAACTCATTGCATGCTTGGTAATTTTTCATGCTTTTGTGGTCGTCTGCAGACTTTTTTTCAAAGTAAACTTTTTCAAAAAATTCTTTCAGGAACACTTTTAGAGTGTCAAAATGTTTGGACCCAGATCAGGACCGACATTTTGTCGGTCCTGATCTGGGTCCAAACTGTTTGCAAAGATCATCAGCAGACGGCAAAAGTCCCCGCTGGCAGACAAAGAGTTAATGGGAGGTAGCGGGGATGTTGCTTGATGATTTCTTTGTTTTCAAATAAGAGGTGACAAAAAGAGGGAAGATTTAATATAACGGAATATCTTAATGAGCCGCTACATTTAATCTTACAAAGTTGCCTACAGCAATCACCCGTCCTCTGAAGAAAAATTTAAACCATAACACTTTCAAATTTTATATAATTTCTTTATATTCACATCGATTTATATTATATTTAATTATTATAAAGACAGCCAGAAGTTACCTAAATGAGCTTAGGGAAGGGAACATCATTAAAATTAAAGACTGGCAAGTTCGAGTTCTTTTCAAAACATGAAGAAGTTTTCCAATGGAACAAAAGAAATCACTTTTTATTTACATTTTAGACTGATGGGCTTTACCATCTGGTTTCAAACAAAAAAACCTGGGGGATTCATTGAGCATATTAAGGGCTCATACGTTTGTAACTGTATTTCAAAACTAGAATTGTGAAATTCTATTCATTCTCAAAATATTGAACAGAAACAAAACCCTGAAGAAACTAGAATTATCAGAGAATCTGACTATAGCCCCGCCTCAGTGCTTTTCATGCTGTACATAAAATTTTCAAGGGCAATAACTCTGCTGAAAATTTGCGAAATATTACAGGTAGCAATCTTGTCAATATCAATGCATATACAACATTTGATCAAATTTTCAATGTTCTAAAGATATGAACAGAAACAAAATTTTGACATCAATCAAGGGCCATAACTCCGTTACAAATTTGCAAAAAATGACCTGCTAAACCATCCCAACCTAGATCTTGTCAATATCAATGCATAAACAAAATTTGGTCAAATTCTGTCCATTCGTTCCAAAGATGAAAAGCTGAGCAGAAACAAAGTTTGGACATCAATCAAGTGCCATAACTCTGTTACTACAGTCATATGCGAGAAACGACAGGTAACCATCCCATTTGCGAAAAAAGACAGGTAACCATCCCAACCTAGATCTTGTCAATAGCAATTGGATCTTTTGCCCATGAATTGGGCATACATGGGATACATGGGGGGGGGGGGGCAGGGGCAGGGGGTCCGAAGCCTTGCCCCCTTGAAAATCTACAGTTGCAGAATGGCACTCCCCTTGGGAATTCTCTAGGTCTACATGGCCCTTTGTGTGAAATACATTGATGACACCCTTTAAGAGCTAATAGCTAAAAATTATAATTACTTAATTCCAGCACTTTGGTTGAGAGTGCGGAACAGAACATCAATTTCCTTATTTCTCAACCAAAACGTATGTTGTGGGTACTCAAAAGAACTGTCTCAATGAGACGGTTCTTTTAAGCACCCAAAACATATGCTAAAAATTATTGGTAAGGAAATATTTACAATTTTACGCTGATATTTTTTGTCTATCTAAACCTGTGACTTCACAAAGGTGAAGTGAGATGTCTTATTAAATTTCTTACTCCTGTATTAACAAGGATGTAGATTTGAAGATAGCTCTTGAAGATTACCGTCAACATTCTTATTTAAGTCTTCACTTCCTAAGCCTCTGATGCTGACATGTTTGTTCAGGGCTCAGTCTTTGTTTTAATCACAATTACCCAGATTAGAACTCTACATTTACATCCTAGATACAGAAGTACTTTTCTTTTACTTCTCTTAGTGGGTAACTGTTAGACTATTTGTTTAAATGATTAATGCCCGATTAGGCTCTTCAAATGGTCAAGAGAGCTCAGCAAGATTACTGACATCTTCTTTTCTGTGAAGTACCGAAGATCGACATACTGGATGTGTATTTATCAAAATGATTTTTCTACTCCCAAGTCTTTTGTAGCCACCCGGACCCTCGTGGGACTTTGGAAAAGCTGTGTGCATATGCTCAAATTCACTGGTTAGTGCATACAGCTACGTCACTCTTTACCCCGCTACTGGTGAAGGTGATTTGCAGAATCAACCCAGAGATCAGGCCCCGAGGTTATAAAACTGTTTTCATACTCAACTCAGCTGAGCACGAAATTTATCCTGCTCATCAATGTTAAAATGCCAACAATTCTTGGCATTTAAACATTTATTAGCATGATAAATACCACATCTGAGAGACTTTAAAAAGCAAGAAACTTCTTTATTTGTCGGTATTATAGTGTTTATGAGCAGTTGAAATTTAGTGCTCAGTCGAGTTGAGCATGAAAAAAGTTTTATAACCTGTGGGCCAGATGTGACAAAACAAAATATTGGAATTGTTTAAGACCCTGGTGATATTCCTGAAAGATTCATTACAATAAGCAATTTTGTAAAAAAAAATCTGCGGTAAGTGGACACAAAACCATGCAAGATAACACCCAAAATGCAAACAGCTAACATTTCAACATGCACTGCGGAGTTTGTTTGAGTTGAATGTTCTACCAGCAGCTAAGGTCCAGTGCTTGCACTAACTTTTTGAAACAGGAAGTCATGACTTCCACCCTTTGAGATTTGGAAGTCACAGGCCTTATTTGTGGAAGTCAAATTGTGTGTGCGCCGTGCGGTGCCAAAAATGCTACTCTTTTTTTTAAACATAGTGTTGTTTGCAATGCTTAGTTTCATGTACACAGGTTTTGTGTGTATTTCTAAACATGTTTATATTCAACTCTGTTAAACAATGTTAAAGTTGAAACTGATGAAATATGTTTTATTGTGTCCTTCTGATATCTATTCAATGATCAAAAGTTTACAAACAGGTATGAGCAAAAGCATTGTGGACCCATATCAAACTGTCCCTAAAGGATAATGGTCATTAATTGACTATTCCTAAGCAATATGTTTCATTTTCCTTGTTCAAAGATAAGTGTTTCAGCAAATTGTCTATCATCCAATGCCTCAAATTTGTGAACACTGATCAGTTTATTCTATTAGAAGTCTGTTATGGGCCAACAATTTTGGGGTCCTGGACAAAAATAGATGACACTCTTACAAGTTCTGCTGCAAATGTGGCAAAACATCTCCATAAGGGTTGGGCTGTCCATTGGTTTCTGAAAATTTCAGCATAGGTTCTCCTTGCCAAAGCTCTTTCAGACTGTTTTTAAAACTCTTTCAGACTGTTTTTTTTTTTTTTTTTTTTTGGGGGGGGGGGGGGTCTTAAAAACAGAGAGAACAGGCAAGTTTGGCAAGATTTCCCTTATGATCTAAAGAAATCTTTCTTGTGCTGTACTATGTATAGAATTTATTTTAAAACAACTCAAAACACCTGCTTTGACTCAATGCCTATTGGCTTTTGCATAGTTCTTTTAAAAGCTCAACTTGTTTAAAAAAATCTGCAAATTTAAATAACTCACAAAAATATTTAAGCTAAATTTGGTAGCTCTTTATGATGTTAAAAGACCTTGCCTTTATTGCCAAAGTTATGTTGGTTATGATATTTAAAACTCAGGTTCCTAAATGCAACTGTCTCATTATTTTCTTCGTAATGCGGGCCTAGTGGGTGGGGTAAGTACGGAGATTGATAGTTTCTTATTTTTCTCAGATTTTGCATTTGATTCCGATAGAAAAAACATCATGCCTACTGCAGAAATGTAAAATTTTGTTAAAAAACATTGTTCTCTCGTTTCTCAAACAAAATTTAAACAGATATTGGAATAATATTTGGAAGAAAATGCAACAAAATTTTTCACAGAAAAAAAACGGAAGGGTTTCCCGACACGATCTATTTTTTCTAAAATATTACTCATGTGGTCATTGCAATATTTATGTAATACCTGTCAACTAAATCTGCACAACAGGCAGTGGGCGGTCTGATGTTGTCCTGAGCTTCCATTGGTCAATTACTGAATGAATTCTTTATCAAGTGTTACTGCCGTTACACACACTTGACTTTCTGAAAACGGCGGCGAGATCAAACGGCCAAATTCTCAACACCGATATATACGTCACGGCTATTACCTACGGGCGAAAAGATTTTATGGGGAAGTCAGAGTACGTCCGATCTTCGGATTTTCGGCGTACGGAAGCCACTTTCAGACGTAAAAACGTCCACTAGTGCAAGCGCTGTAAGGTCATATCGGGATGGGGGCCCACACTAGCCTGGTCTCATCTGCGGACTGGAGAAGTCAGGTATTGAACCTGCAATCCCTGCTTTACAAGGCAAGTGGTACTGCACTGCAGAGACTTTAATCAAATGAAGGTAAAATGGAATTCCCTCAAATAGCTGACCTCAAAAGCTTTCTGCATGACAACAATTTATTTTTAAAAAAAAAACTTAAAGGGAATCTTGACCATAAATTTTCTTAGAAAGAAAACAATTGTCATGAAGAACCCTTTTCCCATGACACTTTCAATTCTCACAATCATCAAAACACAAGGAAAATATTAACCCTCGTCATACTAAATATTTTTATCTACTACACTCCTTCTAGAGCTCTGGCTGCCCTTTTGTTTGGCAGAGTGGAACCATTTGTGCAATTTTGGTAGAGGGCATGATGACAGACATGAGGAACAATTCTGTGAAATTGTTCTGAATTTGGACCAGTGGTTCAGGAGATGTAATTTAAAGACATTTGAGCCAGTGCATGAGATTTCCAACAATATGACATTTTGACGAGTATAGACTCGATGAGCCTCTGCAGCCTCGACCCTTTTAAACTCCAAATGGTGTTCAGTCAGTAGCTTAACACTCATAGAATACTCAAGCGACTAGCAGAGGCTCTGATCAGACTGCGCTTATGTGCCGGCTGATCTGAGGCTTTGCTGGTTGCACATACCACATTGTTGGAAATCTCATGCATTGGCTCATTTAAATTTTCTTGTCTAGAGCTCTGGCAGCTGCTTTCTTTGACGGAGCTGAACCATTAAAATTTTGTGCAATTTTGGTAGAAGGCATGAGAAACGATTCTGTGAAAATATTTTGAATATAGATCAGTGGTTCAGGAGATTTCTTATCTTGAGCTCTGTCAGTGCTCCTGTTCAGAGGAGGGGAACCATTTATGCAATTTTGGTATAGGGCACTATGGGAAACATTCGTGTAAAATTATTTTAAATTTGGACCGGTGGTTCAGGAGATGTCTTTTAAAGAAAAAGTTTACGGACAACAAACGGATGAAGCCGACCTTGAGCTTTCAGGTTCAGAAGTATAAACTCTTTGAATGCTGGGGAATTTTTCAAAATCATGTTTTTATGCGTTCTGCTCATTTTTTTTCAAATCAACTTTTTTCGAAAAAACCCTTTTAGGAATACCATCAGAGTATCTAACAGTTTGGATCCAGACCAGGACCAACATAAGGTCCAAACTGTTTGAAAAGGATAACGGCAGAAGAGCATGCAATGCGTTATGGGTAAATGGATTCAAGGAACAATTAAGTCACCAGCTCATCTGATACGAATGTAAAATGCTCATAAGAACATCCATCCATACCATAATGAACCCTAGCTGACTTGAGGAGCCAGCTGATAAGGACCTACACGGTATCCCACTTTGCTAGTACATGTATTTGGAATCATGCGACTCAAAATGGTAAAATTTGGGGAGGAGCATAGAATATAAGAATATCCAGCATGGTATATGGGTTAACCTTTTACTCGATCAAAAGGCTATTTTAAGATCATGACATCATTTTCTATTTTTAGACAACATTGAAAAAAATCAAATTAAAGCTAATTAAGTTTTGAATACTTTTGAAAATATTATGGAAAATAGAGCATTTGCTCCAATGGAGCAAATGCTCGATTTTCCATGATATTTTCATATACCTATATAGTATTTCAAAGGCGTCAAAAGGCGCTTTCATGGGGTAAAGGGATAAAAGAGAAGCCCAGTCTCACGTTCTCTTTTCTCCGCACTCCACAGCAGATCAGAAATAACCTTTGTTTCGTGTTGACAAACTAAGTGGCGGTTTCCGAACGACAGAGGTGCAAGTATGACTCAGCTGGCTGAACCTTTGAAAACACTTAACTACTTGCATGCTGGGTAATTTTTCTCGCCCTTTTTGTCGTCTGCTGATTTTTTTTCAATATCAAAAATTTAAAAAAAAATATTTCAGGAGTCTAACAGTTTGCATCTAGATCGACATCAGGCTCAATGTTTTATCGGTCTCAATTTGGATCCAAACCATTTGCAAAGTTATCAGTAAAAGACACCAGCAGGCATAGAGTTAATATACCACTTATGAATAGTTTCATTTGCATATTATACAAAATTATGAGAGAAATTATCTCTGTGCGTTTATTTCAAGTTAATAATTACATGTACATGTACAAGTTTTCCAAATACGCAATGAAAAAAAAGTAATTTTTAACGTACACTGGTATTATAAACGCACTGTGCTGTGTAATGTCAGTTTGGACCCAGATCAAGACCCATAGAGTGTCCTGACCTGGATTCAAAGTTCAAACCATTGAACACTATCAGTCAGAGTCAAACAGTTTGGATCCAAACATTTTGTGAATGTAGGTCCTGATCTGGATCCAAACTCTTTGCAAAGGTTATCAGCAGACGTCAAAAGTTGCCGCTAGCAAGGAAGAGTTAAAGTAAAAAATTATAGCGCATTAGGGTATACTATACGGTAATGCAAGCAACCCCACATTCTTTCCCAAGAAAAACGGCTGAATATAACCTTATGAATAAATATATTGATCCCATTATTGACATGACAAATGGTTCTCAAAATTACCTGACTACATTGACGAACAGTTACCATGGAAACGATCAGCTACATGCCTGTGCACATTATTTTACCAATTCTGGCAATTCCTCGGAGTAATATCAAAATCTCCAAGCTGGTTTTTGTTTTTCTCCACGAGGACGATGATTTCTGGTGTATAGGGGCTTTATCCTTTGTTCGGATTAATAACTCACGCACACGCAAGCCTAACGACTGAAATTTGACAACATCAAAATAGCCCCTTATTTGATGAAACAAGAAATCAGGCGACTAACGAAATTAACATCATTCATGATCTTGATTGCTTCTTTTGAGAATGCATGAATCAATAAACCAGATCCACCGATTAATGATTCGGTCCCCACACATCCTAATCGGACAAAACTTAATGTATATTTTTACTCTTTTTCGTCAGATGAAATAGCAATAAGGGTTAGATTGTCCCAGGTTATAATTTTTCAAATTACATTGGATTTCTATCACCGATTGTCTTTGGTTTTTACCTTAACAGTGCAGACCTAGATTGGATGCCACATTCTGTGGCATCTCATCTAGGTCTTCACTGTTCCATGCTCATTGACAGATTCCTATAATGGCTTTCTATCAGTCAATTAATGAGATGGTGCATGCAGAGCTATCAGAGTTTAGACTGGTTACAAGTATATGATATGGCACATTGATGAAAAATTGGAGCCAGTCTACAACTGAGCCTGCCCAATTAAATGCACCGTCTTGCCATGCAGAGCCATCACTGCTCACAGATATGGATGGAGGCTCAGGTAAGATGAAGTTTAACCCCTCTATATAAATATAGCCCCATATATGCATACATTGTACATATTTAAAGAATGACTTTAGGTTTCTTCATGCTGGCGTCAAAGACTGATCAGACTCTGATGCTGATTCCTAGGCTGACCTGGGTCTTTTCGGGAAGCACAGCCACACTGTTGGTTTCCTCAGGTCACGGCACAATTATTGGGTGAGACTATAAGAATCTATCATCAGTGTGAGGGTGGGATAGAAAAATCCGTCCGAGGATCACAGTTTGGCATCACCAGGCTTGCCGAGTGAGGACATTTTTGATGAGGGATGGATTTTTTTATCCTACCCTCACACAAATAAATGATTCTTTTTCTTGTTCATCACTGCACTCATTTATTTATCTTAAAATAAGCTTCCAGAAGTCCCTGAATACGCTAAGATGCAATTTCACATGTTGATGTTACTTGACGTCCTGGGTAAGATAGCATGGGTAAGATTTTCTATCCCACAGTTAAATCTCAGATATCCTTATCCTGTGTGCAAGAATTTAGGTTTACAGGTTTAAGATATCTTTTTGTTTCATCTTCGTTGAATTAGGCTTCACTGAATCATGCTCTCTATTAAAGTAAGTAAGAAGACAAAGATCAGGAATCGATACAATCAAGCACCACGCATGACCCACGACACCACATGGGAAAGTGACAAAACACAAGAGAACTTCAAATACAAGCGAGCCAAGAGGTCAGCCCTTTCCCAGCAGGTGACCACAAGGCTGTAGATCTCATACAGTTATTGAAGGGGATTTACCTTGCGTCACTGTCATAAACTGTTTGTGGAATAGTTACTATTATTAATAGTTTGTCTATTATCAATGTTTCTAAATAATATTTACTCAAAAATGTGCATGTCTGTTTTTATATCCATAAATAGTACTTTCTTTAATGTTAAATTACTGGAAAACTTTCAACAAGTACATCTAGGTTTGTGTACTGCAGTCTATTTCAAAGTTATTTTTCAACAAGCTGTGCACTGTTTTCATGTAAAGATAAATACTTTTGAAAAAGCTTTATAGAGAACTGAATCTTCTAATATAGATTTTTGAAAGCGTTATTTAGTTCAAACTAAAATTAGTTCAATGCATTGACACCTGTTCATGCCAGTCTGAGCTCAATAATATACATTTAAATGAAGACAAACCACTTATAAAAAGCTAAGGTAAAGAAATATAAATATGGAAGTAAAAATCATAATTACATAAGAAGAACTCCCTAAAGCTTGGCAAAACCATGATGCGTCAAGGTGAAACATCCTAATGAGCCTAAAATTTTCCCACAAACTTTTAACTAGTTCACAAGTTTTCAACAAAGAAAAAAGGTTTTCATCAGTAGGAGAAATTCTGGTTGCTATGGAAACCTGTCCTGGGTCTCAGATTCTGGTGATAAACATGCTGACTCTCTTCTCTAGGTGTACAGTCTACCTAAGAAAACCTGTCCCGCCAATACATTAAACCCCTATAAGACAGACGGTCTTTTAAACTGAATTTCAAAGGTTCAAAAATCATACTGAAAAGCGCTAAAGGATTCTGCATTATCTACATGGAACAGCCAGCTGGGCTATGATAAAAAGCAATATCTTGGTCATAAAAACTTTTTTCATGCAATTCATCTGAGCGTGAAATTTATCTTGCTTATAAATGTTAAAATGCCAATTACGAATGTTGGCATTTCAACATTTATCAGCAGGATTAATACAATATCTTAATGTTTTACAAATATAAAGTCTAAAGTATTTTAGCTTATCACGACGTCGCGTCTGAGAGTAATATAACGCCATGCAATAGAATCGATAAACCACTAGTGGTTTACAGATTTTCAGGAAACATTCATGACGTCCATTATTACGTTGCGTAAAAGCTTGAGGGGGAAATATTGACGTTTTCACACGAAAAATGCGATTTTTAAGTATCTTAAATGTCATGTGACAAATAGAATCTAACATTCATGCTCCTGTATTATTGAATTTATTAAACTTGTTCCAAAAAAAGGGTCGGCAAGCCTCGCATTTTATCCCTTTTCCCCAGCTCCTTCACAATATCATTAAAACATGAAAACGCGTGTAAGATCCTCTATTTTAGTAAGCAGTCGAAATTTCATGCTCAGTTGAGTTGAGCATGAAAAAGCTTTATAACCTGGAGGCCTGATCTTCCTTCATGTGGAAGGGTCTGAGAATCATTTGAGGGAGTCTTATAATGCCCTATGAGTATCTGCTACTGTTTGGATATCACATATCACCTAGGTGCCATTCTCCCACGATAAGAAATTTCAAAGTTACAGCAGTGCCACCTGTACAATATCAGCAGACAACATTGCAACAATATGAATATACATTCATATCTAAGTAGGAAAATGTGCATATTCACATCTTATGTTAATTCATGTATTCACAGAAATTCAGAAAATATATGTTTATTAGAACAACTGTTGATGATGATCAGCAGCAGAAAAGGTAGCCTGCAGACAAATAAATGGCCCTTTAAACTCTATCCATCTAACCCTTAAAGTGCCAATCACGACTGCAGCAGACACAAATTTTGCAACATCTTTCCTAATTTTCAGAAGAAATAAGGTATGATATATCATGAGAATTGTCTGCCAGCAGACAATTCTCATGCCTTTTTTGTTATTTTTGAAAAAGTGGAAAAATTTGAAATTGCCGTCTGCTGCAAATTATAGGTGGCATTTTAAGGGTAATGGCTTTTGTCTTCTGCTGATAACCTTTGCACATAGTTTGGACCCACAAAATGTGGGGCCTGACCTTGATTCAAACTGTTTGACATCTTGATGGTATTCCTGAAAGAATTTTGTTTAGCGAAGTTGAACAGACGAAACAAGCTTGCAAAATGACCCAGCATGCAAAGAGTTATGAGTGCAGAAGCTTTTTCTGCTTCAGTGAATATGAGGTGATAAGCCAAAATGACATATAATGGCAGCAGCAGTCAGTGCCAAAGAGAGATTGATCAAGCAATTATTATGTAACTATTCAAGATCCAGATCAGCCTGCCCATTTAGGCATATTATACTGATATAATGCAAAATACTATCTATGACAGGTAGACATTAACCTTTGTCATGCTGAATGAAATAGCGTGGGGATAATAACTATAAACTTAGCAAAATTCTATCTCTTTCCAAAACAATATAATATAATAATGGCATCTGCTTTGCCACCTAAGGATGTACATGGGTGAAAGTTCACTATTTCTAAAATTCTGAATTTACTTTATGTACCTAATAATAACAATTTCAGACTAACGGACCAATTGTCTTTTAAATACAGAGAAGCATAATTACAATATGCCTTATTCAGTCTTTCTATGGAAAGGCAGTCTCAAAATCCTGAATTCAGGAATAATCCAGAAAACTTTCACCCATGGATGTAGTTTGGTAGCCTATTTTGCAAACAAATAGGAACCCCTCCCCCTCCCCTAAAAAGCAGCTCTACTGCCTCTGACACATACTGCCCAAATGATCTTTTGGTCAAGCAGGCTTGTTTGAGGCTCACCTGTAACCCAATAAGATGCATGATAGCTTTTTTTCAGACTTTCTATGCACTAGTGCATGTTGACTTTTGTCGTCCGCTGATAACCTTAATTGCAAACAGTTTGGACCCAGATCAAAACTGACAGAATGTCATTCCTGACCTGGATGCAAACCGTCTGACACTCTGATATTGTTCCTGAATTTTTTTGAAAAAGTTAAATGGTTTAAAAAATGTCAACAGATGCATCACAAAAGCATGAAAAAAACAGCATGCAAAGAGATACACACTGTTAGATGTATCTACCACAATTGACCATCACAGAGATTATAACTGGTGTCAAATAGAAAGGTGAGAAACAGGTGTGAAAGGTAAACCAACCACTTATTGACACTAAGACTGTTATGTAAACCCAGCTGGACCAGTTCACTGCTTCAATAATGCACTAGGTATACCTAGTGTACTAACCTTAATGCGCCAATCGCAACAAAAGTTGTCTGCTTTTCTCGTCTGCTGAAATGTTTAAGAAGCCTCTACAGCAAACAGTGTGGATACAGATCAGACTGCTCCAATTATCGTTCTGGGTCCACACTGTTTGCTTCTGTACTTAATTCGCAACTATTTGCAGCAGACAACATTTTCAGATGTATTTTTATTCCTGGTGCTTTAAGGGCTAATATTGGAATATATTATAAAGCTATTTGGTCACTGTACTATAAAAGTCATATCCTTCATCTGCTCAAGAAGGTAGATCCTGGGGGGGGGGGGGGGGGGGGTTGAACAGGTGGGTGCACGACTATTAGTCGAAAACCATTTCGCCGATACGACAATTGGTCGCATACGACTTTTGGTCGGTGCGACATTTCGCCGAGTACGACATTTGGTCGAAAAAAATAGTCAGGTACGACATTCGGTCGAAATTGTCAAGTCATAGTTTTTCGACCAAACGTTGTACTCGACAGAACGTCGCATCTACCAAATGTCATTGATATTTAAAAAAAGAAAATAATAAGAAATTCACTTTGTTTAAACCAGACGTACAACTTATAAAGGCACGCATGATTAGTTTTATAAAGTTGCTTCAAAGCTAATTAGTATATAATGACTCTAAAATAGGCAGTGGTCTAAAGCTTTCAGCATCGATCTTTGAGTGAAATGTTTTAAAGGTAAGTAGAACTCACATTCTTTCTTTTTGTTGTTGGACTAGTCATTACTGTGTTGATTAGTTATTCGAAATGGATGTACCATCATTTTTCACTATCAATAGGCGGGCCCAAAAAGTGGCATATAAGGGCTTTTGAACAGTACACGAAAGACAGAGATACTAATACTGGTACTGGCGTGAAAATATATTGGAGATATGAGAACCGTAAATGTAAACGATTTTTTTATTTTTTCTGTACAAATCAGTTTTCGACCAAATTTCCACTAAATTTCGACGTAATTCGACAAATTTTCGACCAATTGTCGTAGTAGACCAAATGTCGTAGTCGGCGAAACGTCGTTTCAACCAAATGTCGCATTCCACCAAACGTCGTTTCGACGAAATGGTTTTCGACCAAATGTCATGGATCCAGAACAGGTAATATTGATAGAATTATAACATGGTTAATAAGTTGTTTGAGCACAGCAAATGAGTATGTATTTCATGAAAATCCTGGCGTAAATAAATCACATCTTTTAACCCTTAGAGCACCAACACAGCAAAGATCTTTAGCTTTTGTCATCTGCTGAAATGTTTTGAAGCCCACTCTGACAAACAGTGTATATCCAGAATTCCAGATCATCATGCTCCAGTCTGATCTAGGTCCACACTGTTTGCCTTTATACTTACATGTATATGTTAACCAATAAACAGACATTTTCAGGTGCAGATATTTTGCTGGCGTTTTAAGGGTCAAAGGGGAGAATCCAAAAATTGGTTGGAGGATTCCATCCAACAAGAAGGCATAATAATACATTCTTACTGAAGTGACAATTGCAGAAAGATTTGAAATCACGTTGGTTTCAATTCCAGGGGAATCCTGCCGGGCCGCGTAGCTCAGTCGGTAACGTGTCTGGCTACAGATGCGTGTCTGACTGCAGATCTAGGGGTCGCGAGTTCGATCCTGGTCCGGTCCCATACTTTCGTGGAGATTCACCATATCTACATTAATTGCTTGTTCCCGCTTTACAGGTGGTCAGTAATGGAAAAACAGGTAACCAGTACCCCCCAATACCTGGAAATGGGGGGGTTCTGGTTACCTGTATTTACATTACTGACCAGCTGTAGACAGGGAACCAGCAATTAATGTAGATATGGTGAATTGCCCATGAAATGATTTCTACGGTCATTCTCCTCCCTTCCGCTGATTCATTCAAGAAGGGTTGTTGTCAGTTACAAACGAAAGTAAGTGCACAAATTACTGGTTAACCGCTTGTTCAAGCCTGCACAGGAAAAAGTGTGGTTAGGTGAACTGACCGTCCCGCAATGACCATAGCTGTTGACTTGGGACGTAAAGCAACAAAACAAACGAACAAACAAAACCAGGGGAATCCAGAGATCACTGAAAAGCCTTCAATTAAAACAAAAATTCTTAATTTAAGCGCCATGAAAAAATGCAGCTGAAAATGTCGTCTGCTGAAGTCATCTGCTGCAAATAATTGCCTAACATTACTGACAGATTAAGTATAGAAGCAAACAGCATGGACCCCCAGAACAGACTGCTCCTATAGGAGCAGTCTGATCTGGGTCCACACTGTTTGCCATAGAGGCTTCTTAAACATTTCAGCAGAGGAGATAAGCAGATGATTTTGTTGCAATTGGCACATTAAGGGCTAAATAAGTAGGTACTCACACAAATCCACATAGAAACTTGCCAAGGTGTTCCCAAATAAAGGACCAAAGCTGGTACTGTCAGCTACAAATGCTGGAACAACTGTCATTTTTCTTTATATAACTTTTTAAATATATCAAAAGTTGATTCTTCACTGAAAACATATAGGTACCTTATAATGTTCTCTAAAACAATAGGATGAGCAGTAGCTATTTCCATCAAAGAAAAACTTTGCAATCAAAACAGATCACATGATACAGCTCCATCTTCTCATTGGCTATATCAAAACTGGCCCTTCCACTTCTGTGACGTGATTGGTTAACTGTCATACAGGTAATATATTGTGTACAAGTGTCAGATTCACTGAGTCTGAAAGTCTGGACACCTGGTACCAATAAACAGGGGCTACCTGTTCAGGACCAGCACTACCATATATACACACCTCTGAGTCAGGCTTTTTAGGCCAATGGAATTTTCTATTAATTTTGATACGATAATCATTTCTATCCCTGAAGACCATTTCGGTCATAGCAAGCATTTTGCAACATTTATATAAGAGCCGCGACATGTGATTTCAAACAATGTGGCATTTTGACAAGTGTAGATTCAGGCCAGCCTGTGCAGCCTCCTTTTAAGCTTAGGAATTCTAAATGCTGTTCAGTCAGTAGCTGAACATTCATAGAATACTCAAGCGACTTGCAATGGCTCTGATCAGACTGCGCGTATGTGCAGGCTGGTCTGAGCCTTTGCTGGTGGCACTTACCACATTGTTGAAAATCACATGCACTGGCTCATTTTATATATGCATTTTCACTGTTTGCTAAAGTGTCAATTTACCTGTTTCCAGTATACAAACCAGAAAGTGTACACCAAGATGACAATCAGCATAATCAACCACTAGGTCTGCTCTGTGCAATCTTCATGAAGAGAAATATCATTTAACCTGTGACCTCAAAATATCTAATGGTCATCGAAACTTTATTGTATTGAATACACTGGAAGATTCCATCTGTACAGAAGGGTTAGCATTGAAAATCACAAAACCAAATTGCTATGTCCTCAATAACTTGCGGTCAAATTCCTTCAAGTTAGTTGGCCCTTCATGTGTAATAAATGTACCATTTGTGACAAACCTGGTTCTACACTGTTTTCAAAGGAGGATTATATCCTAATTCAGCAGGAAGATGGTTAATTGATTTTGGAGCTCATTTACAAATTTTACAATTTGCAAAATGTAAATGTGTGTGTGTGTTAAATGTAAATGTAGTGTGCGTTATTTCTCATTTCCTCCTAACATTTTATCTACATGAAGATACATCCTGTTTTGAAAACAATGTTGATCATGATCAGCTGGGTTCTTAGAATCCAGCTGATCGTGATCCACATTGTTTTCCACTCCATTTGTAATCTGGAATCCTCTGCATAAAGACTCAGGGGATGACAGTTATACAATTTATAATAAAATTTTATATAATTAGGGAGCGCAGTAGAGTGCTTGACTTGAGACTGAGGGGCCATGGGGTCGAGCCTCACTGCACTGTGGACTCGAGCATGACACATTAATCTTAGCTGAGTACTGGTTCAACCCAGGAAGACCCGTCCCTACATAACTGAAAGATTGTTGATGGGACGTAAAGAATCAAATCAAACAAACAAACAATATCAAGTATAATTGTGCAGCATGATGAGGATTCACATTTCACATTTCATGTTACTAATATTAGTCAATCGTGAATAAAAATAAAATTCGAGTTGGCGTTTCCACTGCTGTATGACATTTCGTCAAAATTAGTGATCTGTTAGAATTGTCTAGAAAACTCTGAAATTTATTAAGCAGGTTTAACTCTGCATGCTGGGAAATTTTGCATGCTTTTTGTCGTCTGCTGAACATTTACAACAAAAATTGTCAGGAAAACCATCAATGTCAAACAGTTTGGATCCAGATCATACTGTTGGGCCTAATCTGGATCTAAATTGTTTGCACAGGTAATAGGCAGATGACACTCAAGCACCTACTAAGTTAGTAACTATGGTAAT
The DNA here is from genome assembly GCA_964019695.1 of Loripinus fragilis. Classification (NCBI taxonomy): domain Eukaryota; kingdom Metazoa; phylum Mollusca; class Bivalvia; order Lucinida; family Lucinidae; genus Loripinus; species Loripinus fragilis. Next base: position 59,258,218 of record OZ026526.1, read on the forward strand.
CAAAGACAGGGATTAAGGTAGTCAAGTTATGCTAATTTAAATCCTGGAATTTTAACACTGAAATGTCAACCATGAAGTTCTTTGATCTTTGTAAATTACAAGCAGAAGGGGTATTCCATGCATGCCTGAGAATTTGAAGAACTGTGACTTAAAACAGGGTCTTCAACCTCTTCCCATTAACTCTTTGCAAGCTGGGAAAATTTTTCATGATTTTGTTGTCTGCTGACTTTTTCACTTATATATATTGAATTTTTTGAAAATATTCTTTCAGGAAAACCATCAGAGATACAAATTAAGCCGGACAGTAAAACTGTTGTCTGGTCTGATCTGGGTACAACAACTGTTCGCAAAGGTTATCAGCATACAACCAGTTGTCACTGGACAAGGTCTGTAGGTCAGCAAAGTTTTTTTTCTTGACTTTTTTTACTAAATATTCAACTTACATGAAATTTCCAAGTCCGCATAGTCCAGTCAGTATATAGCGAGTCTGACAGAGGAAGCATGTCAATTCATACCCTGCCTCTCCAATTTTTTTTTCTGAATTTAAGAACAAATTCTAAAACATTTCTTGAACGGTTCTTAAACTGTTCCTTTGTTGTGTTCCAAACATATATGTTCTTAAAAAGTTCCAGAACATCTTAAAAGAAGTGACTGAGGACTGTTTAAGAACCTTCAAAAGTTTTACATAAACTTGTTTTATTGTGTTCTTAAAAAATGAAAGAACATAAAATAGAACAGTTCCAGAACTTACAATAAGAACAAATATTCTTAAACGGTTCTTGAACAGTATTTAGAACAAATGAAGAATATTTTATGAACAATTCAATCAGTACAGGACTGGTGTTCTTGAAAGGCTCCAGAACATCTTAAAGAACTTATTAAGAACTGTTTAATAACCTTAGAAAGTACTAAAATGTTCTTCAAAAGTGAAAGAACACATATAGAACAGTTCCAGAACTTACAATGAGAACAAATGTTCTCAAAGGGTTCTTGAACAGTATTTAGGAGAAATAAAGAACAGTTAAAGAACAATTCAATCAGTACAAAATGTTCTGAAATGGTTCTTGAATTGTTTATGGAGCAAAAACTTGTACGTTAAATTGTTCAAGAACAGCTCAAGTATATTTTAAGAACTGTTAAATTGGACACATTTGAAGAACAAATGTTCTTGAAAGTTGTCCTATAACTGTGCAAAATTGGTTCTAGAATCAAATGATGACAGTTCTAGAACCATGCAAGATATGTCATAGAACTGTGCAAGAATAGTTTTCAAGTACTGTTCTCCAACTACTGTCAGGAAATCTATTAGAACTATATATTAGAACTAATGTTCTTAAAGTGTTCATGAAAATTGTTCCTTATACTTGTTCTAGGACAGTTCATGAACATAAATTGGGTCATTTAACCTTCTTGAATTTTCCTAGAACTGTACCTGAACTTCTTTAAGAGCTAATCTTGCACAGTTCTAGCAAGAATAATTCTTGAACTATTCTCAAAATTATCACTGGGTTGGTCCCTACTAGCAGTGAGATTATTCTTTTCCAGGAACACAGATTCAAGAAGCTTTTAGGTGTTTATGGTACATCCTGGCCAACAATGTTTCAGTCATGTAGGGATGCATTCCTGGGTTTTAACCTGAGGATAAAGTGTCTTCCTCAATCTTGACATGCACAGTACGGCACTGAGGGTGGGATGCAAACCTGTGACCTATTGGTCAGGTCTATCAACTGAGCTACTGTGCTTTACGAAAATCAGTGCACAACACTTGGTCGAAAAAAACAGCTAAGATCTCTGCTTACTCATATTGTTCTATTCAATTCTGTTCACTTTTATCCAGACACATGCCCATTGCGTTATTTTGGTAAGTTTCTTTCGTTTTCGCATTATCCTGTCAAAATTTCATCCATTTGACGAAGTGACTTTCGATGTAATTTCGACAAATGGTCGCATTCGATGTAATGTCATATTCGACTTCTCATATTCGACTAGAAGTAGAATTAGACAAAAATCATGGAAGCAATGAAAATATACACACACTAATCAAGTTAAACAGCTATAAGAGCAGCCTGCCCAGGAAGAGTAACTTGATAGACCATTAGGTAATATGTCTGTTAAACTGTTGAAAACAAGTTAAGCCCAACTCTTAGCTTACAACCAGATAATGGCCGCTCAACTTGCTTAAAAGTTACTCTCATTATCAATAGAGGGAATGGTGTCTTAATTACCAGTTCCTAGCTGGTGAAGATTGGTGAAGAACCATCAGAACCTTGCAAAATCTATTATAGTGAAGGATCTGAGATTGTCAGGTGGAAATTACCTCTCTACCTTGGAAATATCACCTGTCAATACCAGCTATTAACCAATACATCTAAGCTATTTAACCATATATGAGCAATATCTATCAAGAGAAAACCTGAATGCTATTTCTTACCAGGTAAGTCAAATCAGCAGCAGATAAAGTGACTTGCTCAAGGACACAACATTGTGACTCCCCCGGTGGTGAGGCTCGAACCAGCAACCCTTCGATCCCCAGTCTAATGCTTTAACAACTGAGTCACTGCCCTCCCTTTATCTACCTACTTTACAGACAGCATAATTTAACTCTTTGACTGCCAGAACCATAGAATTTTAACCATTTGCTAACAAAATAGTTAAGGTTTTAATATATAGTTAAACCTGTGTAAAACAGCGACTCAAATAGACAAAACAAAGATTTTAATGACAAATGGTAGCTTAATGATAGTCAGAAGTATTGCAGAATGCTCCCCTGGAAGGGGGGCATTCTGCAATACTTTTGACCTGCATTAAGCAATAATTGGTCTTGAAAACCCATTTTTGGCCTTTTTGAGAGTTGCGGTTTTACACAGGTTTTAAATACAAAACGTTGGGTTATGGTTTTAGTAAATTCAACCACAGCAAGACATGTAGCAATAGAAATATTAGCGATTTCTAATCATTGCAAGATTATAATTCTTATTCTATTAAAGATCATAATGCACTCCATTGCATCTCAGATTTCAAAAATTTCCGTTAGTCTTTCATTACAAGTTATAGCCTTCTGCCGCATAAAGAGAACCAAATCAGATAAGCGGTTATCTGATGAACTTAACACAAATACGACAATAGGGTATTCAAATATTTAAACGGCATATAATACAAATCTGCTACAATTACCGCTACCTGTGCAAACAGATTAAACTGACAAACTCACGCTACCATCATCCTTAATGACAAAGGAGCATTCAAGCAGAATTAATACCAGACTACCTGTGGATAAATTATCCGCGCGTGGCAGAAGTGTGCACAGATTTTCATGCCTTTTCTGTAATTATTTAAATTTACACTCAAAGATTCTATCAAGCGGACATAAGATGCAGACCTAATATATATTCTTTTGTGCTCCGCTACCACCTTTGGCGAATTTACTGTTCTTTAAAAGCGGCTGAACGATCTGAGAGACTGAAAAAATGACTTGGAGGTCGTCGGACAACAAAAGACTTAAAGGCGTGTAATTGCACGTTGTACATCTCTTGCAAACGACCTCTCAATAAATTTTCAATAAATCACAAGAGTGCAGGTTCTTTAAGTCAAACCTACCGGCTTCAGATGCATAAAACGTATAGAGCAAATGTGGCCCCAGAATACAGAGATACACTGAAAATATTTTGGTTATTTTACATGGAAATATATATTGTGGTTTCCCATTGGAATTGCCTCACAGAGGCAATTTCAATGAGAAACCAAAATATAAGTTTTGGTTCCGAAATTTAATATGACTGTCATATTTCATTGGTACTGTGTATGCTTATCAATACCTTTGCCGGGAACCACCCTCAAAACTCCAGATGAAGCGGCCGTTTTGAAAAATATCTGAATAAACACACTACAAAAATCACTTCTGATAAACAATAGAATCACCACATTTTTACAAACTTCTTGTGAATATAACATGGAGAAAAAAATGTAATGGTATATAAAAAATCCGCCTAAATTGGGCCTTTTCTTGACCAACAAAACTAGCATATAAGGGTTTACAATAAACCACCCATGCCCTTTTGTGATGTTAAAAGTAACAATAATAACTAATCGCCCATTTCTTGACAAATTATGCAAATCAGATTTTTTCAAAGAGAACAACTTTTGTGAAAATCTGCAGCAGAACGGTATTAGAGAAACTGTACAGACGGTGTTAATTGTTCACGGTGTTAATTGTTCACGGTGAAAAAATCAATTACAACTGTAAAAAAGAAACTTGAAAATGCCCTGATTTATCACAGGTGTGTTAATTTGATACAGCGTTTTTTCATTCTATTGATACAGAGGACAAAATCCTTTTAACTGTTAAATTGGCATGCAAATTAATATTAAGATGATTTTCGTCATTAAAACTCTGGAAATTTAAATGTTAGCATACATTCTAGATTTTTCTCAAAATTGTAATGAACCACTTAAGTATTCTTGACCGCGTCATTACCGGAGTGTTTCATAAAGACAAATCACTAAATGCACTTTGGTAAAAGTGAAGGAAAAAGTACTTCACCGATATGTTGCATGAAATTGCTTAAAATCATATTAAGTTTCCCATGGCTGTGCAGGAAATATTCTTGCGCAGCTCATTACATTTTGCCAGTTTAAGGGACACATCAGGAGGCTGGAAATAAGTGTGAGCTATTCTTTCATCATCATGAATTTACTCTTACCCCAACAATATTTATTTGTAAAATTCTAAAATGCTGTGTTATCAGGCTGGGTAATTTAAAATTGTCTTATTTCCTGACCAAATCTGATGCTCTGGGTTACTTATTGAGACAGTTCTTACAAGCAACTAAATATTCTGTTTAGACCATGATCAAAATAAAATTATAAAAATCTGGATAGTTAGTCATTTTTACTTTTATTAGTTACAAGCCCAAGTTCATACCCAGCTGACCCCTAGGTAAAAATTATTTTTATTTATCAACCAAAATAGTGGGTACCGTACTCAAAAGAACCGTCTTTTGAGCGAAGTTCTTTTGAACACCCAAAGCATGTTTAAACTGATGGATAATATACACTCAAAAATTTTGTTTTAATATCTTGAACAATGATAGTACATACTGACCACTACCGTTATTATACTCATTTCTCTGCAAAAAACATATATTCCGCCTTGTCAGTTTCCGGGTATGCAACCAGGTGATGCTCTGACCAGCCTGTTCAGCTATAAAGCTCACCAGTAGCTAGAATATTACATTTCAATGTAAAACGTTTAGATATCTACATTTTACAGAGTTGCTGTGCAGGTGTGCAGGCCATATAGGGTCAAAATGTGACTGTCATTTCCATGCAACAAAATCAAGTATTCTTGACTTGGCGAATGGCCCAAATGTTGTGGGTACTGATTTGAACCCAAGAGCACCACAACAAAATGTTTTTATGGAAAAATAAGAAAAACGCACCATTTTGAATCTAAAAAAGTGCCATATGGGCCTCGACGCGAGAAAACCCTTCTTCAGCGGTTTGCCAACAACATTCACGCAGACTGATCAGCGTCTTTGTTATTCGCTTATTGTAGAAAGCATAATATCTATACTTGCTACGAACAGAATTTCAAATTTCTAGCCAGTCTCTGTAGCTGAGCAAGCTGGTTTGAATCGCACTTTGTCAAAAACGCCAAAGACAGGTTTTCTCACACCGAGGCCCATATTTTAGGTGCTATATGATAAAATGTCATGAAAATGTTGCCTGCTATACATCTGCTGTACGTATTAAAATGCACTCCAAGACTACTTTTATCATGCATGGAAGCAAATATTTTGATCCCTGATCTGACTGCTCCAAAGTGGGTTCATATTATTGTTTGTAATAAATACTAGGCTACCATTAATGAACAAGCAGATGACAACTGATGTTAATGAGGGAAAGGGTTCAAACATGTTACTGTTAGGATTACCAGTCTCAGCTAGTCTGTTTAACGTGCACCACCACAAACCACAAATCAAGCAAACCGAGGTTTTACCTCTGGAGTTGTCTTTTCTTTTCCTTACTGATGTAGTAATTTGTCTATGCCCGGAAATTGGCTTCAGAACTTTTGTCTTCCCCTGGGCCTGGTTGCTCTTCTTTGGACTTCCAACTTCACACCCTAGGCAATGTTTTCTGCCACAACCCCCCTTGTGACCAGAAGAACCTTGCAGTATATAACAATAGAGATATGAGCAAATGCATGACAAAATCAACAGAATAACCTTTAAACGTGCTTAGCAAGGACCAAGATCTGCCTGGACATCTGCCCAGTTTGATCAGTCTTCACCGTCCTACAATTTGAACATGGAGTCAACATGATGTAACCAAATGCTTAATGGAAAAAATAATGTGCATAGTGCTCTTATTTCAGTGGTGAATCCAGGATTTCTGGAAAGGGGGTTAATGTGTATAAATGTGTGGGGGTTTGAATTACTGATTTTATCTCTTTTTTCTTAGATATCCCATGAAAATAAAATAATTTGGTCTCACTGAGAACAAATTATTTCATTTTCAGAGGATATTTAAAAACAGGGGGCTGGAGGGGGTTCAAGTGAACCCCCCTGGACCCGCCACTGCATTCACTGAGCCCCCTCTGGATGTTCAAATACAGTAGTATAGTATAGGCACCACCAGCAATTAGCAAAGGGTCTTTTATCAGCATTTAATAGCAGATCTGTATCAGCAGCTCAGATCTGCTAGCATCCTCCTTCCATCAAAAATAACCAAAGTGCTCTTTATAAGGTTAACATCTAAATCAATTAAGAGAATAACAATGCTTTGTACGATGGATTAATTGACTGACAGGTGGTGCTGACATGTTCAATTCAGATGAAGAAAAGATATGATTTGAATGAGACAAATGTTTCATATTTTATTTTGTTCTACAGACAAATGGGCCTTGACGAGAGAAAAACCTGTCTTTGGGGTTTGCGAACAACACAGGAGCAAACCAGCCTGCGCATACACGCAGTCTGATCAGCACCTTTGTTATTCGCGATTTGGAAAATACCATATCTAAGCTTGCCACAAGCGAAATTTCATTTTTCTGGCTAGTCTCTGTAGCTGAGCAGGCTGGTTTGAATCACACTTTGTCGGAAACCCCGAAGACAGGTTTTGTCGCAACGAGGCCCCAATCATACCAGTAGAGCCATTTTGACAGTGCTAGGGATATCATCCATTAATCTCAGTACCATATTCTACCCAATTAGCGAAATCATGCTCATCACAATAAGCACAAACTGAAGTTCACACTATTCAGTGGACCAGGTGTAATTTTTATTATCTTTTTCATACTCAGAACTCACATTATCTGGTCACAAATTTAACCAGAAGATTTTTTAATAGGGTTTTTACCTATTATGGGGGTGGTTGACATCTTGGTCATGTGACCAGGCACATTTTCCCCTACCCTGAAAGAGTCTCTACATGAAATTTGAGTTGACTTGGCTCAGGTTTCAGAGAATTGGTCCCTTGGTTTAGAAGAAACATTGGTTTTTTATTTTTCACAAAGGTAAAAACACCAGATCATCAGGCTGCTTTCTCACATGAAACAAATGTATACCCCCAGCAGAAATAAAAGGTCAGCTTTTTATCCCTTGCTTGAGTGATGGACTCTTCCATCCAGTTTCGATACAATAATAAAAGTTTTGATTGTCATTGATTATTATAAATTGAATAGAATTTTTTATTTTTATTTTTAAATATCTGCCTCTGAAGATTGGTTTTGCTGTTTAGCAATCACTGCAGGCCCTGACAAGTCTGCCTCTACATTGCTTGACATAAAATCTTCTCAAAGAAGGGTAAAATCTCAGTAATATCCAAGGCCAATATTTGATATGACCGTTTTTGAAATGTCTACAGAATTCACAAAAACAACATGTTCAACCTTATCCTGTATCAGCGCACTAACAGTGTAGATTAGCTCCCTTATTTATAATTAGATTCAACCAGAAATCAGACAAATGCATACAGCGTAAACAACTCATTAAGTACTGTGAACTTATAAATGAAGCATGTGTACTTATTACGTTGCATATGGTATATTCTGAACAAAACACATCCAATGCACTCTGTGTAAAACATAATGGCAAAAACACCTTTCAGAAGCTGGCGACTAAAAGCACAGACACATTTATTGCAAGTTTCGCAACAAATCAAAAACTTAATGCTATAGGCCTCATTAGGATTCTGTCTCAGAGCTGCTTCTAATTTAAAAGAAATAGAAGAAAATACATAATGTTAAAGCAACATGATTTCTAATGTTACCTTTATCTAGACCCCTGGGATATTAGTCATTGTATCTGTAGCACACACCTTAACTGACCTATATTACCTGGAAGTGCGCTCTGCAGGTAAGGTATTTTCTGGTGCCAAATTAATTGAAAAAATACCAACAAATATTAAATATACAAACTTTGTTATTCTACAACAGCTGTTAATATTTAAATTCCTAAAATTCAGACTCTGTCTTAAGAGATCTTTTATTCCAAAATGCTTGATACCTGCATAAAGGTGAGAATACAAGATGGCTGCCATTTCAAAGAATCACACCTGGATTCTGACTTAAAGGAAATTCACATTTTCTTCTTCTTTGAGCAAACATAAAAATATCAATTCAAACCATAAAGAAAAATATAAATTCTAGCCACTAACCTGATCTTGTTTTTATTCGTTTGGATTTACTCCTCAGAAAGTACAAATTTTTTGCTGACATTTTTGTGCATGGAATAATGATAAGGACTTTCTACCTGTATACAGGTGAATCAGTAAGAGTCTGTAAGATACTGAGGTAGACAGTTGCATATACTAGCTTTCAAGATATGTACATGTAACTATATAACATATTTACCTTAAATAATCGGACACCTTAACTATTTTACCATGTTCATCATAAAATTTTACCAAGTCAATTTGTCTGCTTGACGAGGTACAAGTGAATTAAGAGTTAGAATGGTCTTACCTCAGGGTCTGATATACGACAAGAAATCTGCACCAGGCATAAGCATACCTGAAAATGTTATACATCTGGCTCCCTAGGCATCAGTTATGGCAATGGAAAGCCATTTTTGTCAAAAAAAAGTCCAATCTTGGACTGGAGCCCCCTTCATATGACAGATATTAAGCAAAGCTAAAAATATTCCCACCACTACACAATCTGGATTGGAAGTAAAAGTTAGTCATTCTCTGACAATTGAATATTAACTGAAAGCTATGCAAAAAATTTCCATGTGTAGATCTGATTGGCCATAAATGGCAAGCAGTGTAAAGTAAGTAAGGGTGCAAAGATCAAGAATCGATACAATCAAGTACCACACCTGACCCAGGATACCAATGGGAAAGTGACAAACTCACAGCAGACACCACAAACGAGAGCCAAGTCCCAGCAGGTGACCACAAAGCACATATAAAAAGACGCGCTCAAAGACATAGCAAACACAAGACAGAACAAAAACATAAAAGATCCACAAAAGAAGTATAGATATTTGGTTTGCATGAAAGACCCAGGCCCTAACTTATCAATGCATCATCTCCTAAAACATATAAATCAAGATATAACAAGGAGATAAAGCAAAGATAAGGACTCAACAGTAAATAAAACTGAATACCTGAGCAAAAGAAATCCAACAGGTAAACCCCGGTAGGCCCGACAAACAGCCAAAGCATCAGGCCCCTACCATCTCATCAATAGATAAGTCTTTAAGTCGGAACCATCATAGAGTCTGAAGTCCGACCCACCGGCGTGCAATTAAAGAGGAAGGCAAAGTTGCCAACCGTGATTGGGTTGACTACCAAGCATGCAGTCTGTTGCAATACATTAATGTTATAGCCAATCTTTTTATAATGGGAAATTATTTTAATGAACTGCGCTGAAAAATTATTAGAGCCAACAATCTTCTTCAATTTATACACCAAGTCACCATAGAAATCAGGTTCCGAAAGTCCTTTGCTCAAGAGAGATTTAAGTCCAACTTAAAATTTAGAAATCTAATCATAGTATCGTCTATAAAATTTTGAAAATGTTTTGCAAAGTTTATGATACCGATAACCTTGTTTAAGAAGTTTCTGAGTTAACAATTTATTGCGAGTGTTGAAAATGGAAGGAGATAAACCCTGATTAGACTGCTCTTTCAGCCTTCTGTTTAATCAAACCTATCTGTAAATTATTTAAGGTAAATATGATATAAGTATATTATGTTTAAAATCTAATGTTTTCCTCAATAAATAAAAAGCCGCAGATCAGCCTGATTATTCATTGAGTCTGATCAGCATCCTTGGTGTAGTATAATAGCTTTACTTTCCAAATCTTGAATTTCAAGATTCTAGTAAGTCTTTGTAGCTGAGTAGGCTGGTTGTCATTTTACCTTATCAACAAGCTCCTTAGACTGGTTTCTACAAGTCTCTGCAATATTCCAATAAACTGCATCCTATCTCCTTTTCAAAACCCAAAACCCCATTGAAGTCTACAGAAAACATACCCCTGTATTGGTGTGGGTACTCAAATGAGCTATCTCACCCAGTTTTTTTAAGTACCCACTTAGATATAAATGAATTACCAAACTAAGAATGCGCATGTTGAGGGTTACTGACCTCATCCCTTCAACATAGACTTTTTGAGTAAAAAATGATATTTGAATAATGATATCGGCAGTGATGGTGGCTAAAGTAATGATGTCAAAGTGGTAGTGAAAGCAGCCATGACAAGTGATTTCCAACAATGTGGCATTTTGACAAGTGTAGACTCAGACGAGCCTGTGCAGTCACCTTTCAAGCTCAGAAACTCCTAATGACATTAGGTCAGTAGCTTAACAGTCAAAGAATATTTAAGCGACTTGCAAAGGCTCTGATCAGTCTGAGCCTTTGCTGGGCGCATGCCATGGCTCAAATCATCATGATGAAGGTGGTTGTATTGTTGTAGTGAATCTGGGCCTGGCTGGGTCATTTCAGCCTGGATAATTTTGACCTAATATGGAGGCGGCTCCATTCAGTATACTTAAGAGGTTCATTTAAGCCATGAGATATTTTGGACTATTTTCCATTACCGTAAACCTTGCATTAGCTTGTAAAGATTTTTTTCTGTGTACAAATGGTGGTGATTGCTGAAATCATGTTGGTACTCACTGAAGCCACAGTAGAGCATGGCTGCTGAAGCCATGGTGATGGATGCTGAAGTCATGATGAAGGTTGCTGAAGCCATGCTGTTTGTTGCTGAAACCATGGTGGTGTAGTTGCTGAAGTCATACTGGTGAATGAAGCTATGTCTGTTGGTTTCTGAAGTCATGTTGAAGGTTGCTACAAGTCATGATGAAGGTTGCTGAAACCATAGTGGTGGTTGCTGAAGTCATGATGGTGGTTGCTGAAGTTATGCTGAAGGATGAAGACATGATGGTGGTTGCTGAAGTCATGCTGAAGGATGAAGACATGATGGTGGTTGCTGAAGTCATGCTGAAGGATGAAGACATGATGGTAGTTGCTGAAGTCATGCTGAAGGATGAAGACATGATGGTGGTTGCTGAAGTCATGCTGAAGGATGAAGACATGTTGGTGGTTGCTGAAGTCATGCTGAAGGATAAAGACATGATGGTGGTTGCTGAAGTCATGCTGAAGGATGAAGACATGTTGGTGATTCCTAAAGTCATGCTGCAGGATGAAGACATGATGGTGGTTGCTGAAGTCATGCTGAAGGATGAAGACATGGTGGTAGTTGCTGAAGTCATGCTGAAGGTTGAAGACATGATGGTGGTTGCTGAAGTCATGCTGAAGGATGAAGACATGATGGTGGTTGCTGAAGTCATGCTGAAGGATAAAGACATGATGGTGGTTGCTGAAGTCATGCTGAAGATGATGTGATTCCTGAAGTCATGCTGCAGGATGAAGACATGCTGGTGGTTGCTGAAGTCATGCTGAAGGATAAAGACATGATGGTGGTTGCTGAAGTCATGCTGAAGGATGAAGATGATGGTGGTTCCTGAAGTCATGCTGCAGGATGAAGACATGATGGTGGTTGCTGAAGTCAGGCTGTAGGATAAAGACATGATGGTGGTTGCTGAAGTCATGCTGAAGGATGAAGATGATGGTGGTTGCTGAAGTCAGGCTGAAGGATGAAGATGATGGTGGTTGCTGAAGTCAGGCTGAAGGATGAAGATGATGGTGGTTGCTGAAGTCATGCTGAAGGATGAAGACATGATGGTGGTTGCTGAAGTCATGCTGAAGGATAAAGACATGATGGTGGTTGCTGAAGTCATGCTGAAGATGATGTGATTCCTGAAGTCATGCTGCAGGATGAAGACATGCTGGTGGTTGCTGAAGTCATGCTGAAGGATAAAGACATGATGGTGGTTGCTGAAGTCATGCTGAAGATGATGTGATTCCTGAAGTCATGCTGCAGGATGAAGACATGCTGGTGGTTGCTGAAGTCATGCTGAAGGATAAAGACATGATGGTGGTTGCTGAAGTCATGCTGAAGGATGAAGATGATGGTGGTTCCTGAAGTCATGCTGCAGGATGAAGACATGGTGGTAGTTGCTGAAGTCATGCTGAAGGTTGAAGACATGATGGTGGTTGCTGAAGTCATGCTGAAGGATGAAGACATGATGGTGGTTGCTGAAGTCATGCTGAAGGATAAAGACATGATGGTGGTTGCTGAAGTCATGCTGAAGATGATGTGATTCCTGAAGTCATGCTGCAGGATGAAGACATGCTGGTGGTTGCTGAAGTCATGCTGAAGGATAAAGACATGATGGTGGTTGCTGAAGTCATGCTGAAGGATGAAGATGATGGTGGTTCCTGAAGTCATGCTGCAGGATGAAGACATGATGGTGGTTGCTGAAGTCAGGCTGTAGGATAAAGACATGATGGTGGTTGCTGAAGTCATGCTGAAGGATGAAGATGATGGTGGTTGCTGAAGTCAGGCTGAAGGATGAAGATGATGGTGGTTGCTGAAGTCAGGCTGAAGGATGAAGATGATGGTGGTTGCTGAAGTCAGGCTGAAAGATGAAGACATGGTGGTGGTTGCTGAATTTATTGTGGTTGCTCAAGCCATGGTAGCTGCTCAAGCCATGTAGGTTGTTACTGACATCATGATGAGGGTGGCTTGAGGCATGGGGAAGGTTGCTGAAATCATGGGAATGCTACTGAATTCACGGGGGAAGTTGCTGAAGTCATGGGAAAGGTTGGTGAGGTGGCGGTTGCTGAAGTCATAGGGAAGGTTGTTGAAGTCATGATGAAGGTTGCTGAAGTCATGAGTTAGGCTGGTGATGTCATGTTGGTGGTTGCTGAAGTCACGGGGAAGGTTGCTTAAGTCATGATGAAGGTTGCTGAAGACATGAGTAAGGCTTGTGATGTCATGGTAGTAGTTGCTTAATTCATGGGGAAGGTTGCTGAAGCCATGGTGGTGGTTGCTGAAGCTATAATGGTGCTGTTTTTGAAGTCATGGTGGCTGCTGCTGACGTCATGATAAAGGTTGCTGAAGTCATGGGGAAGGTTTCTGAAGTCATGGGAATGCCACTGAAGTCATGGTGGTAGTTGCTGAGGTCATGGGGAACATTAATGAAGTTGCAGTTGCTGAAGTCATAGGAAGGTTGCTGAAGTCATGAGTAAGGTTGGTGATGTTATGGTGGTGATTGCTGAAGTCATGGGGAAGGTTGCTGAAGCCATGGTGGTAAATACTGAAGCCATGGTGGTGGTTGCTGAATCCATTATGCAGTTGTTGTTAAAGCCATGGTGGCAGCTGCTGACGTCATCGTGAAAGTTGCTGAAGCCATGGGAATGTTACTGAATTCATGGGGGTAGTTGCTTAAGTCATGGGAAAGGTTGGTGAGGTGGCCATTGCTAAGTCAAAGGGAAGGTTGTTGAAGTCATGATGAAGGCTGCTGAAGTCATGAGTAAGGCTGGTTATATCATGGTGGTGGTTGCTGAAGTCACGGGGAAGGTTGCTTAAGTCATGATGAAGGTTGCTGAAGACATGAGTAAGGGTAATGATGTCATTGTGGTGGTTGCTGAAGCCATAATGGTGCAGTTCTTGAAGCCATGGTGGCTGCTGCTGACGTCATGATGAAGGTTGTTGTAGTCATGAGGAAGGCTTCTGAACTCATGGGAATGCTACTGAAGTCATGGTGGTAGTTGCTTAAGTCATGGGGAAGGTTGATGAGGTGGCAGTTGCTGAAGTCATAGGGAGACAGCGTCATGATGAAGGCTGCTGAAGTCATGAGTAGTTTTGGTGATAGCATGGCGGTGGTTGCTGAAGTCATGGGGAAGGTTGCTGAAGCCATGGTGGTTGTTGCAGAAGCCATAATGATGCTGTTGTTAAAGCCATGGTGGCTGCTGCTGAAGTCATGGGCAAGCTTACTGAAGTCATGGTGGTGGCTGAAGCCATGGTGATTGCTGAAGCCATAATGATGCGCAGCTCCATGTATTAAAGCCATGGTTGCTGTTGCTGAAGTCATAACATAGATTGCTGAAGTCATGGGTGAGGTTGCAGAAGTTATGGCCATGGTTTCTGAAGTTATGATGATAGTAGCTGAAGCCATGGTTGTGGTTTCTGAAGCCATGGTGGTGACTGCTGAAGCCATTGTCATGGATGCTGAAGCAATAATGGTGGTTCCTTAAGCCAAGGAGATAGTTGCTGAAGCCATGGTGATGGTTGCTGAAGCTGTGGTGGTGTTTTTTGAAGACATGGTGGTTGTTGCTGAAGTCATGCTGTAGGAAGAAGACATGGTGGTGGTTGCCGAAGTCATGCTGAAGGATGAAGACATGGTGGTTGTTGCTGAAGTCATGCTGAAGGATGAAGACATGGTGGTTGTTGCTGAAGTCATGTTAGTGATTGCCTAACTTATAGTTGTGGCTTCTGAAATCATGGTGGTGGTAGCTGAAGCCATGGTTGTGGTTGCTGAAGCAAAGTGATGGTTGCTTAGTCTTGTGGTGGTTGCTAAAGTCACGGTGGTGGCTGATGAAACCATGGTGATTGATTTAGCCATAGTGGTAGTTGATGAAGCCATGGTGGTGATTGATTTAGCCATAGTGGTAATTGATGAAGCCATGGTGGTGATTGATTTAGCCATAATGGTAGTTGATGAAGCCATGTTAGTGATTGCTTAAGATATAGTTTATAAATCCTGGTGGTCATCGCTGAAGCCATGGTGGTGGTTGCTTAAGTTATACTTGTGATTTCTGAAGTCATGATGGTGGTTGCTGAAGCCATGACGGTTTTTTTTGGAAGCCATGGTGGTAGTTGCTTAGTTATAGTTGTGGTTTCTGAAGTCATAGTTGTGGTTTCTGAAGCCATGGTGGTGGTTCCTGTTTCTAAAGCAATTTTGTGGTTTCTGAAGTCATGATGGTGTTTGCTGAAGTCATGTCAATGGTTGTTGAAGCCATGGTGATGGTCGTTGAAGCCATGGTGGTAGTTGTTAGTCATAGTAGTGGTTTCTGAAATCATGTCGTTGGTTGCTGGAAGCATGGTGGATTTCCTAAATTAATAGTTCTGAAGTTATTGTGGTGGTTGCTGAAGTCCAGGTGATGATTGCTGAAGCCATGGTGGTGGTTGCAGTAGCCATTGTGGTTGCTGAAGTCACGGTGGTTGCCTAAGCCATGGTGGTGGTTGAACAATCCTCACCACTAGCATGACTTCAACATCCAACGTCACTAACATGACTTTAACAGCCAACACCACAACCATGACTTCAACAACACTCATTACTGCCATGGCTTCAACAGCTAACACCACTTCCATGTCTATCATCACCATGACTCTAACAACCAGCACTGTTACCATGAGAAAAACAGATAGACATGGTTGACATCATCGTAATTATGATGATTGTTGAAGTCATGGTAATTGTGATGATTGTTGAAGTCATGGTAATGGTGATGATTGTTGAAGCTATTGGTAATTGTGATGATTGTTGAAGTCATGATAATTGTTGTGATTGTTGAAGTCATTGGAATTGTGATGATTGTTGAAGTCATGGTAATTGTGATGATTGTTGAAGTCATTGTAGTGGCAAAGGTTGTTGAAGTCATGGTAATTGTAATGAGTGATGAAGTCATGGTAATGATGATCATGATGGTTGTTGAAGTCATAGTAATGGTGATGGTTGTTGATGTCATGGTAATGGTGATGGTGATGGTTGTTGAAGTCATGGTAATGGCGATGGTTGTTGATGTCATGGTAGTCCTGTTGAAGTGGTGATGGTTATTGAAGTCATAGTAATGGTGATGGTTGTTGAAGTTATGGTAGTGGTGATGGTTGTTGAAGTCATGGTAATGGCGATGGTTGTTTAAGTCATGGTAATGGTGATGGTTGTTGAAGTCATAGTATTTGTGATGGTTGCTGAATTTATGGTAGTGTCAATGTTTAATGAAGTCATAGTAGTGTTGGCGATTCTTCAAGTCATACTAGTAGCCATGGTTGCTGAAGTCATAGTAGTGGCACTGGTTGTTAAAGTCATGGTAGTGGTGGTGATTGCTGAAGTCATGGTTGTAGCAATTGTTTTTGGAGTCATGGCAGTGGTGGTGGTGCTTGTTGATGTCATGGTAGTGGTGGTTGTTGAAGTCCTGGTAGTGGTGGTTGTTGAAGTCCTGGTGGTTGTTGAAGCTATAGGTGTAGAATTGTAGTGATGATGGTTGTTGAAGTCATACTAGTTGCCATGGTTGTTGAAGTCATGGTATTGATGGTGGCTGTTGATGTCATGGAAATGGCATTTCTTGTTGATTTTATGGTAGTAGTGTTGGCTGTTGTAGTCATAAAAACGGTGATTGTTGTTGAAGTCATGGTAGTGGTGGTGGTTGTTGAAGTCATAGCAGTGGTGGTTGCAGAAGTCATGGTAGTGGTGTTGGTTGTTGAAGTCATAGTAGTGGAGATTGTTGTTGAAGTTATTGTCATATTGATGGTTGTTGAAGTCATGGTAGTGGTGGTGATTGTTAAAGTTATAGTAGTTGAGGTGATTGTTTAAGTCATGGCAGTGGTGGTTGTTGAAGTCATGGTAGCAGTGGTGGTTGTTGAAGTCAAAGAATTGGCGATTGTTGTTTCAGTTAGAATAAAGTGGTGGATGTTAAAGTCAATGTAGTGGTGGTGGTTGCTGGTCATTGTAGTGGTATGGCAGTTGAAGTCATATTAGTGGGGACTGTTGTTGAAGTTTTAGTAGTGGTTTGAAGAGTTTATGTGATTTTTTAACTCATGGTAGCAGTGGTTGTTGTTAAAGTCATGGTGATGGTAGACATGTTAGTGGTGTTAGTTGTTGAAGTCATGGTTGTGGTGTTAGTTGTTGAGGTCATGGTAGTGGTGGTTATTGGTGAAGTCATGGTAGTGGCGATTGTTGTTGAAGTTCTGGAAGTGATGGTGGTTGTTGTTAAAGTCTTGGTAGTTGTGATTTTTGTTAAAGTCATGGTTGTTGTGTTGGTTGTTGAAGTCATGGTAGTGATGCTGTTGATTGTTTAAGTTATGGTAGTAGTGATGATTGTTGAAATCATGGAGTTAAGTTGAGTATTTCAGTCATGGCAGCAGTGGTGGTTGTTGAAGTCATGATTGTGGTAGACATTGTTTAAATCATGGAAGTGATGATGGTTGTTGAAGTCATGGTAGTGGTGATGATTGTTGAAGTTATAGTTGTAGCAATGATTGTTGACGTTATGGTAGTGGTGGTGGTTGTTGAAGTTATGGTATCCGTGATGATTGCTGAAGTCATTGAGTTAAAGTGAGTATTTTAGTCATGGCAGCAGTGGTGGTTGTTGAAGTCATGGTTGTAGTAAACATTGTTTAAATCATGGAAGTGGTGATGGTTGTTGAAGTCATGGTAGTGGTGATGGTTGTTGAAGTCATGGTAGTGGTGGTGGTTGTTGAAGTCACAGCAGTTGTAAAGGTTGCTAAAGTCATGGCAGAGGTATTTGTTGAAGTTTCTGTAGGGATGATGGTTGTTGGCATCATATATGGTGATGGTTATTTCAGTCATCACAGTGGTGATAATTGTAGGAGTAATGCTAGTATTGAATGGAAGTGGTGATGGCTATTGAAGTTATGGTAAATGTAGTGGTTGAAGTCATAGTTGTGGTGATAGTTTTTGATGTTATGGTAGTGGTGATGATTATTGAACTCATGGTAGTGGTGGTGGCTGAAGTCCTAGTAGTGGAGATGGTTCTTGAGGTCATGTTAGTAATGGTGGCTGCTGAAGACATTGTTAGGGTGGTGGTTGAAGTCCTAGTAGTGGAGGTGGTTCTTGAGGTCATGTTAGTAATGGTGGTTGCTGAAGACATTGTTAGGGTGGTGGTTGAAGTCCTAGTAGTGGAGATGGTTCTTGAGGTCATGTTAGTGATGGCGGTTGCTGAAGACATGGTAGTGGTGGTGGTTGAAGTCCTAGTAGTGGAGATGGTTCTTGAGGTCATGTTAGTGATGGTGGTTGCTGAAGACATGGTAGTGGTGGTGGCTGAAGACATGGTAGTGGAGATGGTTCTTGAGGTCATGCTAGTGATGGTGGTTGCTGAAGTCATGGTAGTGGTTGAAGTCCTAGTAGTGGAGATGGTTCTTGAGGTCATGTTAGTGATGGCGGTTGCTGAAGTCATATTAGTGGTAGTGGTTGAAGTCCTAGTAGTGGAGATGGTTCTTGAGGTCATGTTAGTGATGGTGGTTGCTGAAGACATGGTAGTGGTGGTGGCTGAAGTCCTAGTAGTGGAGATGGTTCTTGAGGTCATGTTAGTGATGGTGGTTGCTGAAGACATGGTAGTGGTGGTGGCTGAAGTCCTAGTAGTGGAAATGGTTCTTGAGGTCATGTTAGTGATGGCGGTTGCTGAAGACATGGTAGTGGTAGTGGCTGAAGTCCTAGTAGTGGAGATGGTTCTTGAGGTCATGTTAGTGATGGTGGTTGCTGAAGACATGGTAGTGGTGGTGGTTGAAGTCCTAGTAGTGGAGATGGGGATTGATGTCATGTTAGTGATGGTTGTTGCTGAAGTCATGGTAGTGGTGGTGGTTGAAGTCCTAGTAGTGGAGATGGGGATTGATGTCATGTTAGTGATGGTGGTTGCTGAAGTCATGGTAGTGGTGGTGGTTGAAGTCCTAGTAGTGGAGATGGGGATTGATGTCATGTTAGTGATGGTTGTTGCTGAAGTCATGGTAGTGGTGGTGGTTGAAGTCCTAGTAGTGGAGATGGGGATTGATGTCATGTTAGTGATGGTTGTTGGTGAAGTCATGGTAGTGGTGGTGGTTGAAGTCCTAGTAGTGGATATAGTTCTTGAGGTAATGTTAGTGATGGTGGTTGCTGAAGTCATGGTAGTGGTGGTGGTTGAAGTCCTAGTAGTGGAGATGGGGATTGATGTCTTGTTAGTAATGGTTGTTGCTGAAGTCATGGTAGTGGTGGTGGTTGAAGTCCTAGTAGTGGAGATGGGGATTGATGTCATGTTAGTGATGGTTGTTGCTGAAGTCATGGTAGTGGTGGTGGCTGAAGTCCTAGTAGTGGAGCTGGTTCTAGAGGTCATGTTAGTGATGGTGGTTGCTGAAGTCATGGTAGTGGTGGTGGTTGAAGTCCTAGTAGTGGAGCTGGTTCTAGAGGTCATGTTAGTGATGGTGGTTGCTGAAGTCATGGTAGTGATGGTGGTTGCTGAAGTCATGGCAGTGATGGTGGTTGTGGTCCTAGTAGTGGATATGGTTCTTGAGGTCATGTTAGTGATTGTGGTTGCTGAATTCATGGTAGTGATGGTGGTTGTGGTCCTAGTAGTGGAGATGGTTCTTGAGGTCATGTTAGTGATGGTGGTTGCTGAAGTCATGGTAGTGGTGGTGGCTGAAGTCCTAGTAGTGGAGCTGGTTCTAGAGGTCATGTTAGTGATGGTGGTTGCTGAAGTCATGGCAGTGATGGTGGTTGTGGTCCTAGTAGTGGATATGGTTCTTGAGGTCATGTTAGTG
Organism: Loripinus fragilis; assembly: GCA_964019695.1. Taxonomy (NCBI): domain Eukaryota; kingdom Metazoa; phylum Mollusca; class Bivalvia; order Lucinida; family Lucinidae; genus Loripinus; species Loripinus fragilis. The sequence continues at coordinate 59,278,103 of OZ026526.1, forward strand.
ATGGTGGTTGCTGAATTCATGGCAACTATGGTGGTTGAAATCCTGGTAGTGGATATGGCTCTTGAGGTCATGTTAGTGATGGTGGTTGCTGAAGTCATGGCAACTATGGTGGTTGAAATCCTGGTAGTGGATATGGCTCTTGAGGTCATGTTAGTGATGGTGGTTGCTGAAGTCATGGCAACTATGGTGGTTGAAATCCTGGTAGTGGATATGGCTCTTGAGGTCATGTTAGTGATGGTGGTTGCTGAAGTCATGGCAACTATGGTGGTTGAAATCCTGGTAGTGGATATGGCTCTTGAGGTCATGTTAGTGATGGTGGTTGCTGAAGTCATGGCAACTATGGTGGTTGAAATCCTGGTAGTGGATATGGCTCTTGAGGTCATGTTAGTGATGGTGGTTGCTGAAGTCATGGTAGTATTTGAAGTCATGGTAGTGGTGATGCGTGTTGGATATAGTGATGTGGTTACAATAATGTAGACGGCATGGTGTTAATGCTGCTGGTTGAAGTAACATGTGCTGATGATTGAATAATGATGTCTTAAAAGAGGTACTTGATGCCATGGGGTTTGGTTGTGTTGGTGGTTTAATTCATGGTAATACGAGTTGATGACATGGTGTTGGGTGATAGTTGATTGCTTGGTGACTGAATTATGATGGTGGTTTATGATTGACATCATACTGGTACTAGTTGAATTCAAGGATGGTTGAAGCCATGGTATTGGTAATTAGTGTCATGGTACTTTTTGAAAGGTGGCGGTGTGGTTATTGTGGCATGGTTTCTGTTTTGATTGTTTAGAGCTTAGACATACCTTTCATCAATTTTTCAGTCATATCTCCTATCACAGTGTTCCTGCCTGTACGAAAATTCTAACCAAAATCCACCCGAATTACAGGTGGATTACAGGCGAAACTGACATGGAATTTCAATTTTCCAGCTGGAATTGACATGGAGATGGAATACTTGCAAAAATCCAGGTGGGATTATTGAAAGATTCCATGTGGATTTTTCTGATTCCAGCTGGAAACTTTCAAGCACATGGAATTTCTTTCTCAGGATTTATCCACCTGGAATGTTTCCTAATAGTATTTAAAAATCCACCTAAAAACTCTTAAGGACAAGGAATTTTAGGACTTACAAAATTTCTTTCAACCAGTATTTTTTCTCAGCTGGATTTTTTTCCTGAGCAGTTACACAGAAACAGATTTTTTCTCAGTTCAAACTTAGAACTTTTTTAAAACAATTTTTGAAATCTGATCTGTACATGGGGACATTAGTTACCAAGATGTTGTATCTGCAGGAACTATAAACCCTTAAGAGTAACAGCAAGAATTGCATTTGAAAAAGTTGTCTGCTTGAGTCATCTGCTGCATATTATATGCTATACTGTCTGCTTATGTGCAGATCAAGATGGGCCCTAATGGAAATCACAAGTTCTCATTAGCTTCCAAAGTGCTTTAGGCTTTCTAAAAAAAAAAATACACTTGGACCTGCTCTGAAATAAAGTGAAGACTTACAAAATATTGACTTATCAGTTGGACCTAGACCCCCATCCTGATGACCAAAGAGCATATATACCCCCTCCCTTTCGCCCTAATCACCTTGTCAGACTTAGAGGGCTGGACAATTTCGGAACAAAGGGTCAGTCACAAATCACGGATATTTCTCAACACTTAAGAAAGCTTATACTTGTCTAGTTAATTCAATATAGCCGACACATGATTACGAATTTAAATTTGATTGGTCCAATTTTAGGATCATAGTAAGCAACAATGGCCGATGATCAAAAATAACTAACCACAAACATCTGATGATTGAATGTTGAATAATTTGGCTTTGTTTTCTCCAGATTGATGCAATGGCAAAATTAACCCAAGCCTGTTGCACAAATCTACTTCGTTTCGGCCTTGCATTTTACGACTTTCACTTCATGACCCCCTGTGAAATAGAGTTCTTAACTCGAGAGAAGTTCAAAAACAGTTCTTGAAATTAGCAAGAATTCTCGAACTGTTCAATAAGATTTGTACTTAAACTGTTCAAGAACATAAATTAGGAACAATTCAAAAACTTTTTAAGAATTCCTGATGTTCTTGAATTTTTCATAAACTGTTCTTGAACATTTTAATGACTTTTCTTGAATGCTGTGTTGACTCTGGTGTTCTCTTGAACTGTTCTTAAATGTGTTCTTGATTTTTTCAATGACTTTTCATGAACATAATATTATATTTTCTTGAACTGTTCTTAAATTTGTTCTTGACTCTTTCAAAGACTTCTTGAACTGTTTTTTTCATTTGTTCTTGATTACTTCAAAGACTTTTCTTTTCTTGAACATAATATGTTCTTGGACTGTTCTTACATTTGTTCTTGATTATTTCAGACTTTTCTTGAATATTATGTGTTCTTGAACTGCTCTTACATTTATCCTTGATTATTTCAAAGACTTCTCTTGAATATAATGTGTTCTTGAACTGTTCTTACATTTGTTCTTGGTTATTTCGGAGACAGTCCATGAACATTATTTAATATGTTCTTGAACTGTTCCTAAATGTGTTCTTAGGTGCCGCTGTGGTGTAGTGGATAAACCGCTTGCCTTGAAAACCAGGGATCGCAGGTTCGATTCCCGGCTTCACCAGTCTGTTGGATGAGACTTTAAGCCCTGGCTCCGTCTCCATATGACCTTACCTGTTGGTGGAACGTTAAACGCAAACGCAACAACAACTAAATGCGTTCTTGATTATTTCAAAGACTTATCTTGAATACAATGTGTCAATCTAACTTAATTTATTGCACGTAATTTGTGATACCTAAACATGATATCTAAACTCAAACATTTGACCCAAACAATGGACATCATTCACTCTGTGAATTTGGCACTTAGTAATTTGGCACATATAGCATTTAGTAATAATTTTAGGGAAAAAAATCAAATAATATGAGTCTTATTTCTCTATCATTTTAATAACTGATGGTGTAGTGCAGTGGATCAAGCTGATGGAAAATCTGTGAAGTTAAGCAACAAGATCATGGTTAGTAGTTGGATGGGTGACCCAATGGTTTGTATATATTCCAGCTGGATTATTTTTTCCAGGTGGAATTTTTCGAGGTAAATTTCAGGTGGAATTTTGCTAAAAATCCATTTTGATTTTTTGGTAAAATTTCCACCTGGAAAAAAATTCCAGGTGGAAAAATTTGCATATTTCACCTCATTTTGTTACTTTATATAGCTTTCCACCTGTATTCCATCTCATGTGAGGAAGAAAAAAAATCCACCAGTATTTTTTTTAAGATTCCATGTGTTTAAATTCACCTGGATTCCGGCTGGACCTTTTCGTACAGGCGGGCAGCTTCTCTCCTACAGAAATAGTGGACCAAGACTGTATTTTGTATTTTGTTAAAATCTTGGCAGGTTTTTAACAAAATATGACTAAATCTTTGGTTTCTTTTCTGCGACAAACTGATTTCCCTATATACAAAGGGTTCATGATCATACTGAGAATGTTTATCTGATTACTTGTTGTGGATGCAAAATACCGATTTCTAACTGATTTTGTGCCTTTGAGCAAAAATCAAAAACACAAATTATATGTCTTTTAAAGAAAAAGCTGATGCATAAAATGTCAGCTTTTTCTTTAAAAGACATTTCTTTAAAAGTCCATATAGATCATGCATGGTTGATGCCGGACCATGACTGGTCATAATTAGTTCACATTTGAGCACAATTTAAGCATTTTGTGCTCATGTGAGCTAAAAACCGGTGTGTCATGATATAAAGCAAAAAAAGGATTATTTCTAATAATTCATCGAAGCCTCTGCGATGCCATTTGTAACTGTTAGGCAGCGAAAGTCTGTGAAATGAATTTAATTCAAGGACTACAGATTAAAATGCTCTTCAAAATACCCACAGCACAACTTCATGCGATGATATGTAGTGTTTAAAGATTCATGTCGCGGGGTCCCATACATGCGCGGATCCCGAAAATTCCGTCATGGGGGTCCTGACATTTTTTTTAGTCATCAGCGTATTTCGTCATAACCACCTCCGTCGAGAGGCATTGGACCTAAGGGGTCCAATTGCTTCTCAAGGATGGTACGTACCAGAATTTCGAAGGAAACCTATATAGACACTTGTGATTTTCCAGGGGTGTCCGGACCCCCTGTCCCCCCATCTGGATCCGCCCATGCCATACTTTAACTTTAAGCAACCAGATACTCAGACTGGTTGACAGACAAAAGCAATGTCGTAGATACTCGTGGATACTAAGTGTGGTCTTTGCGCTGAAGACCGTTTTCCAAAAAGGCCCCTTTTAACTCATAGAGTGCTAGGTAATTTTTTGTATGCTTTTTTGTCGTCTGCTGGACTTTTTCAAAAAATACCTTTAGGAATACCGTCAATGTCAAACAGTTTGGATCCAGATCAGGCCTGACATACTGTTTGCAATTTAGGTTAAAGTTGCCACTAGCAGGGAACGAGTTGTTTAATTCAATGTAAAGGTATAGGGATCTTCGAAATGTTTCAAATGTCAATTTCCCTGAAATAGGTCCCTACTCCGGGCTCAAAAATAGTACTTGTCCGCTCCTATTTACGAGTGTCTCAGGCTGCAGGGCAAGTGAATATTTTGATATTTCTACTGAAAATTAAATTTTCCCCATGTATGCCAATAAATTTTGTGATGCAGGGCAAGTGCCTATTTTCAGATATTTCGAGGCCTGCTACTGGTTTATAATCCGCAAAGAATAATCCTAACCCTTAAAGCGCCAATCACAACTGCAGCAGATAACAAATTTTTTGACATCTTTCCTAATTTTCTATTCTCATGAAATATCATCCCTTATTTGCTATTTCTGAAAAAGCAGCAAAATTTGAAATTGTCGTCCGCTGCAAATTATAGGTGACGCTTTATGGGCAACTAACCCTAGTGGGGCATGTTACATTAGTGATGACATAATGTACCTTTTCGACTTTTTATTAATACCACGAAAGCACGTCCTAATGTAGTTTTCGAATCATTTTGATAATTCAAAACAGCAGAGGCTTTGTTTTAAACAACAAGCTAGCTGATAATCAAACGATATTTTTTTCAATTCACACAGGCACACAAAACATATGTTATAGGTACTCATTGGTGTTGCCTCTAGGCAACACCAATGAGTACTTAACATATGTTTTGAATGTGAAATAAGATGATGTTTCACCATATTATTTTACCAAATCCACCAGCTTATCAGGCCCTCTGCGAAAGCAGGCGTCTTTGTCTGCTGACAAAATTAAATTACAGGTAAATAGAACACCTAGGTCTGTGAACTGCATTAGTCTGGACCATGAAATCAGAATCCCTAAATTATCTAGGTAAACACTGGTTTATAAGATGTTCCAACATATAGCCCTATACTTTAACTAAGAGCTGTGTGCCCAAATTGACACCCCTTGAGCAATCATACAATATTCATTATTCAATGGGTAAAAATTATATGCTAAAATTAAAATTATATGTTAATTGTTGTAAAATGAATTGTATATTTCCATCGTATATTTGAAAGATTCTGGGATTTTCTAAAATTGGAAAACTGAATTGTAATTCATTCTTTTTAAATGATTTAAAATCATAAACCCAGTTTTAAAACGATATATTCTTTTAATCCTAATTTCATATGTGTTGCAATTAACATATGAATGTAAAGTTTGTAAACATATGCAAGCCCAATATATATATGTAACTTATGTGATTTTTAAGGTCCAATTTTCATGAAATTTTCACCAAAATGTTGAACTATAAATCTTTAAGAATCTTAACTCTTTAATTGGGGATTGTAAGATCCTCTAAGTATTATTTATTATTTGAGTTATCAAAATTAATATTTTAGATATTTATGTCTAATTCAACCAGTTATGGTCATTGTAGGAAGTATATTGGCTTCAAATTGTCTCTTCCTTGTTAATAAACTGCTACCATTACACACTATACTTGATAAAATTTGTAAAATATTTTTTTCTGCACAATGCATCATATTTATATCTTTCTTCAAAAACAGTGTAGATCAAGATCAGCTTCTTTTGTGAATCTACACTTTTTTCATACACATAATGAATCTAATAGCTATTAATATTAAATGTAATTGACTTAAAATTCATTTGCTGAAAGAGAAACCATAAAATACTCAGTGGGTGCATATAAGTATAAGAGCAAGTGTGGTTATTATGTTGAATACAGTAATTTAAATTTGCAATCAAGCAACACTTTCTTAACCCTTTTAAGCCGAATAGTCTCAATTTCCCAATCTTATCAATTGGACCATTTCCATTTCCACTGTAAGGGTTTTTGATGAGTGGTAGTTTTCATTTTCATTCAAATTTTTGTAAGCAAACAGTGGAAACCCTGATCAGATGCCACATTATGTGGCGTCTATGCATGGTTGCACTGTTTGTCTATGTCCCATAAAAAGGACACTAGGCTTAAAATGCAACAGCATGCATGATTATAAGAGCATGCAAGTTTTATTTTACGGATTTCTAAATTATGATGCTTGTCTGCTAGCAAATTTTTTTTATATCTTTGTAAACAGTGTAGACCCTGATGAAATGCCACATAATGCTGCATTCATCTGTGTCTTCACTGTTTGCCAAAGTACCTGTTGGCAGGTAGGTATTTGGCAGGTATCCAGAATGAAAAGGTTAACAATTTTAAAGTTGAAAGTATATTTTATTTTACCTGCTCAGATAAGTTTCATTAATGTTATTTTACACCCCCACCCCCTTTTTTTTAAATTTTAAATGCTTCAACACCTTTCACTTCCCCTTCTCTAGGGCTCTGTATGCACTTGGCAGGGGGACTTTCTAGTCAGCAATTATGACATAGTAACCTGATGTTGTTTTATCAGTGCTCTCACACCTTTCCAATCAGGACACATTGCCTGAAATTTTGGCTCACCTTTCAACATCACCTAGTATCTGTGTTTATTTAGACCTGGTATATACACTGGTGCCCAGATAAAGTGGCAAAAATTTATATAATATGCATCATGCAGTCCAAAAATTTATGGTACTCATCAGAATATACTTTCAAGTCAATTCCCTTGAAGGTCTTTAACTATTTGCATGCTGAGTAATTTTGCATGTTTTTCTGTCATCTCATTTTTCCCCAATAGACTCTTGTTAAAAAATTCTTTCAGGATTTGAAAAAAAAAAATCTGGAATACTATATCAGAGTTTCAAACAGTTTCGATCCAGACCAGGCCCAACATTTTGTTGGGCCGGGTCTGGGTCCAAACTGTTTGCGCCTGGTCTGGCTCCAAACTGATTGCGCCTGGTCTGGGACCAAACTGTTTGCAAAGGTTATAAACAGCAGACAGCAGTAAAGATTAATTTCTCTACAATTTTATTCATAATGGTCATGGTGTGTCTATATTATATTCCTTTTTTACTTTCTTTTTTAAAGATTAATATGATCATTTTTCTGTTATAAAATGCTGTTGTTATTTTTGTTGTTGTTTTTTTTCTTGTGTGTTTTTTTTTTTTTGGGGGGGGGGGGGGTGTGTTGTGGGTTGTATATTATTTCAATTTTTTAACTGTCATAAAAGGGCGTTTTTGATCAATTTGTAAAAAAATATGTTCTCTGTTTCTATGGAATCATTATTTTACCTTCATTAATTTATTTTGAGTTTATTTTCAAAGATTTTCTTCAAAATGATTAAATTAACAAAAAGGCTGTTTCTTAATAATCTAATTAATCATGTACAAACAAAAGTATTTTGTTTTGTTTTCTTCCATTTGGTTGTAAAACTATAAATCAGCATTAAAGCTAAACCATGGGAACAAACTACTATGTACAGATTTAAATCAATAAACAGAAATTACAGCTTCTTCTAACAACCCAGAAACTGGCCATCAAGTCCTAAACAAAGGCATCGCCTAAATGCCAAACATGGGTTCATTAGCATAATATTATTCACATTCCTTAAATGGTACGCTATGCAAAAATCAATAGTTCCACAGAGATCAAGGTCTATTTTTTGCCTAAATCAACCTTTTATTCCATGGAACCATTAAAAAGGGATTAGAACTACATACATAGCATTCCCATTTCTTAATTATTTGATTTAATAAACATTTTGGCAAGAATAAACTGCTGTCCCAAAACAGCAACATTTTTCATAATTAATGCAAATAATTTTGCATTGCTGATCCAGCTCTAGGTAGCACCTGTAAAAATCAGCCACCCACTGCTAAACCTATTAATTTGTGTGAATTTTATACAGGTTAGCTATTATCCATGCGGTTTCAATTAAAACTTGTCAAAATCTGCAGTATCCAGTGGCATGCATTATCTGGATAACCAGGATTCACCTTACTTTTATGATAATTAGAAAGGATAAGCAATAATTACTAGAATCTAGATACATGTTCTGAAACCAAGTCATTTTAACCTCTTATCAAATTGACAACAGCCTCTCATAAAACTTCATAACCATGGATTGACATGCAAAAAATGACAATTTCACCTCAGAAATTTTACATGGTTACTGAATCTGCTGCCTAATAATTAAGACAAAATATGATTTTCGTAGATTTTTTGTTCATTTTTTAAATACTTCATTGGCTTATTAGTACAAACCTTCAAACACCTGTTTTCGCGTAAAATTAAAATCTATTTGATGACCTCGTCAAGTCTCAGCATCCGTCCGCCATTGAAGAAACTTATCATATGATAAACTTGAGTCACACACCCAAATGAAGCCATATTTAATTTCTTTTCTAATCCAATGTTTACCTTATATGCAAAACACATCATTCAAACAGCCTCGGATACAAAAACCGAGGTATTTTAGCAAGAAATTATGTAATAAAACCAGAAAAGAACGTTAACGTCGCCCCCAAAAGAGTGTTTCAGTTTGACAAGTGATGCAGGTAGTCGAAGGTAATACATCACCTAAGAAATTCACGTAAAACATTGTCAGTTTCCATTATAAGTGCCAATCATTGCCAAATAAGGTAAAACATGCAATAACAATGTTAGAAAATGAAAACGAAAGTTGACTGACCGTTTTTTCGTCTTGGATTTCTCTGTTTTCTTCGTCCGCACCTGGCACTTTCCATGATTTGAATTGAATTGAGAAATAAGCCGACCTGGCCAGATATCATTGCGCATGCCATAATATGATGGAGGACAGCTTCCGCCGCAGGTCCTTTAATGTCTTATTAACTTTGAACACCTTTCTAATTTTTACATGTATTCTCCCTGATCAACCTTTATTAAACTTAATACACATTGTTTTATTCCATCTCGACTTGTGTAAACATCATCATTGGCTGAAACACCGATATTAACACGTTATTGCTGAGGTTTAATTTGAGTGACACATGTATGATACTGTAAAGCGGCCTTCGCAGGTGTAAGGCTGCTGCAGACGATTTCTCTTGGTACTTTGGTCTGATTATTTTGGTGAAATGCGCAAAAAATAATTTATTTATTGTTAAAATAGCATATACCGTATAAAGTGTTTCGTGTTTAAGGGATGATTTCATTCTAATAATTAAATCATTCTGGGCATTAATTATTCCAATAAATTATCCAAATCTGGAGGCAGGCAGAAGAAATGATACTGGACAGTGCAGACCCCGATCTTTTTACACTTTTATTTTCACGCGAATGGAGCTCGTTGAAAGGGAGAGAAAAAGGCCTACCAAATCACAAATAGGCTTGACTAGAACATTAAAACATTTAAATGATACTTCTCATTCTTGGCACTTTATTTACAACGAATAACGTTATCTGTTTTATTTATTTAATAAGTTATTTATATAAATTTATTTATTTGTTTATTTATTTGCCAGCAATTTTCTAATTGATTGCATATTACTGTTTAGTAAAGGGTATTTCTCGCCATGCGAAATATTGCGGTACCAGGGATGATGATATTTTAGGGATTTCAAATATGTTAAGTATACCATTGTTTGTCCGCCTGTACGCGGAGATAATGAACGGGCTTAGCGAGTTTATTTTCTCCCGTACAGGTGGACAACCATATACCACCTGCATCAATGTAGCTCTTGCGCATTGCTAGATAGTTGGCAGGGGGCTATAATTACATTAATTTTAGGAAACGTGGCTAATCGTCATTTTTTTAATTAATATTATTGCATAGATTTATTGTTTAAAATATTTAAGTTATGCGGGATATTGTGTTTTAGGGTTATGAAATACTGCGCCCCCCTTTTAAACAATCCCGAACAATACACACACTTATAAACTATTTCGCTTTCAACAACTTTCAGTCATTAGCGCAGATTTTCTAAGGCTTTGTAATAATGATTATTATTCAGGGGTTCAGGGGGTTCGCTCGACCCCCTCTCCGCCCCCGTTTTTTAAATATCCTATGAAAATTGAAATAATTTGGTCTCAGTGAGACTAAATTATTTCATTTTCATGGGATATTTAAGAAAAATGAGATAAAATCAGCAAAGCGAACCCCACACCTTTATATATGAACCCCCTTTAAGAAATCCTGGATCCGCCCCTGAAATTTATTAATTTAGACATTTTAGTACAGTGACCTATATGAAGGTCACTGTTTAGTAGTAGTAATAGCAGCAGCAGCAGTAGTTATTTAGTTTATTTATTTAGTTTATTTATTTATTTATTTATTAAGTAAAAACAAAATCTAATTTAATTTAGGTTTAGGTTTAGATCACTGTAAAAAGTTAGCGTCTTTAATACATGAAGATAATCCACGAGTCGCCGGAGAGTCAACAAGTAGATTATCACAAATACAGATGAACAATCATGCAATAACGGGCTTGTACAATACATGTATCATGCGCATTCGTCTTCTGTAAGACATTGCAAGTTAGGACTATATGCTGTGACATTTTGGCCCTTTTAAAGTATATTAGATCATATTTATAGTTTAAAAAAAACGTCTTCATTTTTTCTTCAAATATATAACCAAACCCCCCTTCCCGCTCCCCGCTCCCCTTCCCTTTCCCACCCGTTTCCCAACCGCCTAAAATGTATATATTCCACATTTTCAATACCCTCTTTCGTTATACTACGGCATACACCATCTTCATATAAGCCCTACCCAACACCATCTCAACAACCCCCATTCACATCGTCGGTCACATTAACAATGATCGGTAGTATAGCTATGCTGCGACAGCACATCACTAAATTATGAATAGGACACAAAAAAGGAAGGAGATATAAAGTATTAACAAAAAGAATAGAGACGACACATGAGGAAAATGAAAATGACTGAATTTATTTTATTTATAACACAAATCTCAGAAAAGGGGTTGCGAATTTTAAATTATTTGAAAGTATTTCCTTCTGATAAATATGCATAGTAATATTTAAGCTGTTTATTTTGTTATGGGCTCGGTTGGATGGGGAAAATACAAAGTTGGATCTTCAATTAATTTTGCTCGAAGTTTTATGCCAGTAATGAACTTCCATTTTCACCACCGAAATCATATAAACACACTCAACAATTTCACAGAAATGTTGTTGTTGTTTTTTTTTTTTGCAAGGGTTAAACATTGTTTACAAGAAAACAGGAATATGACATTATGAGCTTTCTCAAAAGATGTCATAATTATGTATTCAGATTTTTTGCGCCATGACCCCCCCCCCCCCCCCCAATAAAAAAACACACACAACAAAAAACACATTCTCAATGATTTGAAAAATTCATCTGAAACGAGAAAAAACGATGCTTACAATTCACATGGCTTGAATTATTTGTTAAAAAAACCCATGAAACACCACCTTATTTGACTGAATCAGTACTACACACTGTGCAGGTAAACTTCCAAGCCGTAGATGTAAACAAATACAGATACATACAGACTCCTATTGGATTATTAATTTTTTGAGGTTATAGGTCATGTTTACGCCGTACAATGTGAGGTACTGGAATACTTTTTTCGTTATACCTATCATCAATGGATAAATATGCTTGGACAAAAATACATAGTAGGTGACCAACCCCTTACGCTCACATGTCCAGCACTTTTAGCAAAGCTCTGTGCAAGAGATTCCCAATCCCCATGCTCATCAACCTTTGCTAAAGAATTTCCAGCCAGTGCATGCAGTGGCGGATCCAGAGGAGGTTCAGCGGGTTCGCTTGAATTTGATAGCCCCACTCCCCCGCCCCCATTTTTAAATATCCTATGAAAATGAATAATTTGGTCTCAGTGAGACTAAATTATTTCATTTTCATGGGATATTTAAGAAAAAATAGATAAAATCAGTAAAATGAACCCCACACCTTTATACATATAAACCCCCTTTACAGAAATCGTGGATCTGCCGCTGGCATGGTAAAACCAACAAATAACCGGTGCACCCAGCAAAGACTCAGATCAGTCCAGGCATTTCAATAAATGATTGCAATGCTAGAATGGACATATAAAGCATCACACTATGTTTATTAATTTCCTAGAAAACAAAAAATTATGATAAATAGCATCAACCATGTGTGATAAAACTTGAAAATCATCCTTTGCGCCCCCACAAAATACATAATGGAACAACGCAATTTCATTTGACCATACTGGGTGTAATCATTTAATAGGCGACAAAGAAAAGTTAAAAGATATAGCAGTATTATCAGAGAAAGCCAATGTAGCCTACTTCCACACCCTAAACAACTACAGTGGCAATTTCAGTCATGTAGCTGTGACTTTGGAAATTAGCTAGGCCAATTATATTATCACGTAGGTCAAATTAGGTATTATCCTGTCACATTAACGCAGGGCTGTGAATTTGTTAACATTCCAGCCAATGCTTCATTACATACATGTATAACATGCAGATAGACATACCTTGAGAGTGGCAATGCAAATAAGACCAGGGTAAAACAAAACTAATCAAATCTTTGTCATGTCCTTATTCTTTTTCCATAAATATCTGGTTAAAATCTTTCAATTGGCCAATGAGCTATTATGCACACAAGCATTATTTGTGTTAATTTTGACAGTTAAAGCTGCACAATGAGTCTTATGACCTTGGAAATAAGGCCAATGTCACCAAAATATAATAAGCTCACAATTGTATCCACAGAAATAGCAAGTGTGTATGATCTGGAAATGCCACATTCACAGATCACATACCAACCCATTGTACAATGAGGAAGAGGCATCACTGCCAACAGAATCACTGTGTTGTGTCCTTGAGCAAGACACATTATCCACTGCGTAGTACTGGATCAACCCCAGAAGACCTGTACTGACATGACTGAAAAAATGATGACTGGGACATAAAGAATCCAAACCAACAAACTGACAGAGGCACAAACGTAATAGCAAGAAGAGAATTAAAGTAAAACAACCAATTTTCTCTTCATCAGCGAGATTATTGCAAAACTAGAAAGGCAATAAAGAACTACAGTAAAAAAAACCTGTGCAAAACGGTCACCCGCAAAAAGACAGAATATTGGTTTTCAAGACCAATTATCGCTTAATGCAGGTCAAAAGAATTGCAGAATGCTCCAAGGGGAGCATTCTGCAATACTTTCGACCTATTTGTATTTAAGATATTTGTTTTGTCTATTTTTGAGTGGCCGTTTTTACATCGGTTTTACTGTACATCACATAACCAGGACAAAACACAAAAAGTAAGCGAGCAGGATCAGAAAATACCATAATCACACACTGCAAACCAACCCATGGCACCACGAGGAAGAGTCACAGAACACTTAACAGTCACAAGACATCAGGAAGACAATTAAAGTAAAGCAACCAGCTCTCACTTCCCATCAAGATGATTACAAAACTAGATAAGACACCAAGTACTGCATAATAAAACAAGGACCAAACACAGAACCCCCACAAACAATGGGAGCAACAATAAACAATGAATCAACAACAACAAAACCACTGCCGTAGAACGGACAGCAGCCTAAGCCCCTTGGGGGTGGTCTTAAATGCATTTTACTGGTACCGAATCTTCGCCCTTAATTAGAACTGTTGTTGTTAAAACACAAAAATTGTTAAGCTCGCATGGAGATTTCCTAACTAATGCAATGTATCATCCAAGAAAAACAATCTAATCAAATTAACATACTATGATGAAAAAAAGGAAATGGCTGACGACTCACAGATAGTTAGGGCTAAAGAAAACCAAGTTAAGCCACAGTGGGCCCAGCCAAAGACGCGCATCAGGCACCAAACCACGGATGAAAGCTTTATGTCAGGGCCATCATTGAGTCTGAGGCCTTACCCGCCGTCGAGCAATTAAAGAGGAAACCATAGCTATAAACCATGATTGGGTTTACAACCAGACTTGCAGACTGCCGAATGATATCCATGTTATATACAACTTTTTTTTATAACGTTTGATTATCTTTGAACTGAAAATGAATACATAAAGGGCACCAATGGGAAAGCTTTCAAGTTCATTTTCTGCTTAGATTTGATGGATGAATTCCTGCAGTAACACTGAAAATAATGGTAAGATCACCAAAATCAAAATAGCTCTTAATCTTGTCGCACTGATTTACTTGTGTAATGAAAATTTGATTAAAATTTACTGCTGATTTGTGAACAAAAGTGTCAGCAGATACTGACTCTAACTCTGACGGAGACATCAGTATGAATAACAAACATTAAAGTGATATGCACCCTCTTTATTAGTGGTGGTAGTCGTTGTGAAGGTGGTTTGGAGAACGATTGTTTTAGATGTTACAGACATGGCTTTACTCTTACACCAATCCCCACAATGTTTGATTTCTGTGGATAATATGTTTGTCATGAAATGTCAGGCCATTCAAGTAAAAAGAAACCTAGGTGAACCCAGGGTCGGAAACAACTTGATCTTTAACAGTCTACATAGTAAGAACATATCCTGCCACTGAAATTATTCGTCTGTCTTTTATGATATAATCACTGATGACTAAGATGAAATCACTGATATCATAGACTGATTACCTAAATTAATCCACACAACCGACAGGAATCCACTTCTACTCTCCACTTTATAGCTTAACTCCTATTTGATTTGGATGATAGTATCAATGCTTTCCCCAAGTATTGGTTACGTTAAAATATTTTTTATGTTCTATTTGGAATTCAAAGCATTCAGAGGTTTATTATTTTCGCTGAAGACAGGTGTATGAAAGACTCACAAACAGGCATAATATTGTACATACCAATGCTTACGTTTACTAAAAATTACACAAGTAAACCAAATCAGCAAATGCAGCAAAGTGAATAACTGTGAAATTATGATCAGCTGTGATCTACGCTGTTTACATAATAGGATTTATCCGGGTTCATCATATTCAGACTTAAGGTAAAAAGTAATGTATTTTTAAGAAAATTCATTTTAAAGCTCATTGCAGGTAGATTGGTCCTTGGCAATTTCTTGTTATCATAGATTTTATGGGCCATGTACTTTGTTGCATGTGAACAACAAAGGCGCCTTTGTTATTCACTTGTTTGAAAGTATAATATCAAAGCTTACTTCATGCAATGTTTCAATATTCTAGCTAGTCTCTGTAGCTGAGCAGGTTGGTTTGAGTCTTACATAATGTGAAACCCCAAAGACAGGTTTTCTCAGGTAGAGGCGCATATGATGATAGGGAATGATGATGATTGGAAGTGACAGGATCAGTCTATAACTTCCATCAATAAAACATACTGAATGTACGATCATGCGAATTTAAACTTGAGACCAAAAATATTGACCAAAATGATGCAAATGTTCCAAAAGCAAGTGAGTAGTTCCTGGTATGTGATTGTTCCATTTCCTGGTCTAGTAGACCAGGGAATGCCACAATCATATACCACAGACCAACCCAAGTTTGACGACTGATGACTCACTAGACATATTAACTAGTAAACATGTAGCAAGTAAAGATGCTACATGTATATTTCAGTTTTCTTTTGAATGACATTCATCAGGCATCTTTCTTGGTTGCCCAAGCAGATTTTTCATCATGGGGCTTGGTCAAGGTAAGTTTGTCCATCTTATTTCCGTGCTAGTGGTTTATCTTTTTTAATGCATGGCGTCATTTCACTCTCAGACGCGACGTCATGTGATAACAACCTTTTAATGATGCATTTTCTTTTACAGACCGGACACTGTATTTTAGTAGTGTGCATCCTTAAAGTGCTACGTTTATTCTGAAGCCCAAAATCTGTGACCATTGACTCGCGAGTGACTCACTCTATCCACAAAGGGCCCGGATCTTTTATTCTAAGAAAAATTCAAATCATAGCACTATCTTGTCCAAACAATGCACTCTGACAGAGAAATTAATATGTTTGTCAGAGTTATTGTATTAATATTTGGCAAATCAATAAGAAAGCACCGAGCATAGTCGAAGTTAGGAAATAATTTTATTGATTTACGATCTTGTCGGCTGTAGATCTTGTTAAAGAACTAAATTGGACACAAAACATCAAACAGAAGAAATAAATGTCTCGGATTTGGACAAATAAATACACTGTGTCTTAAAAGTATATTCTGCCATTGGCACACCCACCCTCTTTTGGCGTTGTTTTCCCACACTCACCAAACTCATCAAACTGCCTTTTACGAGGATGACGCCATTCCTTGGGTAGCTGTGTGTCTTTTAGGCAACGCGATAATACCATGTGTACACACTTTTAAAGGATCAGACTTTAGGTTATATTCAGCTCTACTGAGCATGACTATTATCATACTCTTAATTTTAAAATGCCAACAATCGTTGGCATTTTAACATTTATTAGCAAGATAAATACAACCGTGATCTGAGAGTTTGAAAGCAAGAAAAGTCTTTACGTTTTAGCATTTAAGTTTTTATGAGCATCTGAAATTTCATGCTCATTTGAGTTGAGCACGAAAATGTTTTAAAACCCCAGGACCAGGGTCCAGTACATATGTTTGCAAAGAGCATTAAATAAATTTGTTAAAAAATAAGGGAATAAACCAATTACTAATTGGTGCCGTTCTGTTCTGCCAATTATGGAAACCTGTCCTTTCGGTAAAAACGAAACCCACCACAGTTCCATGGTGAAAAAATGCATAACCGCTGGTATACATAGATTTGCCCCTGTGCATAAGAGTACGGTGGAAATCTAGATGCATTATTATCAACACTTCCAAGAATGAGTTGACAACATGTTTAAAATATAAACTACTTAACCCTTTCCTTCACGAATATTCATGCTAGGCTCCACCCTCTATGAATAACTGTATAAATAAATTTCATGGTGGTACATAGAACAAAGACATTACTTGTCAGGCTCACTAGTGAATCATATTTCTATAAGCATGATCAGGCAGCTCTTACAAGAGCTGCCTGATCTGGGTCTGCTCTGATTGCAAAAGCGTTAAAAACGTCTCTATGAGACAAAGGTTTAAAATGCATGTGATGATTCTACATTTGTATTTTATTGTTCATCTTACAGGATAAACAGCATTCAGGGAAAAAGATGCATGTACATGATTATCTATCTTAATTTGTATATTCCGACCTGTGGTCCCTTAAATATACAATGGACAATATCATCTTTATTTTATTAATCTGTATGGAAAAATCCATTAGTATACAATGTTTGAAAGACGATAGACTGGTGTTTTCATACTTGATAAAAAAACTTCCATGATGTTATAAATAATAATTAGCTTTATGTTCAAGTATCTTGCTTTTCATCACCAACGCTTCAATCAGTTATTTTCCCAGTAACATGCTATGTATAATAAAGGCAAAAGTCACCATTTTTCTCCCAATTCGTCAAATGGCAGCGGATTATATCCACTAGCAGTTTAGCTTCACATATTGCTTTTATTACACTAAAATAATGTATATAAACGAAAGTAACATATAAAGCCGTAAAAACTGGTGCCTTTATTAGTTGCAATTATACTGCTAGTCATTTGCTTACAATAAAAAAATGATACTGATATGTAAGAATAAGAAATAATTTCATATCATCACTGTAGGAGTTCCTATTTTAGGGTAGCATAGTTAGCTTTGATATTTCAGGGTAATCCCCATCCACTGAAGAGCTAATATATATATTGTTTTGCGACTTATATAATGTGTTTTAGTTAATCATAATGAACAAAAATTTTGACAGCCAATGGTCAAGCGGTAGCACTGTATTTATTAGTAATATATGTGATATTAAGTAATGCATATAACAGTTATATCATAGATGTAGACTGTTTTGCTGCATACTGGCTCCTAGCTGCACTTATCTAAATGCATTAAATGCAATGAGCATGTTGATACATAAGAATTAGATTTAACTTTGTATTTGCAAAATAGGATTTGAGTATATTATAGGGTAATCAGTGCCACCTATAATTTGCAGTGGACGACAATTTCAATTGTTGCTGCTTTTTCAAAAATAACAAATAAGGCATGATATTTCATGAGAATCGTCTGCTGGAAGACGATTCTCATGAAATATCATTTTTATTTCTGAGGAAAGATGTCGCAAAATGTGTCGTCTGCTGCAGTCGTGATAGGCGCTTTAAGTGTTAGCATTGCAGTAACACAGTGAAGCCCCAACTGCCAGAAGCTAACATGAGCCATGTTGCAACTTATATTCTTATGTAAATTTAATGTAGCTTTAGAAAATCATAGTGTACAAACCCCTCGATGGGGGAAGGGGTTCCATTAGCAGATTTTTGGGTGTTGTATATGTTACTATTTGTGCATTATGGTTTCAAGATTTGCATGCTACTCAAGTATAATTTACTGCTTGGCATCACTCTCATAGCATGCCAGCTGAACATATTTGTTTTTGTTTTTTATTAAACCGCATGCTTTTTAGTAAAAAGAATGTGTTTGTTATTAAATTTATAAAGTGGTACAGCCAAAACGAGTTAAGTTCACCAATTGCAGTCAATTTTTGTCCCACACATTTTTTGGCTTAGATTTTCATTTTATGTTAATTTTTTACTTATTGGTATAGGTTAATTAGATAATGATGTCTAAAAAAAGTGCGCATCCAAACCTTTCAATTCATTCAGCCTCACAAAGAGCACCACTAAATTTGAATGTGAACCACGTAACTGTGATGAAATATACTTGTACATACCAATTTTCTTACAAGACTGAATTATTAAAGACCTTTTATAGCATGCACTTCTTCTTGGATCTCTTGATGATCAAATACGCCTATTATGTAGGATTTATATCATGTTTTTGTTTCTCAGCATGGTCTAAGCAGATTTTTTATGAATTGACAGTGGAATTCAACTGTAATTCAATGAGTACAATTATTATTTTACTTGTATTCATCAAATTTGAAGAGTTGACCAGAAAAAAAATTATTGGTTTTGAAACAGTAGATGATGAATATTAAAAATAACATTCTTCTTTGGTATTGGAAATAATAAATTGTATTGTTGTATAAAGAACATTGTGCCAATAGGTCGGTAACGTAATTCACATACCTTACACTCAGGTCTTATTTCTTGAGTAGAAACTCATATTTTCCCGCAAAATATCAGGCTCTAGTGTGTTGCTTAACACTTTTTACATCATCCTTTTCACATTTAAAGTAAGCTGTTGCACTAAGTTTCATTAATCTCGTTGGAATAACCCTTTAAAATGATTAGAGAATAATGATTTTAAATATTCCATTTATATTAAAACTTGTTGTGGCTGACTACAAACTAAGACAATGCAGAATAAATAACCTAACTTAAATAAATGCCTTGTTATGTACATATATTACAAAAAAAACAAAGTTTGCATCATTCACAAAGATACGTCCTTCGCAGAATGATGGCAAAAATGTTCATGGTAACGTAATTCACATAGCAAATTTGCTCACTTCAATTGAAGATTAAAAGTTATAAATTCAAATTAACTATTTTATCTCTCTTATAAACCATAGAAGTTATCAACATAGTAGGTCATGTGAACATTTGTGGTCACTATGATCAACTGGAATGGACCTGGATGCAATTGCGAGAGTGCCAATTTCAAAGTATACACATAAACTCACAATAAACCTCCAGTGGTAGCAGCAACGAGATAAAATGGTTTGAAAAAGAAAAAATAACAATTGAACAACAAGTCAGAAACTTATAATCACCGTCGATTTGTTGCCTTTGGCCCTTTGATTGGACTGATCTGGGTTTTTCGTAGAATGTGAATTACGTTACCTACTTGTGAATTACGTTACCTATGTTTAATCCAGCTCATTTCAAAAACCGTAGGAATAATCCCTTAGAGATTTACACTATTCGATTTTGTTTTTCAAACAGATTACTTTGCATATGATGTGTTGATATCATGAATATCTTTGTAAGTTACATGAATAGGGGAGTTGACGTACCCAGAGCATATAGGTAAATCCATATTTAAATGAAATGACAACTGTATTATGGTTAAAATTAATCTTTATTAACTGAGACAGATTTGCTTTGATTTAAAACAAACATTTTGTTTCAGCTAGTAAATGCATTTAGAGAGGTATTTGGATTTTAGTAAAATTGTAGTAACGTAATTCACAGTAACGTAATTCACAAATCTATGTTTCCACTTATTTTTCCTATGCAAACAACCTCTTGTAAAGTTCTTGTATGGTTCGTTATAAAGTTAGGCTATAGTTCTTACATTAGCTTCAACTCCAATTTTTGTACCTCTTCTTATACAAATAATGCATATAGGGTAACGTAATTCACAAAACTGCAGATATTTTAGACAATCTCAGATATCTTTTAATCTGCGAAAAATAAACAAATGTTTCCCCAAATTCGTTTCGTTTGTCCATGCGCACATTAATCCTCTTGACATAGAGATGTTTGATGTGAGCTTAACACGCATGGTTTGTAATTTGAGAGATGGTTAAATTGGTAACGTAATTCACATTAGATATGTAATAGTTATACCATGGGTTGTCCGCATGTACGTGGAGATAATCCACGAGCTTTAGCGAGTGGATTATCTTACGTACAGGTGGACAAACATGGTATTACTATTTTATACTACCTACATCAGGGTAGACCTTGCACATCGTGGGATATTTCGTGCTAAAGTTGGTAAGGGTGGTATAAGGGACACTAATCATCAGTACAACAAAAAATTGTTTTTCACCTTTCAATCAAATGAGGGACATCAAATAAAAGGTATATATGTGTGTCAATCAAATAAAGTTGAAAACTGCTTATAAAAACAACCATTTGAGCATAATACATTCTTAAAATTACATACTATGACGATGGGACAGCATTTTTGGGCCATTTTTTGGCTTACTGTTGATTAACGTCGTAAGCAATAACTTTTGACCATTTCCATTGCTTTTTATTTACTTGATTGTTTAGACATAAACCTAAACTAAACTCATAAACCTTAAAGGTTAGAAAATACACAGTTTACATGCTAAAATGGGGATCGGACACAAAAAAGACCGAATTGGTTAACTTAACTCGTTTTGGCTTGGTAGCTATTTTCAAATGCCTACGAAAGATATTCTTTTAAAGATGGGGAGCTGGTCCTTGCAGTTTTGGATAGGTCAGTTAATTGTGTCTTTGTGGCAGTATCAAATAAGAGATCCAATAACCAGTCATAAACATTTTAGATAATGATTTACCAGAAATATGGTAGTAATGCAAAAAGTCAAGTTAGTAACATAGTGGATAGCATATTTTTTTTTTATATAAATAATAAGGTTTTGTTGTTTTTTGATTGGGCTATATAACAATTTTAACTTTCAATCATTTAAATGCCTCTTATAACATTTTTGACTTTTAAACATGCTATGTTATTTGAACGATTTTGATGGGCAACATAACAGAAAGTTACAGGCTTACTAGTCAGAAAAAAAACTTGCAAGACATTGACCTTTATGGCAATCATAGTCTGCAAAATTCTCCCTGGTGGGGAGGGGGGCAAAATGGCCTACATCATGCGACTCAACTTCTTCCCATAAAAGTGCAAAACCGGAACTGGAACTGAAGACATAGCCTACAATATAGTTTAAAAATTGCGTTTACGGATTTAATGAATGACCATTTAAGAGATAAATTTCTCTCCGTGCGAAAACATCATAAATTTACCTTAAACAGAGAAAATTATCGTTGTCAGCATTTTCCATAAAAGAGCGACAAACGAATAAAAAGTTCTGTACATGTAGTAGCTGGCTTTAACAATAGAATTAATGTTGCACAAAAACAGGTCGGAAATGAGCAGGGCTTTATATCAGTTTCACTTTTCGCGGTACGCTGCAACAACTACTGTTATTAAGCGCTCACCTTCGCTCGTTTAATAACAAAGGCGAAAACTATGATGGATATTAAACGTTTGACATTTTCCCTTAATTTCCTAACCATCCGTGTAAGCTCTCGTGGATTGTAATTTCTGGCATTTAACGATTATTTCTATTTCTCCCAATAATATCCAATTAGGGGAAGGTATCATAAGCCGGTTCCTATTTAAAAACGAGGTGCCCACCACACGAGAAAATACCTAAAAGAACACGCGAAAACAGAAGACGATCGCATTTTTAAAAGCCTAGCAAGGACTAGAGGTTACCGGTCGACTTTTTAAAAATAAAATGATGTATTTCTATCCCTGAAGCATACGACTGTCTTTATCTTAGTAAACAGTGTAGACGGGCCACGATAAAATGCTACCTTGCATCTGGTCTTCACTGTTCATGTGCGGATCCAGAGGGGGGCAGGGGCCCCCTCCCTTGAAAAAGCACGAAAATATAGGTTTTCTTTGCAATACTGGTCCGGATCCCCTGTAAAGCTACCAAGCCAGCATTCAATGTTGGGTCACCATCGGTCCGCCAGCGAAACGCCATTTAAATGGGAAACGCCATTTAAATGGCGTTTCGCTGGCGGACCGATGATGGCCCGCTTATAGTGGTATTTAGATCCTCTCTGGCCTCATCAACTAAAAAGAAAACACACAAAAAAAACGTAGTCAAAGTTGGACCCCCTCTGAAAAAACTTTCTGGATCCGCGCATGCTGTTTGCCAAAATACATGTTTTGAAAAGGGCTAATGCACTAAACAGACTGCGCATCGTAGCTTGCCTTCAGATGCCTTTTCGTTTGGTGCGACTCGCATCAGCTGCAGAACTCAGCGCAATGCGACGTGTAATTTCGAAGTGCCATTTGGGACAGGGAGATGTTTTCCCTTTCAAAATGCTGCAAATGTTGGAGAAAAAATAGAATAATAATTGAACCGTGTCATTTCGCGGTAGCCATTATAACAGACTGGGGCGACGATTTACCCCTGAACACCCCGCAAGCAGGTTCAGAGGTTGTCCAACCGTATCCAATATGATACGTTGTTGAAGAGGGTACCGACGGCAGCGTTTTCAACGAAGAGCCAGCCTGGCCATCGAGTCTTCATCGCGACATTGACATTAGAATAAAGGACATTTGTGACATAAGTCTCGTATGTCGATATCCTGATATTGGAATTAACACCGAATAGGCGGCAATCGAAAACGCTCTTAACCTCTTAGCAATCGACGAACGCGGATCAAAAAATCGCTAGAAACAGTGTTTTCGATTGTCATTTGTCGCCAGTCGGGCGACAAATGGCAATCGAATACTCTGTTTCTATAGCTATTCTTTTTGTATTTACGTTCGTCGATAGTATTAACGTTTTCGATTGCCGCCTATCCGGTGTGGAATTGGTTTTAAACGAATTCTAAAAGAACAGCTGAGCAAGTCGGCAAGTGCGTTGACATATGCGCAAGCAATAGAATTTTGCCATACACTGTAATTTCATGAATCGCCAACATGCTCTACTTTTCACTGGGTCAAATGAAAATACACGGGCTGTTAGCACAGAGAAACGTCTTTCGAATGTATACTGAACAAAATAGAAACTTTACACTTTTAAATAGACATTTAACCACTTTAACTCAAATTCATTACTTTAAATATTATGCGTATACGAAGGCCACACGTCTGACATGACAACCATGCAAAAAAGTTGCAAAGAAAAACGTAAACATGCATTTTTAAGTCTGGAAGATCATCAGTACGTTATGTTGAATATGTAAACACACTATTCGGGAGTCTTTCGAGTCAGAACATCGAAAATCAACAAATAACGTCCTATTGTACTAATGCTACGTGTACGTCAAAATGATAGTAAGAGCCACCTAAGAGTAATACGCGCGGCAAAGATGTTTAGTTGCTCATAGCCTCGTGAGACAGTTTCAGCAGGAAAACAACGCCAAGATAGACTCACGCATTGTCGTAAGCGGTTCTTGCCAGAAACTGTAAGTAAGTAATAGTTTATTAAAGTGTCACATATCATTTATACATCTATAAACATATAATACATTTTAAAATTGATACCCAGCCAGTATATGGCTTACGAGACACTATTTGTTTGCATTTAACATTTAAAACATATGAAAATCTAAGATAATACATGTACATGCATAAAATTGTTAAAAACAGCAAAGGTGATTACATACATTGCTAATAATGTACTTTAAAAGGACTCTTTTTTACATTTTAAAACGACTAATGTATCACAGTTGATCTACGCCTCCTGTTCATTTGCAATAAAGTTGAGGCTATTTTAGTCTGTAAAATGTCAGTTTTCATTAAAAATATTAGTTTTTCAGAGTCGGACATGGATTCAAAATTTGTATTTACATCTGATGCATTTTGAAAGAGTTCGTGTCTTAAGTCGCTATAGAAACTACAAGAGATCAGCAAGTGTGTTTCATCTTCTATGACGGATGCTTCACAGAAGCCACACAAGCGTTCATTTAAAGGTGTTTTTGGCTTAGTGAATCTACCCGTTTCAATGGCTAAGGGAAGATTACAGCTCCTAAATCGGGCAAGAATGCGTCGGTGATCCCGTCTCATATTTGATTTAACATAACACTCTGTACTAAGGGTAGTTTTGTATGTTCTATATGTGCGTAATTTGTTCCCATTGGATTCATCTCTGCCATTACACAACAGACTATCTTCCCAGTGCTGTCGATCTATTTGGTTTAATTTTTCTCTGGCTTGTTTGAGACATAATGTTTTATTAGGCACTGGTGCTAACATACATTGTAAATCTAATTCATTAATCTGTTTTAACATAGTATTTTCCCATGAGCGCCGCATTGAGAATGACCATTGATGAACCTTATGTGCTGTTCTATCCTCTGGCATAGTTTTTAGCCTACACCAAAAGTTTAAGTCTTGACCTTTAGGGCGAGTTAGTTGGCCAGGTGTTAGTCTATT
The DNA here is from genome assembly GCA_964019695.1 of Loripinus fragilis. Classification (NCBI taxonomy): domain Eukaryota; kingdom Metazoa; phylum Mollusca; class Bivalvia; order Lucinida; family Lucinidae; genus Loripinus; species Loripinus fragilis. The sequence continues at coordinate 59,303,262 of OZ026526.1, forward strand.
TATAGATGTTAGCTCCTTTGTAGATGATACACACCTCAACGTTTCATACCAGACGCGGAACAAATGATTTTTGATGTGTGATTTTTTACTTTGACCCCCTACTCATTCCCAACGCTACCAGTTAAACACACGGTGTTACAGATGTGTTTCAATTACACAGATCAACTTAGAATTGAACACCCATTAATTGGATATGATTTGTTGTTGTTGTTTTTTTACATAGGATAGGTTTTGGCGGAGCTATTACTGATTTAATAAGTGTAAAGTTTCTATTTTTGCTCAGTATATTTTAATTCTAACAAATCTGTGCGATATCTAGCATTTAGCTATTTGCCTGCTAATGTCAACTGATACCTTTTGCAAGCAGTTTTGACCCAGATCAGGCCCGGTTAGGTGTCGGACCTATAATGGATCAAAATTGTTTAAATCCTTGATGGTATTTAGTATTCTTGAAAGATTGTTTTCGAAACAGTTACTTTTCGAAAAAAGAAGTCGACAAAAATCATGCAAATTTTCCATCACGTAAAGAGTTAAGGTACTATTAGTAAATGCCTGTTATGGGGATGGGAGAGGGGTTGGGGTTCGGTATAGTTTTACACTAAGCAGTGAAATCAATGCATATCAAAAACAAATAAAAGTGATATCATTCACTAGTGATTGATATCAGCCTATATTTTCACTGTAGGTTTTTTTTGGATTACCTCTGACTTTTCCATTCACTTAATGCATTTCACTTCAGAACTTCAAACGCCCATAACTTTCTTATTTGTGAACGAAAACATCAAGCGTGGGTATGCATTTTCTTAGTTAGTACGTGACGAATATTTTGGTACCAAAATTATTTGGGTTTGCCAAAAATTTTCGTTTTTGCATTTTCAGCACTTCCTTTTCAGTGGGTGTCACGTATAAATAAAAAGAAAATTTACTTTTTTATGTAAATACCAAATATATTTCATCTTGTGAGTTGAAAACATCAGAACTTTCACTCGTACTGCGCACTCGTGAAAATTATGATGTTTTCAACTCACTCGATGTAATATATTTGCTATTCACCTCAAAAAAAAGAAAATATCCTCTATATACTTCAAAGCCCGTATTTATTTAGACACTTTCTCAGTGAGTATCCCAATATACCAAGATTAAATTTTTATTATGCAAAAATAAATTCCAAATATACCAAAATTTATTCCCAATATTCCAAAATTTATTCCCAATATACCAAAATAAATTCCCAACATCCCGAACTAATTTTCCCAGTAATATTCCCAAAACAAATTCCACAGTTATAAAGTTGATCGCTATGTATCTGCATAAAACTTGTCTGGGACTAAAATAATACTGAGGAATAAAAATGTGATTAACACTTGGTGACTTTCCTCCTCCATTAACGGCCATCCATCGTTCATACAAAGCTACCCAGTGGGGCTAAATATCCATATTTGTGTGTGTCGAAGGCTCTATTCTGATTCATAATGTTTTCACATGAGGGTTATTCAAAATTATTTGATCAAATGTCTTATAACATAGAAAAAAATGTATTCGCTAAGAGCATGTGAGGTTCGATTTAAGAACTACTATAGTAATAGTTATCATGTATACCATGGTATGTCCGCCTGTACGCAGAGATAATCCACGAGCTTTAGCGAGTGGATTATCTCACGTACAGATGAACAAACTTTAAAGCATAATTGTTTAATACCACGTTACGAGACTAAAGTTTTTTTTCATGCCAAAGCCGGTAAGGGTTGTGTTAATCTGGAAACGCTCTAGATCCGTCATCTGAATCACGGATACCGAATATAGGGTCCGTGCCTGAGCTGACTTCTCAGGATGACTTGAGCAAGTAAATATTTGCACAACTCTTCATCTCATTTGCATAATGTCGCGTGCCGGATATTTTTGTCCGGTAAATTATGATGGGCAATCCGATTACTCTAATACCTTAACCGTTTGCTCAAACGAGGCGTTAAAATGTCTTTGTCCTTCTTCGAGTCCTCTCTTTATTATGCATATGATTTTCTCACGATATTGAAGAGCGCAGAGGATGCAATGTTGTTTAGCTTTAAGTTGTGTTTCTTTTTTCTTTTTGCCAAATAAAAATTCGTTTGCATATAGATATCGTCACACCGTATCATTTCAGTGATCAAAATCGCATTTATGTTGTAGATCGTTTTTGTAAGTAATATATTTTTTTTTATAAAACAATCAGTTTATTTTTTCGCGTTTTGTACAAGAATAGCTGCTTCCTTCACATTACGGCTGTTATAGCCTGAAAATTGTAACAACTGTGAAAGCTGCAAATTATCTTTCTTTATTGGTTATATCTTATTTTCAACTTTGCTTATTATTGCTTATGACCATTTTACTATACGTAGGAACGTTAAAGAGGCTAGGTCTGCAACTATGACCATTTTTCTAAATTTTTTATTTTCTTTTTAAATCATTTGTAAAATTAGAATTAAGTTATGTTTTCACAATAAATATGTTCATTATAGCTGAAAACTGCACGGAAAAGTGAATTATCTTATAAAAACAGGTGTGTTTTCTCTTGTTGGTAATTATTTGCGTCCCTCCAATAATTACAGACAGCTAATTTTAACATAAATACCGTTGTTTTGATACTGATAAGTTGTTAAGATTTACGAAATTGGTAAAATGTATACCTGAATTTTAGTTTTTTTACTATGTTCTTGAAAAATAGAAACATTAGTTCTAAAATTAAAAGATCAAAAGTTACAGACTTTGCAGCTTTAACAGATGTTGGTGACAGGTTGCTTCTTCTTTGTCTGCTAGTTACAACTTTTGTCGTCTGCTGATTATCTTTGCAAACAGCTTGGACCAAGAGCAGGCCCGACAAAAGGTCGGGCCTGATCTTGATCCAAACTGTTTGCACTCTGGAGGTATTCCTGAAAACAGTTTTTGAAAAGATTGATTTTGACAAAATTCAGCAGAGGACAAATTCGCAAGAACGATTGCCCACCATTCAAAGCGTAATCAAGGTATCAATGAACAATAGCCAGTGTTAATTACAGCGCTCTGCATGACCAGGTGGTCAGTATAGCACCATTCGTCAAATTCTGCAACGGTCACGGACAGTCTGATAGGCTTATACCAGTCTAACTGCTTTCGTTGTTGGAAAAGCAGGTAGGTATACTCATCAAAATAATTGAAGGACCAATACTATCAATTATAACTTTGATGCATTTTGTGTAGAACGTATTTTGAAAACCAATTTTACGATCTAGACTAAATTTTTCGGACATCTTTGACGCCTTGTTGCCAAAAGAAACAGCAAAAAGAAAATGATAGAAAATGTTACTAACAAGGATTTTTTGTCATTTTAAAACTTGACCTAAATTTATTGGAATGCCACTTTTTTTGTGTGTGAGCCATGGACCACAGAACTGCATGACATGAATGAAAAGAGCTTTTAGATGCTGAAATTTCTGTTTTCGCATGATTTTATGGTGTTTTAATTCCGTCAATACCATGAGAGAAAACTGCCCCTTTTGGCTGTAGCGTAATGACAAGACTATGGATTCAGACAACTGGTTTTGGCGTTTTGTCTGTGACAATCTTTAAACAACTTGTCGGGACATCTTTCTAACACTCAAAGGCATAGAATGACGATTGAAAGTATGATTCTTGATGACCAACTTACACACATTGTTTTCAGAAAAAAACAATGTCAAAACTCCATTGTCAGAGATGAAAATGCTTGCTTACCAGTATATTGAAACTGTTTGAAGTTTTTTTTAATGTAAGCTGAACTGTTTAAAACAAAGTTTAATTTGATGTCACTTTCATTCTACTCGAATGACCACAGAAGGATTTCTTTACCCACCAACTGCCTTTTAAAAGTGTATTTTGAGGCTATGTGCATTTGAGACACCGTTATGAATTGGTACTAATTCTTCACAGTTTGAAATTTACAAGGTGTGAATTTTGCAGTTCAACACGGCTACATATACTAAAGGACTTTTAAAACGCTGCTGATGACGTCACATGGGTACATACAGAATCCAGCGACTTTCTGCACAGTCAAATGAAGCCTATTGATTATTTTTATGTTTAAACTGTGGCGATCAGCTCATTTTAAGAAACATCTCCATAAGCTACCTCTAAGCACGCTTTCATTACTGGTATTGACTACATACACTGGCAGTCATGTGGGTAAGACGTTTTGATGTAAATCATGGCAGGAGATATACTGTCATGTGATCGAGAACGTCTTAAAAATTTACGTTAACGCCCTTAGCCTCTTCCAATAAAACCGGATGTAAAAAATCGAAACTTTGATAGACCCAAGGCGTTGAATTTTAATACTAGACTATAGTAATCAGGGTGGGTGGGGTATGTCGGTATTTTGAAAGAGGTGTAATTATGAGCATACCGAACTGTCAATTCATTTCTAATTTTTCAATGATGAATGTGCAATCGTGAATGAAGCAAAGTACACAAATCTGTTGAGTCAGGAATCAAAACTAACGCGTGTTAACTTGCACATGAATTTGTGTCCTTCTCAATTGACCACCCCTGTCTTAAAATGGATGCCTTTTCAATATCTTAAAGTAAATTTACAACCATGAATTTTCTAGGAAACACTACAACGTGGTTAGACTATGATATGCAATAACAATTATCTCGCTGACATTCTCAGGGTTTGTGAATTAAAAGATTTAATCTGGGTGATGCGTTTTCAAAGTCCTTTAGTATATTATAATCGCCACAGTTTAAACATAAAAAAATAATCAAAAGGCTTCATTTGACTGTGCAGAAAGTCGCTGGATTCTGTATGTACCCATGTGACATCATCAGCAGCGTCACGTGATATTGCAGCCAAATTAACGACTGATTCATACCAATTCTGGGTTGCACATTAAAACCTGCGAGTTACTTTTCAATCGCATATACGGTTTGCAAGAAAGGTGCAAAATTATGGTGATGCGTTTTTAAAGTCCTCTAGTATATGTGTATACTCGTATAAGGGCAGTGCACGTCGGTTTTTAAAGCTTTCGGCATGGTTACTTCGTGTCGGAAGTGAAGCTTCCCGGATGCCAAGTCTGATCTGAGCCTCCGTCCGGCGTGCAGTTTTTTTTTGTTGTGCCCGACCTTTCGAAGAAAAGAGAGCGGGCATAGTATTTCGTTTCCCATCTTATGCACGAAACTGCTCCTACAGATTTATACCGATCGTTTTGAAACTTTGCAGATCATGGCCTGATCTATATGCATTTTGATTTCAGTTTTAATTGTTAATAGTTTGTTCAGAACTTAAGATATTTTTCCGGATTGAGGCCCCCAACACTTCTATACCAATTGTTTTGCAGGGCTTACCCTGGCTCAGAATTTGCTGTAACCAGCACTTTAGCTGGAGCCAAATGAAATTGACTTTAGCCAAGGTTTTAGCCAGAAAGTAGTATCAAGAAGTTGTTCTGTATTTAACTCTTTGCCAGCTAGTGGCAACTTTTGTCATCTGCTGACAACCTTTGCGAACAGTTTGGACCCAGATCAGGCCCGACCAAACGTCGGGCCTGATCTGGATCCAAACTGTTCGACACCCTGATGGTATTGAAAAAAGATCCAGCATGTAAAGAGTAAAATATGACACACTAATAAAGAGTGAAGGAATATTAAAAGCAATATTGGAAAATCCAAAAGCTGATCAAAGTTTACTTTTTCACAGATATGTAATTTTGAACCCTTTAGCCAAAAACTTATATTTGTAGCCACTCTACTTTTTAGTAACAAATGGCTACAATGGCTAATGGCAGGGTGAGCCCTGTTTTGTGAGTATTCCAAAGCGAAGAGGATATTGATAGTGCTGGAGATCGATGGAGGCATTTGTGAGAAACTTCAAGTTGAAATACGTGGACAGATGTTAGTGTCTCTTCGTGCTGCGATGGTCTATATTTGAATCAAGTGATGTTTAATATTGTAATTAAATCAAATGTCTTTGATATTCTCCAGGTGTCGGCGGCTCCTTTGATCAAAGATATTGCTAATTAGTTTAACACCGTACTCGAACATAACGGTAAAATATCACACTTGGGATGACCAGCGTCAGTTCAGTGAGATGGACTGAATTATAGCGTTTAACGGGGAAAAAGAATCGAGAGAAATTGCGTCCACCATTTTAGTTTTATTCTTTAGTTTGCAGTGGCGGATCCAGAGGGGGTTCAGGGGCTCGACCCCCTCCCTGCCCCCGTTCAGTTTAAATATCCTATGAAAATGAAACGATTTTGTCTCAATGAGAAAATTTAAGAAAAATGAGGAAATCAGCCACGCGAACCCCCACCCTTTATACATATGAACCCCCTTTCCAGAAATCCTTGATCCGCCCCTGGTTTGAGTGACCATGTTGCATCACAGGAACTTGAAGTTCGGTCCTTATATTGCTTCTATACATGTAGCTCCAAAATTGAAAACGTTTTGAGGACTATTGCAGTAATTGAAGCTCCTGTGGTTGCATGGCGTCGGGTTGCTTCTTCAGCTTGCCAGTTTAATCCTTTTAGAAGCAGCCCGACGATGGTCGATTTGGGCCGAATTTCCATCTCTCTAGCTATACTTAACCCTATTTATACTTATAACGATGGGACTCTGACCATTATATATAATTTAAGGGGGTCACAGGTCGGATTTTCCAAAATCCTCTATACCTACAAGTCAATTGTGTTAGAAAGTATATGCAACAGACGTTTCTGTTTGAGTCTTTCAAAATGTATTGCTCACCTAGTTCAGACGTCATAACACACTGAAAACAACGACTGTAATGTGCAAGACCCGTGGTGTGCATAGATTAATCAGTAACCGGTTGGACGGAAAAACGGACTCACACCGTGATTAGTGCACACCTGCGATTTGTACAAAATTTCGATACTAAGTCTTTAACTATTGAAGTTATTGATAATTTCCATTTGCATATTTTTTTTCAATTAAACATAGATTTTAAGATTTTCGGAAGTTTTCTACGGGTTGAATCCCCTTAGCATCCTCGTAACCGTTGTGCACACCAGTGGCTGGACAATATCCAAATATACCATGTGGTTCAACAGTTATTAGCATTTTCACTTTCTAATCACAACCGGTCGGACTAATGCTCAGCAAAACCTTGTCCATAAAAAGTGTTGCACGCATGTCAGTGGTTAGACAATGTTGACATGCATACTTATTCAAAATCTGATAAAAAATATACCATATGGTCCAAGAGTTATGAGCATTTTCATCTACTGGTAACTGACGGACGGGCGGGTCGTGTAATTAGATAAGGATGGTATACTGCGCATATGTTTTCATTGAAACTGACTTTCATAAAGGGTACGTAATAAAAACTTTGTATACCTTGCTATAAAATATTTGCAAATAGATTGGACCCAGATCTGGACCGACAAAATAGTCGGTCCTGATTTGTATCCAAACCGTATGACACTCTGATGGTGTCCATGAAAGAATTATTTGAAAGTTTTAATTTTGAAGTCAGCAGAATCATGAAAAGAGCTAAGAGTCAAAGGTCAGAACGAATGAAACCTGAAACATGGCATCATATTGTGGCACCAAATGTTCGACCAGATGAAACGAGCAAGTTATATTTATATTTGCGGCATAAAAATAACCACGGTCTGTTGATTGTTTTTATAACGGACCGCCAATATTGAATGATTTTACCGGAACAATTTGATATGGAGAATCTCTATTATAATCTTATTTAGTTCGAACAGTGCTGCTTTCAGTACCATTAATTACCGTTTGATGTTTCCAGAGAGTGAGCATCAATTGTCATATTAAATTTATTGAACCGAATTGTACGAAAAGGGTCCGTTCATAGCGAAGCAGTATGTCCTCCTCTCTATAAGACGAAGTTATACCAACCACACCAACTTAAGCACGAACTATCTCGTGAAGTGCAAGGTCTGCACTGTTGTGGATGGTTATACAATAGTTATACAATGACTGTCCATCTGTACGTGAGATAATCCACGAGCTAAAGCTCGTGGATTATCGCCAGGTACAGGAGGACTAGCCATGGTATTATGACTATTACTTTTATATGCTCTCATTCACCATTACATGTTACATGTTCCCAATTTGCACACATTTATTAAGTCTATTTTCATCGATATTCCTCAACTACCAAGCTCGGACTGTGCATACGCGCAGGGCAATCAGGGTATTCGTTGTGCGCATATCTGATAAGCGATATATATGGAACTCATTGCAAACTGGAAACCGACAACAAGTGCATGGCACCCCAAACAAATGAACGATCAGGAACTGTTTTACGGGAGCTCAGTGGCTAAGTGGTAGAGTGCTTGACTCGAGACCGAGGGGCCGCTTGTTCGAGCCTCATCGGTGTCACTGGGTTGTGGTCCTTGAGCAAGACACATTTATTCTAGCTTAGTACTGGTTCAACCCAGGAAGACCCGTCCCTGTTTAGCTGAAAGATTGTTGATGGGACGTAAAGAATCAAATCAAACAAACAAATCATACTTATGGTACCAAAACCGGAAGCGTCAGAAGAACATTGGTAAATATATCTACAAAAACCGAGGACTAGTTATATGCAACACAAACGTAGAAATACATGCGTATACAGTTTTTGTTGGCTCAAAGACGTGTGTGAGGTACAGTCTAATGCAGAATTTGACGCGGGCCTGATACAGATTGAATTTCCCAGCGCCTGGTGATCAAAGATTGCCTCACTGGTCGACAGATGTGACCGTTTCAAGGAAACAGGTAAATATAATTAGAATCGAACGGCTCACTACGATCCCAACCCAAGACCATCGTCGTGAATACGCCGGGAGTCTGGTCAGTGTTGCTTTTCATCCATAGAAACGACAGGCCCCGAGGTTATGAAACTTTAAATTTTAACTGCTCATATTAACTAAAATGCTAAAAAAATAAAGACTTTTCAAGCTTTCAAACTCTCCGATGATATTCTTTATCATGGTAAGGAATGTTAAAATGCCAACAATGGTTGACATTTTAACATTTTTGAGCATGATAAGTTCATGCTTAGGTGAGTTGAGCATGAAAAAGTTTTTAACCTCGGGACATGAGCCCATTCTGGTTGGTTGGTTTGTTGCTTTACGTCCCTGTAAACATGTATGGTCATGTCGGGAAAGTCAGTTCACCTAATCACACTTTTCCTGGGCAAGCTTGAACAAGCTTCGTGCTGGGAGTGCAGTGGCTCAGTGGTAGAGTGCTTGACTCGAGACCGAGGGGCCGCGGGTTCGAGCCTCGCCGGCGTCACTGCGTTGTGTCCTTGAGCAAAACACATTAATCCTAGCTTAGTACTGGTTCAACCCAGGAAGACCCGTCCCTACATAACTGAAAGATTGTTGATGGAACGTAAAGAAACAAATCAAACAAACAAACAAGCTTCGTGCTTCGTGCACATACTTCCGCTTATAACTGACAACAACCATTCTTGAATGAATCAGCGGAAGGGAGGAAAATGACGTAGAAATTATTTCAGATCAATCTCACCGGGCCGACCCCTGGACACGCACCTGTAGTCAGACTCGCTACTGATTGCGCTACGCGGTCCGGTTTTTACAAGCTTGTCAACGTGTAAAAGTGTGCATTCCCAGCCAACACACAGTATCGGGCCACCATATAGGCCCACTCGAATTGTGTTTCGCTAGAGGGCCGATGGTGGCCCCCTTTTTATTAAGTGTTTACCGAGTTTCACGTCTGGTTCCTGATGCCAATTCTCGTCGGACACAGGTAAATTTAATTATATTCCAATATAAATGACGAGTAAAGCAGGTAATTTAATTACCATATCGAATGCTGCCTGATAAAGTGGTCTCGTTGCAGTGGAATATGAGCACATATGGCATGATAACCACCCCATCTAACAAAATAGGCATTTACTCATATGCTATTTTTTTTTCATTTTTTTCTTTTTCAAAAGTCACCTTAAAAAGGTTCATTTCGCATAGATCTGTGTCTATCTTCAGAGTGTCAGTGTGGATTCAGTATCAGGTCCGACGGTTTTGTCGGGCCTGCGTTTTGTGTTCAGATTGTTTGCAGATGACAAAAGGAGGTTAACCCATAGAGCGCCAGCTATAATTTGCAGCAGGCGACAATTTCAAATTTTGCTCCTTTTTTCAAAAATAATAAGCAAGGCATGCTATTTCATAAGAATCTTTTGCTGCTTATAGACAATTCTCGTGAAGTATTATAACTTATTTTTATTTTCGAAAATTAGGAAAGATGTCACACAATTTGTCGCCTGCTGCAGTCGTGATGGTAAACAACTTATTAAATCTGCCCGATGGAATACTGCATCTTCACTGTTTGCTTAAGACGAAAAATCTTCAGAGTTTTATTTTGAAATTATTACCTGTCACTGTGACCCCTTGATTTATAGAAAAGAACATTCCAATTTTATATTGTATAAAACCAGTAGGAAGAATCTATTAGTTCATAAAGGGATAAAAAGCCATCTGGATTGATCTCACACATGAAAAGACTGACCGTAAAGTAAAACCATGTTCGATCCCCGGCTCCACCAGTCTGTCGGGTGAAAGTTAAAGCTGTGGCCCCATGTCTCTGGGACGTTTTAAACCAGAACCACTGTCGGTTGATCCCTCGGGTGCTTTCGATATAAAATAAACACACAAAACCATAAACCCTCCTGGTCCAGATCAGGTTACTGCCAAGTTTAAGCCAAATAGAATCAATTGGACCAGTCAAACGTTTAAGGATTGTCGGGTAATATTTTTTATTTTAATAGAAAATTCAGTACACAAACAGCGAAGAGCCTGACCAGTCGTCGCGTTCTGCTGCGTCTGATCGGAGTCTGGGCTGTTAGCCAATGTCCCACACAAAAGAAGCTAGGCATACTGTACACAATTTTTTTCAATATAAGGGACACAACTATTGTAAAAATATAAGCTTTACTTGTACACTTATGCTTCCCCTTGTCTTCCTTTGGGACCAGTCTTTATCAACAGTTATGAGGGCCTATTGTGGTTGAAAGTTTCTGCAAAGACTCATTCTGAAAGTTTCCTTTCATCTGTCTGCTTCCTACCACCAATAAAGTCAACCCGGAATATTGACCATAATGGAACCGTGACATGTGATTTCCAACAATGTGGCATTTTGACAAGTGTAGACTCAGGCGAGCCTGTGGAGCCTCCTTTTAAGCTTAGAAATTCCAAATGGTGTTCAGTCAGTAGCTCAACACTCATAGAATACTCAAGCAACTAGCAAAGGCTCTGACCAGTTGGTCCGAGCCTTTGCTGGTCGCACATACCACATTGCTGGAAATCTCATGCCGGGGCTCAAATACGAGTTTTTCGACAAATTGTTGTGTCAAATTCACATATACTGTAAAAACTCAAATTGTTGTGTCAAATTCACATATACTGTAAAAACTCAGTTTTTTCTATGTGGCGATTACACTGCTCGTTGTTCAAAATTTAGATGATCATATTCCTGGCGTTGATAGAGTCTTGGAGCGATGGAGCGTTGTGGATTTTACTCTGGATGGATATGGTTAATTTTTCTGTGACTTTCTGTAGCATACTGAATGGACGAAACTTGACTTCGAACCATTTCACATACATATGCCCAAATGAAAGTTCAGTTGTAGATACATCTAGCACACCTGGTGATTTCCTTGCTGGAAGGATTAGGGACGTGAACTACTGTATTAAAAAGCTTGAAAATGATACAACTACACAGGACTCCATAAATTATATATATGAGCCGCGACATGAGATTTCCAACAATGTGCGCCCATCAAAGCCTCAGATCAGCCTGCGCATACGCGCAATCTGACCAGAGCCTTTGCTAGTCGCTTGAATATTCTATGATTATTACGCTACTGACTGAACACCATTTGGAGTCTCTAAACTAAAAAGGGGACTGCACAGGCTCGTCTGAGTCTACACTTGTCAAAATGCCACATTGTTGTAAACCACATGTCGTGGCTCATATCAGAATCATATCAGGATTTCGCATGTACGATCAGGTCAGAGATGAAAGATGAATTAAGCTTTAAGGAAATTTGTTGGTCAAGTACTGGAAGTAGTAAAAGAAGGCAAACTCATGGTGGAATACTGAACTAAGTATGTTATGGTATGAAGGGGAAGGGTCGTAACTAATGCTGTGAGAACGTGTGACCCAACCCCATTGCTGTATCATATTTGGCAATACAATATGTTAAAACTATGGAATGAACTATGCAATGCTGAAAAAGATATGCTTCATTTAAATTGTCAAGCAAAAAGTAAAAAGAGCGGTATTTACATTTAAGAGGAAAACTTTCGAAAGATGTGTGCAGAGAGAAAATAGAAAGTTCTGGAGACTTTAAGGAAAATGAAATTGAATCTTTGGTGGTTACAGACTAGAGCGATATTTACATTTATGAGGAAAACTTTCGACAGATATATGCAGAGAAAAAAGAAAGTTCTGGAGCCTAAGCAAAGCGAAAATGAATCTTTGGTGGTTACAGATAGTAAAGACTTTTGGGCTCGTGGACGATGACCATTTTCACGCCATCACGAGCATTACTGGTTTTCAGTTGTAGATAATTCCGCGAAACATGCCTTAAACATAACGATCACAAAGAGAAATATGCACGTGACACCTCAGGTATCTTACTGTCCAACAACAGGTGAAATGTCAAGATTGCAATATGAACTGTAGGTCATTAAATTGTAATAAAACACAAACAAGCAACTGTGCACAAAAAAGAAAAATTCAAAGAAAAAAGTAGCAGAGCACTCCAGTACTAAAATGGTGGAAACGCCCCATATGCTATTAAGTGTTGAGAACTGATAAACGAAAAAAGCCCATGAGTGTGGAGATTACCTGTGCAGTAGCTGTGATAAGTATGTGATTGATGATCATAAGTGCTACCTGAGAAACGAAAGTAAGTAAGGGTGCAAAGATCAGGAATCGATTCAATCAAGTACCACACCTGACCCAGGATACCAATGGGAAAGTGACAAACTCATAGTAGACACCACAAACGAGAGCCAAGAGGTCAGCCCTTTCCCAGCAGGTGACCACAAAGCACATATAAACAGACGCGTACAAAGACATAGCAAACAAAAGACAGAACAAAAACATAAAAGATCCACAAAAGAAGTACCGCCTTGGAACGGTCAGTAAAATATCAGACGTCAATGAGTGTAGAGAATACCTGTGCAGTAGCTGTGATAAGTATGTGACTGATGATCATAAGTGCTACCTGAGAAACGAGAGACGTCCATGAGGGTAGAGAATACCTGTGCAGTAGCTGTGATAAGTATGTGATTGATGATCATAAGTGCTACCTGAGAAACGAAAGACGTCCATGAGTGTAGAGAATACCTGTGCAGTAGCTGTGATAAGTATATGATTGATGATGATAAGTGCTACCTGAGAAACGAAAGACGTCCATGAGGGTAGAGAATACCTGTGCAGTAGCTGTGATAAGTATGTGATTGATGATCATAAGTGCTACCTGAGAAACGAAAGATGTCCATGAGTGCAGAGAATACCTGTGCAGTAGCTGTGATAAGTATATGACTGATGATCATAAGTGCTACCTGAGAAACGAAAGACGTCCATGAGTGTAGAGAATACCTGTGCAGTAGCTGTGATAAGTATGTGACTGATGATCATAAGTGCTACCTGAGAAACGAAAGACGTCCATGAGTGTAGAGAATACCTGTGCAGTAGCTGTGATAAGTATATGATTGATGATCATAAGTGCTACCTGAGAAACGAAAGATGTCCATGAGTGTAGAGAATACCTGTGCAGTAGCTGTGATAAGTATGTGACTGATGATCATAAGTGCTACCTGAGAAACGAAAGACGTCCATGAGTGTAGAGAATACCTGTGCAGTAGCTGTGATAAGTATGTGACTGATGATCATAAGTGCTACCTGAGAAACGAAAGATGTCCATGAGTGTAGAGAATACCTGTGCAGTAGCTGTGATAAGTATATGATTGATGATCATAAGTGCTACCTGAGAAACGAAAGATGTCCATGAGTGTAGAGAATACCTGTGCAGTAGCTGTGATAAGTATGTGACTGATGATCATAAGTGCTACCTGAGAAACGAAAGACGTCCATGAGGGCAGAGAATACCTGTGCAGTAGCTGTGATAAATATATGATTGATGATCATAATTGCTACCTGAGAAACGAAAGACGTCCATGAGTGTAGAGAATACCTGTGCAGTAGCTGTGATAAGTATGTGACTGATGATCATAAGTGCTACCTGAGAAACGAAAGATGTCCATGAGTGTAGAGAATACCTGTGCAGTAGCTGTGATAAGTATGTGATTGATGATCATAAGTGCTACCTGAGAAACGAAAGACGTCCATGAGGGTAGAGAATACCTGTGCAGTAGCTGTGATAAGTATATGATTGATGATCATAAGTGCTACCTGAGAAACGAAAGACGTCCATGAGTGTAGAGAATACCTGTGCAGTAGCTGTGATAAGTATATGACTGATGATCATAAGTGCTACCTGAGAAACGAAAGATGTCCATGAGTGCAGAGAATACCTGTGCAGTAGCTGTGATAAGTATGTGATTGATGATCATAAGTGCTACCTGAGAAACGAAAGACGTCCATGAGTGCAGAGAATACCTGTGCAGTAGCTGTGATAAGTATATGATTGATGATCATAAGTGCTACCTGAGAAACGAAAGACGTCCATGAGGGTAGAGAATACCTGTGCAGTAGCTGTGATAAGTATGTGACTGATGATCATAAGTGCTACCTGAGAAACGAAAGACGTCCATGAGTGTAGAGAATACCTGTGCAGTAGCTGTGATAAGTATATGATTGATGATCATAAGTGCTACCTGAGAAACGAAAGACGTCTAGAGTGTAGAGAATACCTGTGCAGTAGCTGTGATAAGTATATGATTGATGATCATAAGTGCTACCTGAGAAACGAAAGATGTCCATGAGTGCAGAGAATACCTGTGCAGTAGCTGTGATAAGTATGTGATTGATGATCATAAGTGCTACCTAAGAAACGAAAGATGTCCATGAGTGTAGAGAATACCTGTGCAGTAGCTGTGATAAGTATGTGATTGATGATCATAAGTGCTACCTGAGAAACGAAAGACGTCCATGAGTGTGAAGAATACCTGTGCAGTAGCTGTGATAAGTATGTGATTGATGATCATAAGTGCTCCCTGAGAAACGCAAGACGTCCATGAGTGTAGAGAATACCTGTGCAGTAGCTGTGATAAGTATGTGATTGATGATCATAAGTGCTACCTGAGAAACGAAAGATGTCCATGAGTGTAGAGAATACCTGTGCAGTAGCTGTGATAAGTATGTGATTGATGATCATAAGTGCTACCTGAGAAACGAAAGATGTCCATGAGTGCAGAGAATACCTGTGCAGTAGCTGTGATAAGTATGTGATTGATGATCATAAGTGCTACCTGAGAAACGAAAGACGTCCATGAGTGTAGAGAATACCTGTGCAGTAGCTGTGATAAGTATATGACTGATGATCATAAGTGCTACCTGAGAAACGAAAGACGTCCATGAGTGTAGAGAATACCTGTGCAGTAGCTGTGATAAGTATGTGATTGATGATCATAAGTGCTACCTGAGAAACGAAAGATGTCCATGAGTGTAGAGAATACCTGTGCAGTAGCTGTGATAAGTATATGATTGATGATCATAAGTGCTACCTGAGAAACGAAAGACGTCCATGAGTGTAGAGAATACCTGTGCAGTAGCTGTGATAAGTATATGATTGATGATCATAAGTGCTACCTGAGAAACGGAAGATGTCCATGAGTGTAGAGAATACCTGTGCAGTAGCTGTGATAAGTATGTGATTGATGATCATAAGTGCTACCTGAGAAACGAAAGACGTCCATGAGTGTAGAGAATACCTGTGCAGTAGCTGTGATAAGTATGTGATTGATGATCATAAGTGCTACCTAAGAAACGAAAGATGTCCATGAGTGTAGAGAATACCTGTGCAGTAGCTGTGATAAGTATGTGATTGATGATCATAAGTGCTACCTGAGAAACGAAAGATGTCCATGAGTGTAGAGAATACCTGTGCAGTAGCTGTGATAAGTATGTGATTGATGATCATAAGTGCTACCTGAGAAACGAAATACGTCCATGAGTGTAGAGAATACCTGTGCAGTAGCTATGATAAGTATATGATTGATGATCATAAGTGCTACCTGAGAAACGAAAGATGTCCATGAGGGTAGAGAATACCTGTGCAGTAGCTGTGATAAGTATGTGATTGATGATCATAAGTGCTACCTGAGAAACGAAAGACGCCCATGAGTGTAGAGAATACCTGTGCAGTAGCTGTGATAAGTATATGATTGATGATCATAAGTGCTACCTGAGAAACGAAAGACGTCCATGAGTGTAGAGAATACCTGTGCAGTAGCTGTGATAAGTATATGATTGATGATCATAAGTGCTACCTGAGAAACGAAAGACGTCCATGAGTGTAGAGAATACCTGTGCAGTAGCTGTGATAAGTATGTGATAGATGATCATAAGTGCTACCTGAGAAACGAAAGACGTCCATCAGTGTGAAGAATAACTGTGAAGTAGCTGTGATAAGTATGTGATTGATGATCATAAGTGCTACCTGAGAAACGAAAGACGTCCATGAGTGTAGAGAATACCTGTGCAGTAGCTGTGATAAGTATGTGATTGATGATCATAAGTGCTACCTGAGAAACGAAAGATGTCCATGAGTGTAGAGAATACCTGTGCAGTAGCTGTGATAAGTATGTGATTGATGATCATAAGTGCTACCTGAGAAACGAAAGATGTCCATGAGTGTAGAGAATACCTGTGCAGTAGCTGTGATAAGTATATGATTGATGATCATAAGTGCTACCTGAGAAACGAAAGACGCCCATGAGGGTAGAGAATACCTGTGCAGTAGCTGTGATAAGTATGTGACTGATGATCATAAGTGCTACCTGAGAAACGAAAGATGTCCATGAGTGTAGAGAATACCTGTGCAGTAGCTGTGATGAGTATATGATTGATGATCATAAGTGCTACCTGAGAAACCAAAGACGTCCATGAGTGTAGAGAATACCTGTGCAGTAGCAGTGATAAGTATATGATTGATGATCATAAGTGCTACCTGAGAAACGAAAGATGTCCATGAGTGTAGAGAATACCTGTGCAGTAGCTGTGATAAGTATGTGATTGATGATCATAAGTGCTACCTGAGAAACGAAAGACGTCCATGAGGGTAGAGAATACCTGTGAAGTAGCTGTGATAAGTATGTGACTGATCATCATAAGTGCTACCTGAGAAACGAAAGACGTCCATGAGTGTAGAGAATACCTGTGCAGTAGCTGTGATAAGTATGTGATTGATGATCATAAGTGCTACCTGAGAAACGAAAGATGTCCATGAGTGTAGAGAATACCTGTGCAGTAGCTGTGATAAGTATGTGATTGATGATCATAAGTGCTACCTGAGAAACGAAAGATGTCCATGAGTGCAGAGAATACCTGTGCAGTAGCTGTGATAAGTATGTGATTGATGATCATAAGTGCTACCTGAGAAACGAAAGATGTCCATGAGTGTAGAGAATACCTGTGCAGTAGCTGTGATAAGTATGTGACTGATGATCATAAGTGCTACCTGAGAAACGAAAGATGTCCATGAGAGTAGAGAATACCTGTGCAGTAGCTGTGATAAGTATATGATTGATGATCATAAGTGCTACCTGAGAAACGAAAGATGTCCATGAGTGCAGAGAATACCTGTGCAGTAGCTGTGATAAGTATGTGATTGATGATCATAAGTGCTACCTGAGAAACGAAAGATGTCCATGAGTGTTAAGAATACCTGTGCAGTAGCTGTGATAAGTATGTGACTGATGATCATAAGTGCTACCTGAGAAACGAAAGACGTCCATGAGTGTAGAGAATACCTGTGCAGTAGCTGTGATAAGTATGTGATTGATGATCATAAGTGCTACCTGAGAAACGAAAGACGTCCATGAGGGTAGAGAATACCTGTGCAGTAGCTGTGATAAGTATGTGATTGATGATCATAAGTGCTACCTGAGAAACGAAAGACGTCCATGAGTGTAGAGAATACCTGTGCAGTAGCTGTGATGAGTATGTGATTGATGATCATAAGTGCTACCTGAGAAACGAAAGATGTCCATGAGTGTAGAGAATACCTGTGCAGTAGCTGTGATAAGTATGTGATTGATGATCATAAGTGCTACCTGAGAAACGAAAGATGTCCATGAGTGCAGAGAATACCTGTGCAGTAGCTGTGATAAGTATGTGATTGATGATCATAAGTGCTACCTGAGAAACGAAAAATGTCCATGAGTGTAGAGAATACCTGTGCAGTAGCTGTGATAAGTATGAGACTGATGATCATAAGTGCTACCTGAGAAACGAAAGATGTCCATGAGAGTAGAGAATACCTGTGCAGTAGCTGTGATAAGTATATGATTGATGATCATAAGTGCTACCTGAGAAACGAAAGATGTCCATGAGTGCAGAGAATACCTGTGCAGTAGCTGTGATAAGTATGTGATTGATGATCATAAGTGCTACCTGAGAAACGAAAGATGTCCATGAGTGTAAAGAATACCTGTGCAGTAGCTGTGATAAGTATGTGACTGATGATCATAAGTGCTACCTGAGAAACGAAAGACGTCCATGAGTGTAGAGAATACCTGTGCAGTAGCTGTGATAAGTATGTGATTGATGATCATAAGTGCTACCTGAGAAACGAAAGACGTCCATGAGTGTAGAGAATACCTGTGCAGTAGCTGTGATAAGTATATGATTGATGATCATAAGTGCTACCTGAGAAACGAAAGACGCCCATGAGTGTAGAGAATACCTGTGCAGTAGCTGTGATTAGTATATGATTGATGATCATAAGTGCTACCTGAGAAACGAAAGATGTCCATGAGAGTAGAGAATACCTGTGCAGTAGCTGTGATAAGTATGTGATTGATGATCATAAGTGCTACCTGAGAAACGAAAGACGTCCATGAGTGTAGAGAATACCTGTGCAGTAGCTGTGATAAGTATATGATTGATGATCATAAGTGCTACCTGAGAAACGGAAGACGTCCATGAGTGTGAAGAATACCTGTGCAGTAGCTGTGATAAGTATGTGATTGATGATCATAAGTGCTACCTGAGAAACGAAAGACGTCCATGAGTGTAGAGAATACCTGTGCAGTAGCTGTGATAAGTATGTGATTGATGATCATAATTGCTACCTGAGAAACGAAAGACGTCCATGAGTGTAGAGAATACCTGTGCAGTAGCTGTGATAAGTATGTGACTGATGATCATAAGTGCTACCTGAGAAACGAAAGACGTCCATGAGTGTGAAGAATACCTGTGCAGTAGCTGTGATAAGTATGTGATTGATGATCATAAGTGCTACCTGAGAAACGAAAGACGTCCATGAGTGTAGAGAATACCTGTGCAGTAGCTGTGATAAGTATGTGATTGATGATCATAAGTGCTACCTGAGAAACGAAAGACGTCCATGAGTGTAGAGAATACCTGTGCAGTAGCTGTGATAAGTATATGATTGATGGTCATAAGTGCTACCTGAGAAACGAAAGACGTCCATGAGGGTAGAGAATACCTGTGCAGTAGCTGTGATAAGTATGTGATTGATGATCATAAGTGCTACCTAAGAATCCAAAGACGTCCATGAGTGCAGAGAATACCTGTGCAGTAGCTGTGATAAGTATATGATTGATGATCATAAATGATACCTGAGAAACGAAAGACGCCCATGAGTGTAGAGAATACCTGTGCAGTAGCTGTGATAAGTATGTGATTGATGATCATAAGTGCTACCTGAGAAACGAAAGATGTCCATGAGTGTAGAGAATACCTGTGCAGTAGCTGTGATAAGTATGTGATTGATGATCATAAGTGCTACCTGAGAAACGAAAGACGTCCATGAGGGTAGAGAATACCTGTGCAGTAGCTGTGATAAGTATATGATTGATGATCATAAGTGCTACCTGAGAAACGAAAGACGTCCATGAGTGTAGAGAATACCTGTGCAGTAGCTGTGATAAGTATATGATTGATGATCATAAGTGCTACCTGAGAAACGAAAGACGTCCATGAGTGTAGAGAATACCTGTGCAGTAGCTGTGATAAGTATATGACTGATGATCATAAGTGCTACCTGAGATACGAAAGACGTCCATCAGTGTGAAGAATACCTGTGCAGTAGCTGTGATAAGTATGTGATTGATGATCATAAGTGCTACCTGAGAAACGAAAGATGTCCATGAGTGTAGAGAATACCTGTGCAGTAGCTGTGGTAAGTATGTGATTGATGATCATAAGTGCTACCTAAGAAACCAAAGACGCCCATGAGTGTAGAGAATACCTGTGCAGTAGCTGTGATAAGTATATGATTGATGATCATAAGTGCTACCTGAGAAACGAAAGACGTCCATGAGTGTAGAGAATACCTGTGCAGTAGCTGTGATAAGTATGTTATTGATGATCATAAGTGCTACCTGAGAAACGAAAGATGTCCATGAGTGTAGAGAATACCTGTGCAGTAGCTGTGATAAGTATATGATTGATGATCATAAGTGCTACCTTAGAAACGAAAGATGTCCATGAGTGTAGAGAATACCTGTGCAGTAGCTGTGATAAGTATATGATTGATGATCATAAGTGCTACCTGAGATACGAAAGACGTCCATGAGGGTAGAGAATACCTGTGCAGTAGCTGTGATAAGTATATGATTGATGATCATAAGTGCTACCTGAGATACGAAAGACGTCCATGAGTGTAGAGAATACCTGTGCAGTAGCTGTGATAAGTATGTGATTGATGATCATAAGTGCTACCTGAGATACGAAAGACGTCCATGAGGGTAGAGAATACCTGTGCAGTAGCTGTGATAAGTATATGATTGATGATCATAAGTGCTACCTGAGAAACGAAAGATGCCCATGAGTGCAGAGAATACCTGTGCAGTAGCTGTGATAAGTATATGATTGATGATCATAAGTGCTACCTGAGAAACGAAAGACGTCCATGAGTGTAGAGAATACCTGTGCAGTAGCTGTGATAAGTATATGATTGATGATCATAAGTGCTACCTGAGAAACGAAAGATGTCCATGAGTGCAGAGAATACCTGTGCAGTAGCTGTGATAAGTATGTGACTGATGATCATAAGTGCTACCTGAGAAACGAAAGATGTCCATGAGTTTAGAGAATACCTGTGCAGTAGCTGTGATAAGTATATGATTGATGATCATAAGTGCTACCTGAGAAACGAAAGACGTCCATGAGTGTAGAGAATACCTGTGCTGTAGCTGTGATAAGTATGTGATTGATGATCATAAGTGCTACCTGAGAAACGAAAGACGTCCATGAGTGTAGAGAATACATGTGAAGTAGCTGTGATAAGTATGTGACTGATGATCATAAGTGCTACCTGAGAAACGAAAGACGTCCATGAGTGTAGAGAATACCTGTGCAGTAGCTGTGATAAGTATATGACTGATGATCATAAGTGCTACCTGAGAAACGAAAGACGTCCATGAGTGCAGAGAATACCTGTGCAGTAGCTGTGATAAGTATATGATTGATGATCATAAGTGCTACCTGAGAAACGAAAGACGTCCATGAGGGTAGAGAATACCTGTGCAGTAGCTGTGATAAGTATATGATTGATGATCATAAGTGCTACATGAGAAACGAAAGATGTCCATGAGTGCAGAGAATACCTGTGCAGTAGCTGTGATAAGTATATAATTGATGATCATAAGTGCTACCTGAGATACGAAAGACGTCCATGAGTGTAGAGAATACCTGTGCAGTAGCTGTGATAAGTATATGATTGATGATCATAAGTGCTACCTGAGAAACGAAAGACGTCCATGAGTGTAGAGAATACCTGTGCAGTAGCTGTGATAAGTATGTGATTGATGATCATAAGTGCTACCTGAGAAACGAAAGACGTCCATGAGTGTAGAGAATACCTGTGCAGTAGCTGTGATAAGTATGTGATTGATGATCATAAGTGCTACCTGAGAAACGAAAGACGTCCATGAGTGTAGAGAATACCTGTGCAGTAGCTGTGATAAGTATATGATTGATGATCATAAGTGCTACCTGAGAAACGAAAGACGTCCATGAGTGTGAAGAATACCTGTGCAGTAGCTGTGATAAGTATATGATTGATGATCATAAGTGCTACCTGAGAAACGAAAGACGTCCATGAGGGTAGAGAATACCTGTGCAGTAGCTGTGATAAGTATGTGATTGATGATCATAAGTGCTACCTGAGAAACGAAAGATGTCCATGAGTGTAGAGAATACCTGTGCAGTAGCTGTGATAAGTATGTGATTGATGATCATAAGTGCTACCTGAGAAACGAAAGACGTCCATGAGTGTAGAGAATACCTGTGCAGTAGCTGTGATAAGTATGTGATTGATGATCATAAGTGCTACCTGAGAAACGAAAGACGTCCATGAGTGTAGAGAATACCTGTGCAGTAGCTGTGATAAGTATGTGATTGATGATCATTAGTGCTACCTGAGAAACGAAAGATGTCCATGAGTGCAGAGAATACCTGTGCAGTAGCTGTGATAAGTATATGATTGATGATCATAAGTGCTACCTGAGAAACGAAAGACGTCCATGAGGGTAGAGAATACCTGTGCAGTAGCTGTGATAAGTATGTGACTGATGATCATAAGTGCTACCTGAGAAACGAAAGATGTCCATGAGTGTAGAGAATACCTGTGCAGTAGCTGTGATAAGTATATGATTGATGATCATAAGTGCTACCTGAGAAACGAAATACGTCCATGAGTGTAGAGAATACCTGTGCAGTAGCTGTGATAAGTATGTGATTGATGATCATAAGTGCTACCTGAGAAACGAAAGACGTCCATGAGGGTAGAGAATACCTGTGCAGTAGCTGTGATAAGTATATGATTGATGATCATAAGTGCTACCTGAGAAACGAAAGACGTCCATGAGTGTAGAGAATACCTGTGCAGTAGCTGTGATAAGTATGTGATTGATGATCATAAGTGCTACCTGAGAAACGAAAGATGTCCATGAGTGTAGAGAATACCTGTGCAGTAGCTGTGATAAGTATGTGATTGATGATCATAAGTGCTACCTGAGAAACGAAAGATGTCCATGAGTGCAGAGAATACCTGTGCAGTAGCTGTGATAAGTATGTGATTGATGATCATAAGTGCTACCTGAGAAACGAAAGACGTCCATGAGTGTAGAGAATACCTGTGCAGTAGCTGTGATAAGTATGTGATTGATGATCATAAGTGCTACCTGAGAAACGAAAGACGTCCATGAGGGTAGAGAATACCTGTGCAGTAACTGTGATAAGTATGTGATTGATGATCATAAGTGCTACCTGAGAAACGAAAGACGTCCATGAGTGTAGAGAATACCTGTGCAGTAGCTGTGATAAGTATGTGATTGATGATCATAAGTGCTACCTGAGAAACGAAAGATGTCCATGAGTGTAGAGAATACCTGTGCAGTAGCTGTGATAAGTATGTGATTGATGATCATAAGTGCTACTTGAGAAACGAAAGATGTCCATGAGTGCAGAGAATACCTGTGCAGTAGCTGTGATAAGTATATGATTGATGATCATAAGTGCTACCTGAGAAACGAAAGATGTCCATGAGTGCAGAGAATACCTGTGCAGTAGCTGTGATAAGTATGTGATTGATGATCATAAGTGCTACCTGAGAAACGAAAGATGTCCATGAGTGTAGAGAATACCTGTGCAGTAGCTGTGATAAGTATGTGATTGATGATCATAAGTGCTACCTGAGAAACGAAAGACGTCCATGAGTGTGAAGAATACCTGTGCAGTAGCTGTGATAAGTATGTGATTGATGATCATAAGTGCTCCCTGAGAAACGAAAGACGTCCATGAGTGTAGAGAATACCTGTGCAGTAGCTGTGATAAGTATGTGATTGATGATCATAAGTGCTACCTGAGAAACGAAAGATGTCCATGAGTGTAGAGAATACCTGTGCAGTAGCTGTGATAAGTATGTGATTGATGATCATAAGTGCTACCTGAGAAACGAAAGATGTCCATGAGTGCAGAGAATACCTGTGCAGTAGCTGTGATAAGTATGTGATTGATGATCATAAGTGCTACCTGAGAAACGAAAGACGTCCATGAGTGTAGAGAATACCTGTGCAGTAGCTGTGATAAGTATATGACTGATGATCATAAGTGCTACCTGAGAAACGAAAGACGTCCATGAGTGTAGAGAATACCTGTGCAGTAGCTGTGATAAGTATGTGATTGATGATCATAAGTGCTACCTGAGAAACGAAAGATGTCCATGAGTGTAGAGAATACCTGTGCAGTAGCTGTGATAAGTATATGATTGATGATCATAAGTGCTACCTGAGAAACGAAAGACGTCCATGAGTGTAGAGAATACCTGTGCAGTAGCTGTGATAAGTATATGATTGATGATCATAAGTGCTACCTGAGAAACGAAAGACGTCCATGAGTGTAGAGAATACCTGTGCAGTAGCTGTGATAAGTATATGATTGATGATCATAAGTGCTACCTGAGAAACGGAAGATGTCCATGAGTGTAGAGAATACCTGTGCAGTAGCTGTGATAAGTATGTGATTGATGATCATAAGTGCTACCTGAGAAACGAAAGACGTCCATGAGTGTAGAGAATACCTGTGCAGTAGCTGTGATAAGTATGTGATTGATGATCATAAGTGCTACCTAAGAAACGAAAGATGTCCATGAGTGTAGAGAATACCTGTGCAGTAGCTGTGATAAGTATGTGATTGATGATCATAAGTGCTACCTGAGAAACGAAAGATGTCCATGAGTGTAGAGAATACCTGTGCAGTAGCTGTGATAAGTATGTGATTGATGATCATAAGTGCTACCTGAGAAACGAAATACGTCCATGAGTGTAGAGAATACCTGTGCAGTAGCTATGATAAGTATATGATTGATGATCATAAGTGCTACCTGAGAAACGAAAGACGTCCATGAGTGTAGAGAATACCTGTGCAGTAGCTGTGATAAGTATGTGACTGATGATCATAAGTGCTACCTGAGAAACGAAAGATGTCCATGAGGGTAGAGAATACCTGTGCAGTAGCTGTGATAAGTATGTGATTGATGATCATAAGTGCTACCTGAGAAACGAAAGACGCCCATGAGTGTAGAGAATACCTGTGCAGTAGCTGTGATAAGTATATGATTGATGATCATAAGTGCTACCTGAGAAACGAAAGACGTCCATGAGTGTAGAGAATACCTGTGCAGTAGCTGTGATAAGTATGTGATTGATGATCATAAGTGCTACCTGAGAAACGAAAGACGTCCATGAGTGTAGAGAATACCTGTGCAGTAGCTGTGATAAGTATGTGATAGATGATCATAAGTGCTACCTGAGAAACGAAAGACGTCCATCAGTGTGAAGAATACCTGTGAAGTAGCTGTGATAAGTATGTGATTGATGATCATAAGTGCTACCTGAGAAACGAAAGACGTCCATGAGTGTAGAGAATACCTGTGCAGTAGCTGTGATAAGTATGTGATTGATGATCATAAGTGCTACCTGAGAAACGAAAGATGTCCATGAGTGTAGAGAATACCTGTGCAGTAGCTGTGATAAGTATGTGATTGATGATCATAAGTGCTACCTGAGAAACGAAAGACGTCCATGAGGGTAGAGAATACCTGTGAAGTAGCTGTGATAAGTATGTGACTGATGATCATAAGTGCTACCTGAGAAACGAAAGACGTCCATGAGTGTAGAGAATACCTGTGCAGTAGCTGTGATAAGTATGTGATTGATGATCATAAGTGCTACCTGAGAAACGAAAGATGTCCATGAGTGTAGAGAATACCTGTGCAGTAGCTGTGATAAGTATGTGATTGATGATCATAAGTGCTACCTGAGAAACGAAAGATGTCCATGAGTGCAGAGAATATCTGTGCAGTAGCTGTGATAAGTATGTGATTGATGATCATAAGTGCTACCTGAGAAACGAAAGATGTCCATGAGTGTAGAGAATACCTGTGCAGTAGCTGTGATAAGTATGTGACTGATGATCATAAGTGCTACCTGAGAAACGAAAGATGTCCATGAGAGTAGAGAATACCTGTGCAGTAGCTGTGATAAGTATATGATTGATGATCATAAGTGCTACCTGAGAAACGAAAGATGTCCATGAGTGCAGAGAATACCTGTGCAGTAGCTGTGATAAGTATGTGATTGATGATCATAAGTGCTACCTGAGAAACGAAAGATGTCCATGAGTGTAAAGAATACCTGTGCAGTAGCTGTGATAAGTATGTGACTGATGATCATAAGTGCTACCTGAGAAACGAAAGACGTCCATGAGTGTAGAGAATACCTGTGCAGTAGCTGTGATAAGTATGTGATTGATGATCATAAGTGCTACCTGAGAAACGAAAGACGTCCATGAGGGTAGAGAATACCTGTGCAGTAGCTGTGATAAGTATGTGATTGATGATCATAAGTGCTACCTGAGAAACGAAAGACGTCCATGAGTGTAGAGAATACCTGTGCAGTAGCTGTGATAAGTATGTGATTGATGATCATAAGTGCTACCTGAGAAACGAAAGATGTCCATGAGTGTAGAGAATACCTGTGCAGTAGCTGTGATAAGTATGTGATTGATGATCATAAGTGCTACCTGAGAAACGAAAGATGTCCATGAGTGTAGAGAATACCTGTGCAGTAGCTGTGATAAGTATGTGATTGATGATCATAAGTGCTACCTGAGAAACGAAAGATGTCCATGAGTGTAGAGAATACCTGTGCAGTAGCTGTGATAAGTATGTGATTGATGATCATAAGTGCTACCTGAGAAACGAAAGATGTCCATGAGTGTAGAGAATACCTGTGCAGTAGCTGTGATAAGTATGTGATTGATGATCATAAGTGCTACCTGAGAAACGAAAGACGTCCATGAGTGTAGAGAATACCTGTGCAGTAGCTGTGATAAGTATGTGATTGATGATCATAAGTGCTACCTGAGAAACGAAAGATGTCCATGAGTGTAGAGAATACCTGTGCAGTAGCTGTGATAAGTATGTGATTGATGATCATAAGTGCTACCTGAGAAACGAAAGATGTCCATGAGTGTAGAGAATACCTGTGCAGTAGCTGTGATAAGTATGTGATTGATGATCATAAGTGCTACCTGAGAAACGAAAGATGTCCATGAGTGCAGAGAATACCTGTGCAGTAGCTGTGATAAGTATGTGATTGATGATCATAAGTGCTACCTGAGAAACGAAAGATGTCCATGAGTGTAGAGAATACCTGTGCAGTAGCTGTGATAAGTATGTGACTGATGATCATAAGTGCTACCTGAGAAACGAAAGATGTCCATGAGAGTAGAGAATACCTGTGCAGTAGCTGTGATAAGTATATGATTGATGATCATAAGTGCTACCTGAGAAACGAAAGATGTCCATGAGTGTAGAGAATACCTGTGCAGTAGCTGTGATAAGTATGTGATTGATGATCATAAGTGCTACCTGAGAAACGAAAGACGTCCATGAGTGTAGAGAATACCTGTGCAGTAGCTGTGATAAGTATGTGATTGATGATCATAAGTGCTACCTGAGAAACGAAAGATGTCCATGAGTGTAGAGAATACCTGTGCAGTAGCTGTGATAAGTATGTGATTGATGATCATAAGTGCTACCTGAGAAACGAAAGATGTCCATGAGTGTAGAGAATACCTGTGCAGTAGCTGTGATAAGTATGTGATTGATGATCATAAGTGCTACCTGAGAAACGAAAGATGTCCATGAGTGCAGAGAATACCTGTGCAGTAGCTGTGATAAGTATGTGATTGATGATCATAAGTGCTACCTGAGAAACGAAAGATGTCCATGAGTGTAGAGAATACCTGTGCAGTAGCTGTGATAAGTATGTGACTGATGATCATAAGTGCTACCTGAGAAACGAAAGATGTCCATGAGAGTAGAGAATACCTGTGCAGTAGCTGTGATAAGTATATGATTGATGATCATAAGTGCTACCTGAGAAACGAAAGATGTCCATGAGTGTAGAGAATACCTGTGCAGTAGCTGTGATAAGTATGTGACTGATGATCATAAGTGCTACCTGAGAAACGAAAGATGTCCATGAGTGCAGAGAATACCTGTGCAGTAGCTGTGATAAGTATGTGATTGATGATCATAAGTGCTACCTGAGAAACGAAAGATGTCCATGAGTGTAAAGAATACCTGTGCAGTAGCTGTGATAAGTATGTGACTGATGATCATAAGTGCTACCTGAGAAACGAAAGACGTCCATGAGTGTAGAGAATACCTGTGCAGTAGCTGTGATAAGTATGTGATTGATGATCATAAGTGCTACCTGAGAAACGAAAGACGTCCATGAGTGTGAAGAATACCTGTGCAGTAGCTGTGATAAGTATGTGATTGATGATCATAAGTGCTACCTAAGAAACGAAAGATGTCCATGAGTGTAGAGAATACCTGTGCAGTAGCTGTGATAAGTATGTGATTGATGATCATAAGTGCTACCTGAGAAACGAAAGACGCCCATCAGTGTGAAGAATACCTGTGCAGTAGCTGTGATAAGTATATGATTGATGATCATAAGTGCTACCTGAGAAACGAAAGATGTCCATGAGTGCAGAGAATACCTGTGCAGTAGCTGTGATAAGTATGTGACTGATGATCATAAGTGCTACCTGAGAAACGAAAGACGTCCATGAGTGTGAAGAATACCTGTGCAGTAGCAGTGATAAGTATGTGATTGATGA
The DNA here is from genome assembly GCA_964019695.1 of Loripinus fragilis. Classification (NCBI taxonomy): domain Eukaryota; kingdom Metazoa; phylum Mollusca; class Bivalvia; order Lucinida; family Lucinidae; genus Loripinus; species Loripinus fragilis. The sequence goes on from OZ026526.1 coordinate 59,332,095, forward strand.
TCATAAGTGCTACCTGAGAAACGAAAGACGTCTATGAGTGTAGAGAATACCTGTGCAGTAGCTGTGATAAGTATGTGATTGATGATCATAATTGCTACCTGAGAAACGAAAGACGTCCATGAGTGTAGAGAATACCTGTGCAGTAGCTGTGATAAGTATGTGACTGATGATCATAAGTGCTACCTGAGAAACGAAAGACGTCCATGAGTGTGAAGAATACCTGTGCAGTAGCTGTGATAAGTATGTGATTGATGATCATAAGTGCTACCTGAGAAACGAAAGACGTCCATGAGTGTAGAGAATACCTGTGCAGTAGCTGTGATAAGTATGTGATTGATGATCATAAGTGCTACCTGAGAAACGAAAGACGTCCATGAGTGTAGAGAATACCTGTGCAGTAGCTGTGATAAGTATATGATTGATGGTCATAAGTGCTACCTGAGAAACGAAAGACGTCCATGAGGGTAGAGAATACCTGTGCAGTAGCTGTGATAAGTATGTGATTGATGATCATAAGTGCTACCTAAGAATCCAAAGACGTCCATGAGTGCAGAGAATACCTGTGCAGTAGCTGTGATAAGTATATGATTGATGATCATAAATGCTACCTGAGAAACGAAAGACGCCCATGAGTGTAGAGAATACCTGTGCAGTAGCTGTGATAAGTATGTGATTGATGATCATAAGTGCTACCTGAGAAACGAAAGATGTCCATGAGTGTAGAGAATACCTGTGCAGTAGCTGTGATAAGTATGTGATTGATGATCATAAGTGCTACCTGAGAAACGAAAGACGTCCATGAGGGTAGAGAATACCTGTGCAGTAGCTGTGATAAGTATATGATTGATGATCATAAGTGCTACCTGAGAAACGAAAGACGTCCATGAGTGTAGAGAATACCTGTGCAGTAGCTGTGATAAGTATATGATTGATGATCATAAGTGCTACCTGAGAAACGAAAGATGTCCATGAGTGTAGAGAATACCTGTGCAGTAGCTGTGGTAAGTATGTGATTGATGATCATAAGTGCTACCTAAGAAACCAAAGACGCCCATGAGTGTAGAGAATACCTGTGCAGTAGCTGTGATAAGTATATGATTGATGATCATAAGTGCTACCTGAGAAACGAAAGACGTCCATGAGTGTAGAGAATACCTGTGCAGTAGCTGTGATAAGTATGTGATTGATGATCATAAGTGCTACCTGAGAAACGAAAGATGTCCATGAGTGTAGAGAATACCTGTGCAGTAGCTGTGATAAGTATATGATTGATGATCATAAGTGCTACCTTAGAAACGAAAGATGTCCATGAGTGTAGAGAATACCTGTGCAGTAGCTGTGATAAGTATATGATTGATGATCATAAGTGCTACCTGAGAAACGAAAGACGTCCATGAGTGTAGAGAATACCTGTGCAGTAGCTGTGATAAGTATATGATTGATGATCATAAGTGCTACCTGAGAATCGAAAGACGTCCATGAGTGTAGAGAATACCTGTGCAGTAGCTGTGATAAGTATATGATTGATGATCATAAGTGCTACCTGAGAAACGAAAGACGTCCATGAGTGTAGAGAATACCTGTGCAGTAGCTGTGATAAGTATGTGATTGATGATCATAAGTGCTACCTGAGATACGAAAGACGTCCATGAGGGTAGAGAATACCTGTGCAGTAGCTGTGATAAGTATATGATTGATGATCATAAGTGCTACCTGAGAAACGAAAGATGCCCATGAGTGCAGAGAATACCTGTGCAGTAGCTGTGATAAGTATATGATTGATGATCATAAGTGCTACCTTAGAAACGAAAGATGTCCATGAGTGTAGAGAATACCTGTGCAGTAGCTGTGATAAGTATATGATTGATGATCATAAGTGCTACCTGAGAAACGAAAGACGTCCATGAGTGTAGAGAATACCTGTGCAGTAGCTGTGATAAGTATATGATTGATGATCATAAGTGCTACCTGAGAAACGAAAGACGTCCATGAGTGTAGAGAATACCTGTGCAGTAGCTGTGATAAGTATATGATTGATGATCATAAGTGCTACCTGAGAAACGAAAGACGTCCATGAGTGTAGAGAATACCTGTGCAGTAGCTGTGATAAGTATGTGATTGATGATCATAAGTGCTACCTGAGATACGAAAGACGTCCATGAGGGTAGAGAATACCTGTGCAGTAGCTGTGATAAGTATATGATTGATGATCATAAGTGCTACCTGAGAAACGAAAGATGCCCATGAGTGCAGAGAATACCTGTGCAGTAGCTGTGATAAGTATATGATTGATGATCATAAGTGCTACCTGAGAAACGAAAGATGTCCATGAGTGCAGAGAATACCTGTGCAGTAGCTGTGATAAGTATGTGACTGATGATCATAAGTGCTACCTGAGAAACGAAAGATGTCCATGAGTTTAGAGAATACCTGTGCAGTAGCTGTGATAAGTATATGATTGATGATCATAAGTGCTACCTGAGAAACGAAAGACGTCCATGAGTGTAGAGAATACCTGTGCAGTAGCTGTGATAAGTATGTGATTGATGATCATAAGTGCTACCTGAGAAACGAAAGACGTCCATGAGTGTAGAGAATACATGTGAAGTAGCTGTGATAAGTATGTGACTGATGATCATAAGTGCTACCTGAGAAACGAAAGACGTCCATGAGTGTAGAGAATACCTGTGCAGTAGCTGTGATAAGTATATGACTGATGATCATAAGTGCTACCTGACAAACGAAAGACGTCCATGAGTGCAGAGAATACCTGTGCAGTAGCTGTGATAAGTATATGATTGATGATCATAAGTGCTACCTGAGAAACGAAAGACGTCCATGAGGGTAGAGAATACCTGTGCAGTAGCTGTGATAAGTATATGATTGATGATCATAAGTGCTACATGAGAAACGAAAGATGTCCATGAGTGCAGAGAATACCTGTGCAGTAGCTGTGATAAGTATATAATTGATGATCATAAGTGCTACCTGAGATACGAAAGACGTCCATGAGTGTAGAGAATACCTGTGCAGTAGCTGTGATAAGTATATGATTGATGATCATAAGTGCTACCTGAGAAACGAAAGACGTCCATGAGTGTAGAGAATACCTGTGCAGTAGCTGTGATAAGTATGTGATTGATGATCATAAGTGCTACCTGAGAAACGAAAGACGTCCATGAGTGTAGAGAATACCTGTGCAGTAGCTGTGATAAGTATGTGATTGATGATCATAAGTGCTACCTGAGAAACGAAAGACGTCCATGAGTGTAGAGAATACCTGTGCAGTAGCTGTGATTAGTATATGATTGATGATCATAAGTGCTACCTGAGAAACGAAAGACGTCCATGAGTGTGAAGAATACCTGTGCAGTAGCTGTGATAAGTATATGATTGATGATCATAAGTGCTACCTGAGAAACGAAAGACGTCCATGAGGGTAGAGAATACCTGTGCAGTAGCTGTGATAAGTATGTGATTGATGATCATAAGTGCTACCTGAGAAACGAAAGATGTCCATGAGTGTAGAGAATACCTGTGCAGTAGCTGTGATAAGTATGTGATTGATGATCATAAGTGCTACCTGAGAAACGAAAGACGTCCATGAGTGTAGAGAATACCTGTGCAGTAGCTGTGATAAGTATGTAATTGATGATCATAAGTGCTACCTGAGAAACGAAAGACGTCCATGAGTGTAGAGAATACCTGTGCAGTAGCTGTGATAAGTATGTGATTGATGATCATAAGTGCTACCTGAGAAACGAAAGATGTCCATGAGTGCAGAGAATACCTGTGCAGTAGCTGTGATAAGTATATGATTGATGATCATAAGTGCTACCTGAGAAACGAAAGACGTCCATGAGGGTAGAGAATACCTGTGCAGTAGCTGTGATAAGTATGTGACTGATGATCATAAGTGCTACCTGAGAAACGAAAGATGTCCATGAGTGTAGAGAATACCTGTGCAGTAGCTGTGATAAGTATATGATTGATGATCATAAGTGCTACCTGAGAAACGAAATACGTCCATGAGTGTAGAGAATACCTGTGCAGTAGCTGTGATAAGTATGTGATTGATGATCATAAGTGCTACCTGAGAAACGAAAGACGTCCATGAGGGTAGAGAATACCTGTGCAGTAGCTGTGATAAGTATATGATTGATGATCATAAGTGCTACCTGAGAAACGAAAGACGTCCATGAGTGTAGAGAATACCTGTGCAGTAGCTGTGATAAGTATGTGATTGATGATCATAAGTGCTACCTGAGAAACGAAAGATGTCCATGAGTGCAGAGAATACCTGTGCAGTAGCTGTGATAAGTATGTGATTGATGATCATAAGTGCTACCTGAGAAACGAAAGACGTCCATGAGTGTAGAGAATACCTGTGCAGTAGCTGTGATAAGTATGTGATTGATGATCATAAGTGCTACCTGAGAAACGAAAGACGTCCATGAGGGTAGAGAATACCTGTGCAGTAACTGTGATAAGTATGTGATTGATGATCATAAGTGCTACCTGAGAAACGAAAGACGTCCATGAGTGTAGAGAATACCTGTGCAGTAGCTGTGATAAGTATGTGATTGATGATCATAAGTGCTACCTGAGAAACGAAAGACGTCCATGAGTGTAGAGAATAAGTGTAGAGAATACCTGTGCAGTAGCTGTGATAAGTATGTGATTGATGATCATAAGTGCTACTTGAGAAACGAAAGATGTCCATGAGTGCAGAGAATACCTGTGCAGTAGCTGTGATAAGTATGTGATTGATGATCATAAGTGCTACCTGAGAAACGAAAGATGTCCATGAGTGTAGAGAATACCTGTGCAGTAGCTGTGATAAGTATGTGACTGATGATCATAAGTGCTACCTGAGAAACGAAAGATGTCCATGAGTGTAGAGAATACCTGTGCAGTAGCTGTGATAAGTATATGATTGATGATCATAAGTGCTACCTGAGAAACGAAAGATGTCCATGAGTGCAGAGAATACCTGTGCAGTAGCTGTGATAAGTATGTGATTGATGATCATAAGTGCTACCTGAGAAACGAAAGATGTCCATGAGTGTAAAGAATACCTGTGCAGTAGCTGTGATAAGTATGTGACTGATGATCATAAGTGCTACCTGAGAAACGAAAGACGTCCATGAGTGTAGAGAATACCTGTGCAGTAGCTGTGATAAGTATGTGACTGATGATCATAAGTGCTACCTGAGAAACGAAAGACGTCCATGAGTGTGAAGAATACCTGTGCAGTAGCTGTGATAAGTATGTGATTGATGATCATAAGTGCTACCTGAGAAACGAAAGACGCCCATCAGTGTGAAGAATACCTGTGCAGTAGCTGTGATAAGTATGTAATTGATGATCATAAGTGCTACCTGAGAAACGAAAGATGTCCATGAGTGTAGAGAATACCTGTGCAGTAGCTGTGATAAGTATGTGACTGATGATCATAAGTGCTACCTGAGAAACGAAAGACGTCCATGAGTGTAGAGAATACCTGTGAAGTAGCTGTGATAAGTATGTGACTGATGATCATAAGTGCTACCTGAGAAACGAAAGACGTCCATGAGTGTAGAGAATACCTGTGCAGTAGCTGTAATAAGTATGTGATTGATGATCATAAGTGCTACCTGAGAAACGAAAGACGTCCATGAGTGTAGAGAATACCTGTGCAGTAGCTGTGATAAGTATATGATTGATGATCATAAGTGCTACCTGAGAAACGAAAGATGTCCATGAGTGTAGAGAATACCTGTGCAGTAGCTGTGATAAGTATATGATTGATGATCATAAGTGCTACCTGAGAAACGAAAGACGTCCATGAGTGTAGAGAATACCTGTGCAGTAGCTGTGATAAGTATGTGATTGATGATCATAAGTGCTACCTGAGAAACGAAAGACGTCCATGAGTGTAGAGAATACCTGTGCAGTAGCTGTGATAAGTATGTGATTGATGATCATAAGTGCTACCTGAGAAACGAAAGACGTCCATGAGTGTAGAGAATACCTGTGCAGTAGCTGTGATAACTATATGATTGATGATCATAAGTGCTACCTGAGAAACGAAAGACGTCCATGAGTGTGAAGAATACCTGTGCAGTAGCTGTGATAAGTATGTGATTGATGATCATAAGTGCTACCTGAGAAACGAAAGATGTCCATGAGTGTAGAGAATACCTGTGCAGTAGCTGTGATAAGTATGTGATTGATGATCATAAGTGCTACCTGAGAAACGAAAGACGTCCATGAGTGTAGAGAATAACTGTGCAGTAGCTGTGATAAGTATGTGACTGATGATCATAAGTGCTACCTGACAAACGAAAGACGTCCATGAGTGTAGAGAATACCTGTGCAGTAGCTGTGATAAGTATGTGATTGATGATCATAAGTGCTACCTAAGAAACCAAAGACGCCCATGAGTGTAGAGAATACCTGTGCAGTAGCTGTGATAAGTATATGATTGATGATCATAAGTGCTACCTGAGAAACGAAAGATGTCCATGAGGGTAGAGAATGCCTGTGCAGTAGCTGTGATAAGTATGTGATTGATGATCATAAGTGCTACCTAAGAAACCAAAGACGCCCATGAGTGTAGAGAATACCTGTGCAGTAGCTGTGATAAGTATATGATTGATGATCATAAGTGCTACCTGAGAAACGAAAGACGTCCATGAGTGTGGAGAATACCTGTGCAGTAGCTGTGATGAGTATGTGACTGATGATCATAAGTGCTACCTGAGAAACGAAAGACGTCCATGAGTGTAGAGAATACCTGTGCAGTAGCTGTGATAAGTATGTGATTGATGATCATAAGTGCTACCTGAGAAACGAAAGACGTCCATGAGTGTAGAGAATACCTGTGAAGTAGCTGTGATAAGTATGTGACTGATGATCATAAGTGCTACCTGAGAAACGAAAGATGTCCATGAGTGTAGAGAATACCTGTGCAGTAGCTGTGATAAGTATATGATTGATGATCATAAGTGCTACCTGAGAAACGAAAGACGTCCATGAGTGTAGAGAATACCTGTGCAGTAGCTGTGATAAGTATGTGACTGATGATCATAAGTGCTACCTGAGAAACGAAAGACGTCCATGAGTGTAGAGAATACCTGTGCAGTAGCTGTGATAAGTATGTGACTGATGATCATAAGTGCTACCTGAGAAACGAAAGATGTCCATGAGTGTAGAGAATACCTGTGCAGTAGCTGTGATAAGTATGTGACTGATGATTATAAGTGCTACCTGAGAAACGAAAGATGTCCATGAGTGTAGAGAATACCTGTGCAGTAGCTGTGATAAGTATGTGACTGATGATCATAAGTACTACCTGAGAAACGAAATACGTCCATGAGTGTAGAGAATACCTGTGCAGTAGCTGTGATAAGTATGTGACTGATGATCATAAGTGCTACCTGAGAAACGAAAGATGTCCATGAGTGTAGAAAATACCTGTGCAGTAGCTGTGATAAGTATGTGACTGATGATCATAAGTGCTACCTGAGAAACGAAAGATGTCCATGAGTGTAGAGAATACCTGTGCAGTAGCTGTGATAAGTATATGATTGATGATCATAAGTGCTACCTGAGAAACGAAAGACGTCCATGAGTGTAGAGAATACCTGTGCAGTAGCTGTGATAAGTATGTGATTGATGATCATAAGTGCTACCTGAGAAACGAAAGACGTCCATGAGTGTAGAGAATACCTGTGCAGTAGCTGTGATAAGTATATGATTGATGATCATAAGTGCTACCTGAGAAACGAAAGACGTCCATGAGTGTAGAGAATACCTGTGCAGTAGCTGTGATAAGTATGTGATTGATGATCATAAGTGCTACCTGAGAAACGAAAGACGTCCATGAGTGTAGAGAATACCTGTGCAGTAGCTGTGATAAGTATGTGATTGATGATCATAAGTGCTACCTGAGAAACGAAAGACGTCCATGAGTGCAGAGAATACCTGTGCAGTAGCTGTGATAAGTATATGATTGATGATCATAAGTGCTACCTGAGAAACGAAAGACGTCCATGAGTGTAGAGAATACCTGTGCAGTAGCTGTGATAAGTATGTGACTGATGATCATAAGTGCTACCTGAGAAACGAAAGATGTCCATGAGTGTAGAGAATACCTGTGCAGTAGCTGTGATAAGTATATGATTGATGATCATAAGTGCTACCTGAGAAACGAAAGACGTCCATGAGTGCAGAGAATACCTGTGCAGTAGCTGTGATAAGTATGTGATTGATGATCATAAGTGCTACCTGAGAAACGAAAGACGCCCATGAGTGTAGAGAATACCTGTGCAGTAGCTGTGATAAGTATGTGATTGATGATCATAAGTGCTACCTGAGATCGACACTACCCAAAGATGACTTTTTGCCTAAATTTATAATTTTTGATTTTGAATGTAATCAGGATGAAAGAGCGGAGTACGAGAGAGGTAAAAAGCATTAAAAAGAAAATTGTAAAGACTGTTAATCGCAACAGGTATGTAAACTTTGCTCCAAATGTCATCATTGTAAAACGGCATGGCGTGGCTTAGTAGTTTCAAAGATGCATAGTAATGAGGCTATTCTATTTTTCTTATAAACAGGTAAAGCATGACTTTTCACTGCTACGCACATATGCAACAATCTGTGGTAGGTTCAATATAACTGTAAGCTGAGACTACCTGCACGTCCAAAATCAATGTAAACTTGCCATGGTTTGTATACAACGATTCTCATCTATCTTTAAAACTACTATACACCTACACATCAACCTAACTTTGTTGTTGCCCATACTGTTTGCAATCGTTGTATAGATAAACCCCTGATTCCAAAATAAGTATGTAAAAGGTGTGGTACCTGTTGTGAAGAATGTGACAATACCTGTTTGTAGGACAATGAAGATGAAGGTCATTGTCTCGGCAAATGAGGTTTTAGAGAAGTAAGTAGGAAGACAAAGATCAGGATTCAATACAATCGAGTACCACACCTAGAGCTCCACATGGAAAAGTGACAAAAACACAAGAGAACATCACATACAAGCGAGCCAATAGTGGTTACAATGATCAATACAGTAAAGTATCAATACAATTTGGCGGAGCAGATACCGCTGGCAAATTTGCAGCATGACTGCTTACTGATCAGCACAAACATTTTAAAATGGGCCCATAACATGGAAGGGTACGCGGCTATTTCCTGCTCGAGTACTTCATAGATCACTCCATACATCCCAACAAAATCATTTATAATGGTCCAAACACTATGTGCAACATAATGGAGCAAATATCAAAGTGGTGATTGAGTCTAAGTTTCATACCCATAAAATATATTCAAATTTCAAAGGCTTCCAGTATAAAGCAGCTAAAGAAGGGATGGTTCCCCCATCATTTTAATACTCCAGAATCAAAATTATAAGTGTTCCTTTCCCTATGGCGAACTATTATGGACATGATTTCATGGGTGAGAAGCAAAAAATGTAAGCATAGATGAGTGAGAGAAAATATGATGAATTTGATTTTAGAAAAGAAATGTTAGACTAGTGTAGAAGTGATGTATATATACTGAGACAAGCTTGTTTAAGATTTAGAGAATTAATAATTGGTACTACTGGCCAACAAATATAAATTGTGAATGGAGACGACATGAAAGAAATGAAATAGGTGGTGGCCAACGTATTTAGGACCAAGTTTATAGAGAAAGAATGGAGAACTAAATTGGAAGGTAGACACGCATGGATGCCTGCCAAATCGATTGCCCAGAGACTCTACATATTATGGGAGAACGGACGGATCCACGAATCCCAACTCATAGGTGGAACAGTGAATGAAAAAGATTTGTATGTACACCTATCGAAAAAATCCCTCACAGTGGTTACAATGATCAATACGTACAGTAAAGTTTCAATACAATGATAAGAATGAATGACACGTGTCAACAAATGCTTTTAACAGTCAGGCACTGGAAGGAAAACCTTCCAACAGATTTGGATGGAATTCCTTCCAATCTAACAGTCTCTCAATTTTAGTTCTATTTCTAGAAATAGAAACATTTCTTCTCATAAATAAGCCAACGCATCTGTTTGTGATTACCTGGATTTCCAACCAGATTTATTTATACATGTAGTAACACACTTATGTAATACTGCATGCCTTGAAAAGACATCTTCAAGAAAAGTCATCACAAGTTTGCAAACTTTCTCTAACACCAGTAACAAGAAAAGATTGATAAAGGATCTTAATTAACTGTTACCTATATCACAACAAGGTTTTTTATCATTTAGAAATATGATTTTTCTGCCCTGTTATGTAATGATAACATACTTATTACAGCATTAACTCTGCGATTGACTGTCCGATCGGATGCCAAATTTGCAATGAAAAGGATGTTTTGGAAGGGTTTTCCATCCAAAACTTGTCATTAAGATGGATGGTAAAATCTTCCAATTTTCAGTGTTAAAACTAATTGGAAGGAAAATCCATCCATAGTGAAATTGCTAAGTTGGAAGACTTTTCCTTCCAAAATGGCATACTTTTGGCTTGGAAGGTTTTCCTTCCAGTGCCTGACTGTTAAATGTAGGAGAAAAGTCTTTACCAGGCACTCGCTACAACCTAGACCGTTATTGTGAAGAAACTAACACTGCTCACGTGTACCATGGTTTCGTGCTCCATGGTTGCCCAGTTTGCTTCTCTGATAACAGCGATGTTACGTATCGTCCCCTCACCAAGCAATCTCTTGTAGAATGGTATGCCTTGACTATGAAAACGAAAGCTTACCTTGAATATCTAGGAAATACGTTTGCATTAGGTATCACGAGTTTCATAAATTAAAAAATCAAAATAAAGAGCTTAAACAATTATCAAACAGTTAGATCTAATGGACAGAATGCTTACTTGGGGTCGTACCAATGCTAGTCAGCTTTACTACAATCGATCAAGTGCAATGATTTTACGAGCTTGGATCCCTGGGTGAACAATAATTGTCGGTATCCTGTAGGTCACCCCACTCATGCACGGATACAGAGGGGGAGGGGGCTATTTATAGTCTTTCAAAATATTTCCCTTTAAAAGTGTGTTTTATATTTATGCACTGACATATGACAGTAAAACGATATAAAATATATAGATAAGTTGCATATCAGACGCAACAAAGTCGTATGGAAGGAGTGGATTTATCCCACCTCCTAATATAATCGCATCCATGTCATTCAAAACAAATCCAGTCTTCCCTACTTCCATCCTCGGTAACCAAGGCGTGACCCATTCCGTTACCACTGCATTCATCACAGTGATGAATGCAGTGGGTACGGAATGGGTCACGCCTAAGTTACCGAGGATGCCCTATTTCTTAATTTATCAAATGAAAATAACATGTTTAAACCATATTTTAACTTATTCTTATGGTCTCTTTCTCATGTTTGACATGTAATGACAATCAAACAAAGAACATAACACTTGAAATGACAGTTCATGAAAGCGTGTATTACACAAAGAGCAATATTAATTTCAGTGTATTATTCTCTACCACTCTTATTACTCAGCACTCCAATGACAGCAATTTACGTTCTTCAGTAGTATTAACTCATGTAGTGGTGTTATTGCATTAAAATACTGTATTTAAAAAGAAAAGATCGCGTATAACAGTAATAACAGGTGCCTTAATAGTAAATTAGTTAAAATCATATTGCTAGTCACGAGTTTTCAATGTAAAGATAATATTGATATGCAAGAATAAAGAATAATTTGATATTAACACTGGGAATTCCTATTATTTTAGGGTATCGTAGTAAATTTTGTTATTGCAGGGTAACGCCCAAACGCTAAATGGCTAGCATACTTTATTTAATGGCTAATATAATGTGCTTTAAGAAAATCACAGTCTACAAACCTCCTTCCTTGGGGGTCGATTGGCAGCCCATGGTCTAATAATAGTGTTGCATTAAATAGTAATTAAGTAACGTATGTAACTGTTATATCTTATTCAGGGTTATTTCTGGTCCAGAATATGGATGGGCCATGAAAATGGAACAATGGCCCATGTCCCATTCATTTGCATGCAAAATCAAGATTTTGATGGGCCTTTTGAAATTTTGATGGGCCCATTGGAAAAAAAGATGAGCACAAGAAACATTAATATCCACCTTACCAGTCAGGCACTGGAAGGAAAACCTTCCAATAGATTTGGACGTAAATTCCTTCAAATCAAACAGTCTCTCAATTTTAGTTCTGTTTCTAGAAATAGAAACATTTCCTCTCATAAATTAGCCAAAGCATCTATTTGTGATTGCCAGGATTTCCATCCAGATTTATTTATAGTAACACACTTATGTAATACCGCATGCCTTGAAAAGATATCTTCAAGAAAAGTCATCAAAAGTTTGCAAACTTTTCTTAACACCAGTGACAAGAAAATATTGATAAATGATCTTAATTAACGGTTACCTATATTGCAATAAGGTTTATCATTTAGAAACATGATTTTTCTGCTTGGTTATGTAATGAAAACATACTTATTACATCATTAATCCTGCTATCAGACAGCCGATCGGATGCCAAAATTGCAATGAAAATGATGTTTTTGAAGGGTTTTCCATCCAAAACTTGTCATTAAGAGGGATGGTAAGACCTTCCAATTTTCAATGAAAACACTAATTTGAAGGAAAATCCATCGTGAAATTGTTCAGTTGGAAGACTTTTCCTTCCAAAAAGACATACTTTTGGCTTGGGGTTTTTCCTTCCAGTGTCTGACTGCTTACAGCAAAATATACATCAGATTTGAATAGTTTATATATGGGGTCCAGCCAAAAATGAACTCAGAATTACTCTATCACTAAAGGTTTTCTGCCCATTCCAGAAATATCCCTGCATATGCTATGTTGCTTAACACATACTGGCTGTTTGCTGCATTTAATTTAATGCCTTTAAGGTAATCATCATGTCGATATATGAGAATTAAGTAAAGGTCATTATTACAATATTTGTAATCTGTTCCTGACTTTTATGTCAGTCCAACGTTACGACTTACCCGTAGGTACCTTTTAAAAGTAAGGCGTATCACCGAGATGCGCCTTTATTAAATTTATTTTTCTTTAATCAGTAGCTTAAAGCCTCAATCACTTCTTGCTCGCGGTGGTTTAAGCCCTGCAGTAAAAGTATTTTTACTGACCGTTCCAAGGCGATGCTTCTTTTGTGGATCATTTTTGTTAGTTATGCTTCATGTCGGTGTGTGTTGTGCTGTCATGTCTGTTATTTGTAGCATTGTGGTCACCTGCTGGGAAAGGGCTGATCTCTTGTCTGTCGGGTTTGTTGTGTTTTGTCACTTTCCCAAATGTGTCCTGGTCCACAGCAGAATTAAGGGCGAGGTTGGCGCCGTGAAACTGGCGTACCGTACTTTTGTGGACCATTTATGTTTTTGCTGTCTATGATTGTTATGCCTTTGTGGGCGTCTGTTTATTTGGTGCTGGGAAAGGGCTGACCTCTTAGCTCTCGTTTGTGGTGTCTAACTGTGAGTTTATCACTTTCCCATTGGTATCCTGGGTCAGGTGTGGTACTTGATTGTATCGGTTTCTTATCTTTGTACCCTTACTTACTTTGTTTCAACCCCTTAGACGAGCACTGAATCCTTGGCTGACATATCACCTGGTTCACCCCATGATGGAGGAGACACACAGAGAAATTCCTTAATGATATCTTCTTGACAGAAATCAAATAATCAGATTCTCATTTAATGTGAAGTTGAGTCATTTGACTCATCTAAATAATTCAAAGTATCTCAATTTTTCCTAACAAGGCTCGACAACATAAGTGCCTAATTGGCCCTCACACTTGAGTTATTGACCAACGGCAGTTGCCATATACAGCCCAGCATCGCAGATATTTGATCATTGATGATGGGTATAGATAGTTACAATCAGGGGGGAAGTTTCGCATTGCCTGACATACATCAGCGCCAACCGAAATACCTCAATTGAAATCAGTCAAAGAAGCCCACACTTTATCAATATAATCTTCCCAATGGGATGGTTTGAGCTAAGAAAACGCCACCCTGGTCTGAGACGATAACGTGGCCTAAGCGTCGAGATTCAAATTCTAATGCATTTCCTTGTTATCTTCAAGAATGAAGAACGAAGGCGCTAGAGTGGTCACAGCAAAATGATCTATTTTCAGACATTCGAGGGCAGCTATATACTATCGTGGTGGAATATGGCCGAAAATCGAACTCATACAAGCACTCATGCATGTCCATGTTACCTGCAAAAATGAAGAAGATCCACTTAAAAGGTGGTCACAACATTTTCATTTCAAGTCTAAGGGGATCAATGACAGCTAACTTCGTACTTGGCTATTTGATATGGCCGAATTTCTAACTCATCGGTGAAAATAATGGTTATTCTTATTACCTGCAGGTCATAAGATTTTACCCGTTATAATACTATGGGAGCTAGCTGTTTCCACGGAAATCAGAGTTCTGATCCGATCTGACTCAAAACCTAATGCAGCCTTTCCACCACACCAATCTTAAGCCTCGTTTATATGCACAATTTGCACCCTGGTGCAAATTTACTCCCGGTTGCAAAATTGCACCCGGGAGTAAATTTGTACCGCCTTATGTAGCGTTCATATGTCAATAAATTGTGTTCATATGTTATTGGATTTGCTGTTTTAACATGTCACAAATGTTTCAGTTTTACTTTAAGGAGAAATTCGATGTGTTAAGTTCAAGATACCGATATGTGAGAAAAATGCAACTCCATTTGGTTTTATTTGCTTTATTTATTTATACAACTAGAAAAGAGCCCACGCAAGCGCGGAAATATTTCATGATTGTCAAGTTTATATAAAACAGCGAGTTTTAATTTTTCAATGTAAATGGCCTTAGGCCCAGGTGTAGATATGACCTTTACCATGAATACTCACTAAAGCTTCATTTACCTAATTAGTTGTCTGCATCTACAAACTTTCAGGTAGCAGACTGCATTGTTTCTAAAAAACATCAACTTTTTTCACTTTTTCCTATAGCAAAATCCTAAGTGACTCAAAAGTTGACCTTGCCGTAAAACAGATCAAGGTCATCCCAGGGTCATCATTTATATAAATTTTGTTGAGCTTTTGAGTCCTTGATGCGACATGCTAAGTTTCAAGATAATAGGATTTGTGGTTCTGGGGGAGAATTGGTTGATTTGATGCTTAACGTCCACGGTAAACAGCTAAGGTCATGTCGGGACGGTCAGTTAACCTAACCACACTATTCCTGGGCAGGCTTAGACCTCCTAAGCGGTTAACCAGTACTAAGTGCACATACTTTCGCCAGTAACTGACAACTGCCCTTCTTGAATCAGCGGAAGGAGAAACAAAAGTATGTGGCCAGACCGGGTTTCGAACCCAGGACCTCTGACTTATGAGTCAGGTGCCTACCGATTGCGCTACGCGGCCCGGCGTGGTTCTGGGGGAGAAGATTTTTGAAATTCTTTACCATAATAAATGTTCGCCATCTTGGTTATGTGACCTGTCCTGGGTATTTTTTTTTCTGGAAAAATTGGGTCCTGGAACGTTTTTGGGGAAAATATTCAAGCCCTCTGAAGACTAAAGGCTTATTTACATGTAGCTTCGTTGAATCATTGAAATTGATTTGTCTGCTTCGCTGGAAAAAATGCCCTTTCTTTTTGTCTTTTCGAAAGTTCGGTTCAGTTTGAATTCTCCTAACGACGTTCCCCAAGTGGCTCAGCGGTACGTAACCATAGCCGCACACACTTGGCGCCGTGTGTCCGTCCAACTTTTCGAAAGACCATGTGCGTTGAGCTTTATTCTTCAATGGGCGAGTTCGATTGGCTACTCGTATTGACTATCGTTCTGGAAGAAAATGGGTCGTTTCGAGCCAGGGCCGTCGGGACTATGACCATTTAGTTCTTCATCCGTTTAGACATATGAGCAAAAATACAAAAATAAATCGTTATTTATGGGGAATGACGTACGTTCATGAGTCGGATTTTTGCATTAGAACCTGCTAAATTTGGTCTTGCTAAGCAGCGCGCCGATATAACGACGCAGAACCGAAACGACCGGATTAATTTAAAACGTGTATTCGAGTATACGATAATTTCACTCGAACGCACCCATTGTTGACATCGAAGTTTCTAGAAAAATACTTGGGAGAATTTAAAATGAAAGACGAATTCAATTCCCAAATTCTTTAAATCTACGTGAAACTAAAACACACGCTAACCGAAATTATCAATGATAGCAATATGCGAAAGAACCAGTATAGAAATTACGCTTGAAAATGCCACCAATTATGCAGTTTATGCGTTACTTCGTTTATTTAGTATTATAGATATTTAAGGAGGATAATACACCAGTCATTTGTATCCACGGCCCCCACCTACGGGGATAGCCGTTAAATAGCCGGGGTAAGGTGCTGGACAATTACTTTTTGATTGTCGGGGAAGTGTGGGGGTTATAACATTGGGGCACTTACGCTGCTGGGATTTTCTGTTGTGTAGGGTTGGGCAAAGAGCAGGGTTGTTACCATCAGCTTGTCCCCACAGGGCGGGGCTTATACCAGGTCTCTGGAAAGTGAACATCATTATCCCCGCCCATCCCCGTAGGTGGGGGAGCAGTGGATACAAATGACTGGTGCATAAATGGCACTTATAGAAGCTGTTGCAGCAGTACTAAGTAAATATATGACTATCTGGCCAAGAGTGGTGGACGAACGTAGTGCTTGAGACTTTATACATGTACTGATGACCCATGGCTTCCGAATGTCACGGGCTCTGTGACAAACTGCGCGAATAGCTGCAACAGAATGCGTTGTGCGTTAAGTTGTTTCAATTGAACTGCTGGTGACAGTTTGACTTAGGACTGCGCAGAGCTGAACAATTGAGAACCTCTTCGTAATAGCAAAATAAACGTCTTGTGAATGTGCGAAACGGGTTTGGTCTTCAATTGTTGACGAACTGACGAATTCTTCTAAATCTCTGTTAAGTTTCCGAAGGGAAATGACTTAGCCGAGGTTATCAATAGCCACAAGAGGTTTGGATTCCCAAATTGTGGGGGTATGATAGAGGGTAGACATATTTCAATCATTGCTCTCTCTGAATATCACGTGATTACATGAATCGTAAAGGGTGGCTTGTTTGTTTGTTTGATTTGATTTTAAGTCCTATCAACAATCTTTGAGTTAAACAGGGACGGGTCTTCCTGGGTTGAACCAATACTAAGCTAGGATAAATGTGTCTTGCTCAAGGACCACAACGCAGTGACACCGGTGAGGCTCGAACCTGCGTCCCTTCGGTCTCGAGTCAAGTACTCTACCAATGAGCCACTGCGCTCCCTCGTTAAGGGTGGTACTCCGTTATCATGCAGGGGGAACCTTTTCACCGATGTGATGTGTACATCGGATAGCCTGGACTCGTGCATGGCGCCAGGGCTCTTGCAAACTCTGATTTCTATTGCTGAGGCTAGGAAGAAATATTGTTCGGAAATAGAATCGTGCAAATCGAAGCCCATGGACCAGAAATTCCAGTTGTTCTGCGTGGCAACCCGGCATAGCCGATGAAGAAAGAAGCCATGACCTTAAGTTTGATAAAGGGACCACTTATATAGTTTATTTTCATACACGTGTACATGTTCATATGGAAAAGATGGGTAATTTATCAAAATCTAAGATCAAATTGTACATATGTGATAACAAGTTGCGTTCATGTGCGCAATTTGCACCTAGGTGCTAATTAGCACCCGGGTGCTAATTTGCTCCACTGTATTTGCACCACCTACAAAGGTGCAGCAAATTCGCACCCGAGTGCTATTTTGCACCCGGGTGCATTTTCATGAAACACCGTTTACATGACCAAAATACACCCCAGGTGCAAATTTACACCCCGGGTGTATATTTGCACCGGGGTGTATATTGTGCATATGAACGAGGCTTTACTCGCGATGAAATTTGATTTTGATCAGCCTGCTGGTCTTAAAAAGTCATACAAATCAACATAATTGAAATAAAAAAAATGTAAATGCACAAGTTCGGGATGGGGGGGGGGGGGGGCTGCTTTACTCTGCTGGTCCCAAGTATCTGTATTGCTAGCTCAAAAGCTTTTACCATCAGGCTCCTAGGTCACTGGCTGGATATGGTTTACCTCCCCCCAGGGGGAATTTTGTAGACCATATTTTTCTTGTAGCCCAATGTCTTGCAAGGATTTTGCAACATGTTAGCCCTCTGACAATGGCAGCGTTAAGCTGTAACAGCCTGTTACATACGTTACCCTACAAAATATTTGATAATTAAAATTCTTTTTAAGACTTCAGAAAAGTGCAAAAGATAAGGTAAGATTTCCAAATTGGTTATATTTTCTAACTAAGCTATTACTGGGCCACAGATAATGACATTTGAAAACAAATATAGTCACCTCCGATGTAGTGTATGTTACATTTTTCATTTAACCCCCTTTTAAATGATAAATGCATCTAATATAGTTTGTCTTAAATTTTATTGAAACCAGTTAATGTTCATTAATTTGGTATTACATTAAAGACTTTTTATTTACCTTTTCAAAACTGCAAGCATTATGTTTCTATCTTATATACTTTTTGACTTATTAGATGATGAACATGGTACCCCCATATCACAGAAAAATGTAAAATGTAATTCTCCAGGCCTCACGATGGCTATAGACCCCCTTTCCCCCCAGGGGGAATTTCGTACACTATAATTTCCAGATACTACATTATATAAGCCACAAAATGAAATATGTAAGCCCTCTGAGAGTGGCAGCGTTGGCGGGTAACATCATGTAACGTACGTTACCCGCAAAATAACATTGAATTTTCCTGATAGTGTCTCCAACATGACATATTCACGCTTTTTTTGAAGTCTGGCACAGGTTTAAGAACTTCTTATAGCACAGTTACATGATTTTATCATTTGTTTTATAAATGTCTTGAGTTTTTGCCGTTGTGTATGTTACTTAGTGTTTCATATGTTATTTCCAAGTATCAGTATGGCAGTTATTGACTATACATGTATTACACCTGTCAGTGAATATAGTAAATCTATAAGGCTGCTATTCAAATGAATTAAAGTTCCTTATTATGGTGTCTTACACTATTTTACAGCCCAGGTTACATACGTTACTCTCTGAATACCATTAAACATTCAAGATATGGTCTCCAACACGACCTGCTTGTACTTTTTGCATGCTGGCACAGGTCCATGTACTTCTTTTTACTCAGGCTCATTTGCTGAGGAAGTAACTGAAAACATAAACTACCCTCTTTTCTTTTATAGAGACATCAAATATAGTTGACATAATACTCATGGAAAGTTTGTAACATTCAGTGCAATGTGCGAGTAACACCTTAAAAGATCAAAGAAAACCCATCAGGTAGAAGGTCTAGAGCAAATCTTTATATATTTTAAAGAATTTTCCTTTACAACTTCTTACTCATCTATCAGATTTATCTTGCACTGATTTTGCAACATGCTAGCACTCTGGTCATGGCACCATTACCCTGTAACAGCCAATTATATATATTACCCATCACATTTTTGATAATTTTAGTAAATGGCATGACTTCTGAAAAGTGCAAACCATAAGGTAAGATTTCCAAATTGGCTATATGATCCAAGTAAGCTATTTTTGCATCACAGATATGGACCGTTGAAAACAAATATGCACCCCAAAGTGTTACGTATGTTACTTTTTTTTCATTATTCCTATATAAATGATTTATGAAACTAATATAGTTTGATTGTTTTTAATGTGAATGTGCTTACTAACTCATTTTGTGTTAAAATTTGTTTATGTACCTTTTGGAAACTGCAAATATTATGTTTCTATCTTTTATATGGTTTGAGTTGTTGAGTTTTGAACATGGTAACCCTATATCAAATAAAATGTGAAATATAATTCTGTGGCTCTTTTGTTAGGGTACAATCAAGTTTTCTCTTATCCAGAGGTACTTGATTTCCTTCCCATTTATTTTCCACACATTTTGTCCATATCTGGAAAGCCTCACTTGTTTTCATGGGAAAGACTTGATAGCTCAATCTTTGTATGTACATCTAAAAGACAGAAAAGCAGGGTTGAGGTAAGCTCATGTACATGCCATTTGTAATAGTCAGTATATGTGTATGGCTTTGGTACTTTTTCCAGAAACATGTCGTATTGCAGCTTATTCACAATTACATAAATAGCACATGTTAGGGCTTCATATAACTGATGAGTGCCTAGAACAATTCTTTATTTGTTTTCCTACCCTTCTTAGAATGTTGATGAACTAGTGGGGGAGGGGTTCTCTATCAGTTTGATAGGAATAACCTTTCCGTGGTACTAACACATCGACACATTGGTAGTGTCACAATCTGTTAAACAGTGTATTACTGTAGATCTCTTCCCCCATATTCTGGCCAATGCTGTTGACATTCAGAAGCTGCACCTTTTGTTGCATACACCATTGTTGAACAAAACACCCAGGTTATCCTCTGCGAGAATGTTTGTAAGACTTTATAGACTGCTGCTTATACATTGTATATATGTATCAGTGACAAAACCAACATGCCCTGCCTTTAGTGCCTGGTTGAATACTGGTGCCATCAGATCCATGAAGGTGACAGGAAAAGCTATTATAATGCTCTGTAATTGCGGCATTAACATCAACGTTATGTGCAGCACTACATGGCCAATCTAATGTTGATTCAATGTGTGATTGCAAGCCATGCTGAAGTTTGGACTTGTCAGTTTTGATGAAATTCTATCAGGAGTTGTCAGTGACCATGGTACAGGTCCCAGAAGGAATGGCAGTGTCAACCAAGGTCAACATTATGTCCAATAGAAAGAAGGTCATGCTTACCAAAGACGCTCCTTTCAAGCTTTCATCTGGCTGTTTACGTTTTGTAAATTGGGCAATTTCTTCTTGCTTGACCTCGCAAGCATCAAAACTTTATTAGCTTGTAGCATTTTATGGGGGATGTGAAAGACAGATTGTTTTAAGTAAAAGTGAGTCAATGAAGTCTGCAACAGGCTTCCTGCCAATGTCATCAGCCTCAATAAGATCCTTAGCTATGCCAGGCTTAGCAGGCACACTGAAAGACAACAAGTACAGGTCAATGTCTTCAAAACTAGAACTAAAAGGATTGGTGAAGCCTGAAACTGCCTCTAGTACTCATTCTACTTTGCATCTGAACAGATTGAATATTTCATTTCAGTGCATTGAAGAGTTGTTTCAATATATTGAGCTCTGATGTGATGAGTAATACACCATTCCATCTGTAGTACGAAGCCTAGTTCTAGTCGCTGAATAATACCTCTTTATTGTTTGCCTGATAGTTACGTCAAAAGCATTTCTCAAGCAAAGAACCAATGGTTGTGACACACTAAACCCATTTTGTTCGAGAAGTTCTTTGCATCTGCGATGTGAATCAAATTTTTTCGAGAAGTTCTTTGCATCTGCGATGTGAATCAAATTTATGAGTGTTATCAGTTACACAGGTACATATTGTGCGAAGTTGTTGTGATCGTTTTCAATGACCATTGGGAACAAGGCATACAGATAGAGATGACATGCAATTCAAAGTTGTTATCTTTGTAGCCCTAATCAGTGTCAACACCATCTGAATCATACCCATATACCTTGCCCTGAGCTGAGCTGTTTCACAGTGACTGTCTTTCAGAACTTCCGATTTGAATGCATGGTATTTATACTGTTAATGTGAGCAAACAGCGAAGGTTGATAGATCACATTATATTATTAGTTTAAGTGACCATAAATCAATATGGAACTTAATTTATTTCAGCCTTATAAATTTTCTAAATTCTCTGACAGACTTTATACATGTATAGTCAACAACTTCTATACAGATACTCTGAATAACTTATACATGTTATATATCATTTGGTAACACACATAACAGTTAAAGCTCAAGGCATTTATTTAATGAATACTTAAAATAGGTAAACCTTGTTAAAAGAAGTACATAAACCTGTGCAAGCAAGCAAATAAGTATAAACAGGGCTTTTAGAGACATTAACTTAAATGTTTAATGCTATTTTGAAGGTAACATACATATCATGGACCTGAAAAACAGTGTAAGCGACCATGATAAAGAACTTTAAATCATTTAAGTAGCAGCTTTATAGATTTACTATATTCTTTGACAGATGTAATACACCTATAGTCAATAAATACCATACAGATACTCCGAAATAACGCAGGAAACACTAAGTAACGTATACAACGGTAATTACTCAAGACATTTATAAAATTAATACTAAAAATATGTAACTGTGTTATTAGAAGTTCATAAACCTGTGTCAGCATGCAAATAGGTACAAAGATGTCATGTTTGAGACATTGTCAGGGACGTTTAATGCTATTTTTGGGGGTAACGTATATAACGTGCTGTTACACGTTAACGCTGCCACTCTCAGAGGGCTAACATCTTTTATTCTGTGTCTTATATAATGTAGTTTCAGAAAATCATAGTGTACAAAATTCCCCCTGGGGGGGGGGAGGGGGGTCTATAGCCAGCTCAAGGCCTATCCCTAGTTATAAATCATTTGACCTGCATTTGTATAAGGTGGGACCGATTACAATATATGAGCCGTGACATCCAACAATGTGGTATGTGCGACCAGGAAAGCCTCAGATCAGCCTGCGCACACGCGCAGTCTGATCAGAGCCTTTGCTTGTCACTTGCATATTTTTTGAATGTTCAGCTACTGACCGAACATCATTTGGAGTTTCTAAGCTTAAAAGAGGGTGTACAGGCTCGTCTGAGTCTACACTTGTCAAAATACCACTTTGTTGGAAATCTTATGTCGCGGCTCAATTATCAGACTTTTTTCTTCAAAAAGTGCAGATATACAATCCGCTATGCGATGGTAGCTTTTTGAAAAGTTATTTAAAATCCATTCAATAACAATGAGTTAACACAGCTGTGCGGTTTAAACACATTCAATAACAATGACTTAACACAGCTGTGCGGCTTACCATAACACTTCCTGGAAATTGAAAGATTTTCTATTTTCGATTAGAGATCGATTTACTTATTTTGTCTTGGACTGAATATTTGTAAGTAGTAAGATGTATTTCTTTCATTTAACAGAAAATGCACGTCGTCAGGAAAAATGCTTTGTGCAGTCTGATCAGCATTTCATTCGCATTTGCTACCTCCAGTTCTATAATTCCGTACTCGACATAATAAACATTATATAACTATTTTAAACTGGTTTAATCATATCATTAGACGTAATGTATTCCATCGTAAGGATGGATTAAGAGCCGCCGTGGTCTTTTGGATAAGTCACGAGCCTTGTACCCAGGGGTCACCGGCTCTCCCGGTCTGTTGGATGAGACTTTAAATATTTTTACTGACCGTCCCAAGGCCGCACTTCTTTAGTGGATCATTTGTGTTATTAACTCACCTGAACCGAAGGCTCATGGGTGAGCTAATAGAATACCAGTGACTCCGGCGTCCGTCCGTCCGTCTGCCTACATTTGCAAACATCTTCTCCTCTGAAACCACTGGGCCAATTAAACTCAAATTTCATAATGAGACTCCTTAGGATGCGGGAACAAAAGTTTGTTCAAATGGTCCTGGTCACATTACCACGATGGCGGCCACGTTCACATATAGTAAAACACTTTAAAAATCTTCTTCTCCAGAACCAGAAGGCCAGTGACCTTGAGACTTGGTATGTAGCATTGGGGATGTGGGGCCTATCAAGTTTGTTCAAATGATGATCCCAAAATGACCTTGACCTACTTAACGTCAAGGTCAAATTTGCTTCCTAATGCATTTAAATGGGATTTTTTTTTAAAGTTGATTTTTTTGAATACTGTTGAAGCCAAAGTCATTAATATCACTTGATATGTTCAATCTAGTGTCTATAAATAAGTTTAAAAGGTCAAGGTTGACCTTTCAGCCAAGGTCGCTCATATTGGAGTCCCATCAACATATTAAAACATAGTTTTCTCAGAAACCACTTGGCCAATTAAAATCAAATTTCATATGACAACTTCTAATGATTGGTTAGCCAAAATTTATACAAATGACTAATATGGCCACCACGCCCATATGGTAAAAACTCTTTAAATATCTTCTTCTCTAGAACCAAAAGGCCATTGGCTTCGCGAGTTGGAATGTAACACCGGGGATGTGAGCCCTACCAGATTTGCACAAATGATGAGTCTGGGTTGACCTTGATCTATTTTATGGCAAGGTCAAATTTGATTCCTAATGCATTTATATGGGGAAAATCTTAAAATGTTCATTTTTCTATAACTGTTTAAGCCGAAATCATAGTACTTTTGAGAAATGTTAAACCTAATGAGACATTGGTTTTATATTAAGTACCAAATGCTAAGCTGACCTGTGACCTTTTATCCAAGGCCACTCATTTGGGCTGCCACACACCTATCTAAACATCTTATTCTCAGGAATCATCGGGCTGTTTGATGGATTTTCAATAGATTGTTTAGGTCACTTGACCACAATGGCTGCAACCCCTATATATAGTTAAACAAAATTTGTTTGATTATAAGCTGTAGATGACCTTGACCTATTTTAACATTATTAAGGAGATCAGGTGAGCGCCTCAGGACCGTCATGTCCTCTAGTTTATGTAATGGGGTTTGTCATGCTTTCGCGTCTGTTCATTGCTGCCTTGTGGTCAACTGCTGGGAAAGGGATGGCCTCTTGTCTCTCGTTTGTGATGTTTAATTGTATTTTTGTCACTTTACCTTGTGGTATCCTGGGTCAGATGTGGTACTTGATTGTATCGATTCCTAATCTTTGCCACCTTTTTATACTTTAAGCTGTGGCACCGTCTTCTGAGACGTTTTAAACTAGAATCACTGCCAGTTGAGCCTTCGAGTGTTCCTGTACATTAAACCACACAAATCATAAAAGAACACCCGGCTCAGCATACTGCCATGGAACAGCCAAAAAAAAAAGTTTGTTTTATTCATTGAAATTGCAATTGAAAGTGTAGAATACTCTTTGAATCGATTTGATTTTTTGTTTTGTTTTTGAAAACTTAAGTTTAAAAACGGTCATGGACTTTACCTACTACTGAAATATCGTTTTCTTTCTTCTTTCAATCTCATTGTCGCCGACGGGTAGCGCTCTAGCAGGCAGGAAGCGCCAAAGCACGCACTGACCTGTCGCTTTTCGCTCGGTGCACACCGTTTTTATTATAATATATTATGCGATCATTGCTTGCATGACTCAGCGCTTAACATTCGGAAAATATTTACCAAGAGAGAAACTTATCCCATTTCCTATAAAAGGGGACAAAACATTGCCTTCAAACTATCGTCCAATCGCACTTTTAAGTAACATTAGTAAAATACAAGAACGTATAGTCTTCAAGAATTTGTATAACCATTTACGCGACAACAATCTACTTAAGTATCAGTCTGGCTTTCTACCACACCACTCAACCGTATTCCAGTTAATTGATATATACCATAACATCTGCCAAAGTTTTGACAATCACCAATTTTCTTGTATGGTTTTCTGTGACATATCTAAGGCATTTGATAGAGTATGGCATAAGGGTCTGATCTATAAACTCAAACAGCATGGTATTGAGGGAGACTCCCTGAAATGGCTAACCGATTATCTTAACGGAAGACAGCAAAAAGTTATTAGCAGAGGATGCATATCAACCTTTAAAGTTATCAAAGCTGGTGTTCCCCAGGGTTCCATGTTGGGCCCTATCCTTTTTCTTATCTATGTTAACGACATTGCTGTTTGACAAGGCTATTTGCTGATGACAGTTCTTTGTTCTACTCTGCGTCAAGTCTAGATGATATCGAATTTCTCATAAACCACGATTTAATACTTTTGTCACAGTGGGCTGAACAATGGCTTGTAACATTCAATCCCTCCGAAACAGAAGCAATTTTATTTACCCTGAGATAATTTTACCACATGCCTCTTCTTAAATTTGAGAATACACACATAAAGTTTGTAGAAAGTCACAAACACCTAGGTCTAACACTATCTTACGAAGGCAAATGGACAGATCATATACATATTGTTAAAACCTACAATTATCATTCAGTCGGAACGCTCTCAATCAAATGTATTTTTCTTATCTATTGCCAGTCTTGGAGTATGCCTCTATTGTTTGGACGGTAGTGTGGCCCATAATTCTGATAGTCTCGATAAAATTCAAAATGAGGCTGCCCGCATCGTAACTGGATTAACTAGATTTGTTTCTTTGGACAAGCTGTATAAGGAATGTGGCTGGCTCTCGCAAGACAACAAAAATTAAGCTTCATGATCAAAGCTCATTCTGACTTACTGCCAACATACATTTCTGATCTTATGCCACCATAAGTGAGAAACATTTCGAATTATCCTCTTCGTAAAATGAATAACTACTCAGTCCCATTTGCACGTACTGAAATTTTCCAAGAAATCATGTATCCCGTCAGCAATAACACTTTGGAATGCAGCCGATAACAGCCTTATAGATTTAAATACACTTCATTCATTCAAGTATCAGATGAAAAAGCCCTTTGATATTTACTCCAAAGAACCAAGTTATTATGCATCTGGCAATAGGCGTTTATCTGTTCTGCACGCAAGAATTCGTAACAACTGCAGCAATTTAACTTTAAAGAGGCTAAGTCCCCAGACCCCAGATGCAACTTGTCTTTTTACACTGCACCTCAAAAGAGGTGACTCGCGTTTGGTAACAATTTGCCCCTTTACCGGCTAAGAACATATTAAAGACTTGTTCCACTGATCAACCGATTCCAACCACCTCTCAAACTCATAGATAACCTCAGTAGATAAGCAGAATTTCCTTGACCAACTATCACGTGTACCCAACAATCTGTATGCGGATCTAAGAAAAAGTTTGCCCGGTTATACAACCCAGGCTATGGGAACACACAGGCCACAGATTTGTGCCAGACACCTGAAAGTTATACGTTTCTGTTGTAGGTCTTTGGGCTCAAGCTTTGATATGTGCGCTGTCATGACTTTGATCTTAACCTGACTCTGGTCACTACTCAAAGTGTAACCAATACGAGTATAACTGATAGGATTAGACGCTACTAGCTGATTTTTTTCAAAGTTGGTAATAAAATGTTACTCATTTAGAGTATATATTCGTTGGTCAATATGGTCGGTGGAACAGAACTCCAAGGCTACTAGTAAAGAATCGTCTACGTAAACGGTAACCCTCAAGCCAATTGACTTGAGATATATGATCACCAGGCTAACAACTTTGCTCAAATAGTATGGACTACAGCAAGACCAGATGGTTAAACTTCAATGGAAAATAAAGACTCTAATATGAGAACCCCAGATAATCTCTGTGTTCCCTAGCAACTACACCTGAAAAAAGCTGACCTTGATAGCAGCAGTCACAATTATTCCTGCAGTGAGAAACTTTGCCAAATGAATTAAGTTGCCTCAAATCTGTAATAAAAAATAGTAAGTGAGTATGATCAGGAAATAAACCTAAAAAGTATTGCGTTTAGGAACACAATGTATGGGATTAATGCAAAGGACCTCTGACACTTTGATTGGGTATCTGCCTATTTTTCAGATGCTTCTCGAAACTTCCATATGCGTAAGATATCACTGGTATCTTTTTGAATAGGACACTTGATGTATTAGTAGCGAATTAAGGTTACAATTAGACAGGCAGATCCCTACGTCAAAACAGGAGACGCTACCAAGTAGGGGTTGCAAAATTTGACTTCACCAAAACATTTAGAAATCGTTTATTTTCACGTGTAAGGTCATTATATGATCAATACTGGATTACAAATCATAGTGAAAGTATTTTAAAGTCAAAAATCATGAGCATTTTAATGATTATTTTTGTTGTCGTTTTTTCTATCTGATTTGTTAAGAAATATTTTGAAGTGCAACTGTAGTCCAAATTCAACCTTGATGACAATGTATTTACCTTGTGCAATATTATGCAGCAATGTACTATAACCATTCATCCATGCGTAAAGTACACCTAGTCAATGGCCATGTAATGTGTATTGGATAGATACAGTATATGTGCAAAATAATCTACCAACTGAATTTAGTAAAAGGACAATTTTCATAATCTAAAGAAAAATATGCTAAAACGTTGTAATATTTCATGACTAAAGGGTTATGAAAAGGAAGTTTACTTGTACTAATTATTTCTTTATACTGGAAAAGAAGATTTTCAAGAGAGCACACCAAAAACCCAAATGCTAATGTTTTCGGGCTCGCCCAGACGTCACATTTTGGGCTGTGTGATATCATTCCCCCGAGTTCCAACTAGCTTTCACATATATTATGTAAAATATAAGAACACACTTACGTGCAAAAGGATAAGTTGGAACTCGGAGGGAGGGATGATGTTTTAAAAACATTTTTCAATTTCCTATATGTATAATGCTAAAAGTGACGATTTTAGCCCCAAAATAAAGCCATACATTAGTGGAAATAGGAAATCAAATGCTAAATCATAAAATAGAGACCAACAGCTAGCTTATTTATGAAGATTGAAGCATTTGATTGACTTTAATTTTTATCAAAATTATAGGCAGCGATACACTGTGATTCCCATTACCACCGTCAGAGGTCCTTGATTTTACACTACACTGTTCAGTGTAATCTAAGAGAACCAACCATGAAATCTCACTGTCTAAAAAGGCAACTTCTCCAGCATTAAAATGATTGTTATTTAATTCAAAATTGCAAGTGTCACTATTTACATGAAAAAAGGATCTTAATGCCCCCATTTGATCCAAGTCTTAAAGGGAAAAGTTACACTTTTTTGAAATGCGTTTATTTAAGAGCTTACAGTATGGTAGGAATAATCATTCATTTAATGTGTGTGAAATCCCTTCAATTAGCCTGTAACTAATTACGTTCAATCGGCAATGGAGGTCTGGCCATTTGCAGGTCAATGAGCTCCTAACAAGTGGACTGGAATCACTATGACCTGCTTACACACTACCAGACCAAAGTCTTAAATCCTTTATAATGGCAAAAATTAACACTGTTTCAAAATAATATTTTGAGCAGTGTGTACATTGATGACTATAGTTTGATACATGGGTCAGGGTTTGATAATTATTTCAAAAATTCAACCCTTAAAGCACTAATTATTACTATAGCAGACAACATATTTTGTAATAACTTTCTTCATTTTGGGTACAATAAGGCATAGCAAAATAAACTTAAACTAATTGAAAACAAAATACTTTTCTTTTAATAGTTGTATAATTCTAATTTGCATTATTAAAACAGAATACCAATTATCCAATATTGAAATGAAGCATTGTATGGAACCACTTGCAAGGTGATTCCATGAGTCATTTAGCTGACCTGAAATAGAGGTTAATGTCCACCTTTTAATGTCTATTACTGTAATATTGCAGCGCCCCACCCCCCCCCCCAGATGTTTAGATTGAGGCAATGAACATTGCCATAATTAACTTAGCAGATGAGGGGATGATATATGAAAAATATATAAGTACATTATGAAATATTAATTTTTGATTTAAGTAAAATGTTCAAAACCATGAACATACACTTTAATAAAATCTGGTGCATCTATTGCGTCACGTCATGCCTGAAAATTATCACTTAACCTGTCATTACACATTTAAACTGTAAAGTTTGTCAACAAGAAAGTCTTCTACATAAAGGGAGGTAACACTAGTTCCCAGGATAGTTGTTTGTCAGTAGTTATCTCCCTAGCCAGACTTCTCGGCGAATGGCTGGAACACCTCCCTGTCTTGTGTCCTGCCCTTGTTTGACCCACGCTGACGACCTTGGCCAGTCCCAGGAAAACCAAGTATGGCCGTGCACCTGTCCTCTGAAGCACCGCCTGTTGGACGCCCCACCACTGATAAGGTTACCCCTGCTCAAAGAGTTTTGAGCGAATCCTGATCAAAACCAGATGTGTTCTTCAGCAGAGATCTGAAGATGTTCACTGTGCTAGTGTCAAACTGTCCACTCACTAACAAAAGAGCGTATTCTTCCTGTAGGTACTTAATTTTAGCGTACTGGATCAAAAACAAATTTTCAATGTCTCCTGCTTAAGCTCAGTTTCTGCTTCAAGCGTACACAAACCAGATGTTAAGTATATTTGTAAAAAGGTGTAAATAAAATCATATCATTCAATGATTATGACTAGTTTCATTTCAGAGCAGGGACAGCTATGGGTTTTGGCTTGCTCTTCGATACCCTGGGAAATATCATCAGCACTGTTCTTAATGTTTATGGATCATACATGCAGATTGAAGATAAATCAGATAACCGTCCAAAATACGAACACCATGAGTACCATCATTATCACAGAAATGAAATGCCGGAAATAAAGAAAATACTGGAAGAAACGCTTATTCCTGATATAAAAGCAACGACGGAAGCCGTGAGAGATGTCATGAACGACTTTGCTCAATCTACACAACAGATAACAAGTCAAATTCAACGAGAACTCATTCCTACGGTCAAATATGCTATAAATGTAATGGAAAAGGAAAGCTTATCATTAAGTCATGATATAAAAGCAACAACGGAAGTCGTGAGAGATGTCATGAATGACTTTGCTCAATCTACACAACAGATAACAAGTCCAATTCAACGAGAACTCATTCCTATGGTCAAATATGCTATAAATGTAATGGAAAAGGAAAGCTTATCATTAAGTCATGATATAAAAGCAACAACGGAAGTCGTGAGAGATGCCATGAATGACTTTGCTCAATCTACACAACAGATAACAAGTCCAATTCAACGAGAACTCATTCCTATGGTCAAATATGCTATAAATGTAATGGAAAAGGAAAGCTTATCATTAAGTCATGATATAAAAGCAACAACGGAAGTCGTGAGAGATGTCATGAACGACTTTGCTCAATCTACACAACAGATAACAAGTCCAATTCAACGAGAACTCATTCCTATGGTCAAATATGCTATAAATGTAATGGAAAAGGAAAGCTTATCATTAAGTCATGATATAAAAGCAACAACGGAAGTCGTGAGAGATGTCATGAACGAGCTTGCTCATTCTACACAAGAAATGACAAAGCAAATTCAGCAGGAAAGTCAATTATTAAGTCATGATGTACAGGAATTTATTCCAGTAGCCACACAAGTAATGGAATTGGGGCTCATATTTCTTTTGTTAGGTATAGCGGGCCTTTGTCGATATGAACTAAACAAGATAGAGAGTATGCCTGGACAGAAGTGGATTCACCGGTTAGAGAAGATAATGGTCTACTTTCTTCGCTACATCTGTATTTCGTATGGTGTCATGCGATTTGTCATCGTGTTGGTTTTGAAACAAACAGAACCTATGTCAAGTTGGATTGTGTTACTCAGCATTGCACCGGCCTTAATTTGCATGACCATTGGCGTTCTGCGTAAAGTTAATGTCCAACAAACATTGCTTTTGGTAGTGCAGCGCATTAAGCAGATCACTTTGTCTGCCATACTCCATTTTCCCAATAATGGGAGTCCCGCAATGACCACAGCGGTTAAATTGGGAAGAAAAAAAACAAAAAACAAAAGAACAAAACACTAACAACAGAGTAAGGTACCATAACTTTTCTGGACAAGCTTGAACCAGCACATAATTTCGCTTGTAACTGACAACAACCTTTTTTGAGTGATTCAGTGGAAGGGAGAAGAATGACCGTAGAACGTATTTCATAATCAATCTCCACGAAAGTTTGGGGCGGGGCCGGCATTGAACTCGCGACCCCTGTATGTGCAGTCAGACACGCATCTGTAGCCAGACACGTTACCGAGTGAGCTACGCGGCCTGGTATGGAAGTACTTTTGCTAGCCCTACTGCACACTGGTAAATGTATACGTCGATTTGGTGGTATTTACGCGTAAAGCAACAACAAACAAAAGAACAAAAAACAAACAACAGAAACTTGTACCATAATTTGAAGTCTGTAACTTTTGATCTATGCAGTTTTAATCGTATCAACGATGAGCACAGAGACAAGAACCGTTCAGACAAAATTGAAGCAATACCTATTGGGTGGTACGAACAATTCTGATGCATTAGGAATGGTACTCAAAGCTTTATGAAAAGAAAACAATTCGACTGTACATAAAAGACAATAATTCTTACTGTGTATTTTTGATTAAAAAATGAATTACCAAGAGAAATGCAATATAGAATATGTAAATATAAACCCTAAATTTACAGATTACTGCTGCAGAAACCAAGTATAGCATCTTGCCGCGGAAGTAGATAAAGATAGCCAAACTATGTGGACAGTATTTAAACAGTGCTGAATCTGACGGTGGGAGCAGTCATACCTGGATCTTTACAACACCGGATAAGTGGCAGTCGAAAACTTTAATGTTATCGACGAACGTGGATCAGAAATATTTAGAAACAGAGTTTTCAATTGCCATCTGTCGCCCGACTCGCGACAAATGGCGATCAAAACACTGTTTCTAGCAATTTTTGATCTACGTTCGTCTTTTGCTAAGAGCGTTTTCGATTACCGCCTATAATAATGGGCCTTGTCGCGAGAAAATCTGTCTTAGGGGGTTGGCGAACAACAAAGGCCCAGACCAGCCTGCGCATCCGCGCAGTCTGACCAGCGCCTTTGTTTTTAGCTCATTGGAAAGTATCATATCTAGAGCTGCTACGACCAAAATTTCAGTTTTCTAGCTAGTCTCTGTAGCTGATGAGACTGGTTTGAAACTCGTTTTGTCGGAAACCCCGAAGACAGGTTTTCTCGCGACGAGGCCCTAATGTGTTTACTGTTTCCTTCAGCTTTTGTGTCTGGAAACATAGGGTCACACTAGGGTAGAGTCTGGTATATTCGGACAGACAGCTAAATTCGGACAGCCACCTTGTTTGTTTCATAGTTCAATTATTGGAATAAAAAATAAAATAACTAAGCAAACAGTGAAAATCCGGATGAGACGGCTCTTAAGGAGCCGTCTCATCTGGACTCCCACTGTTTGCAAACGTGTGTCCGAATTTACCTGATGTCCGAAATTACCCGACTTTACCATACTACTGAAAATTACCTCCAAATCTAAGTACTTAACAAGGTACATATTTTGGAGAAAATAAACAACATATTTTCAATGTAGCCCCCAGTTTTACTGTATATAAATAATAAACTATCTTGCTAGTAAGAATGCAAAAAGACTAAATGGAGACAAATTGTAGCATCCTGACTTTGGCTCTTCCTTGCAGTGTTGTGAGTTGGTCTGCAGTGTGTGATTGTGGTATTTCCAGATTAAACTCACTTGCCTTTTTATCAATATTGTAAATATGTTTGATTTATTTAGTCTAGAAGAAACCCCAGGGGGGGGGGGTACTCTGATATTTTCATACATACGTAGGCTCGGTCCATTTTTTTGGGGTTCAAAATTTTGAATTTCGATATTTTTTGGGGTTTTCAGAAAAATAAATATTTCTTTGGGTATATAAATTTTGCGGATATTTTTTGGGGGGTCATCACAAAATTGGACTATATTTAGAGGTCATTTCTATGCATTTTAAGGTCTTCTCTTAAGGTCAAGGTACATAATTGGGGATATTTTTTTGGGTTGCTAAAATTTCAAATATTTTTTTGGGGTGCTTGAAATTCCTGATATTTTTTTGAGGTGAAGAGCAGATGCCGGGTCCGAGCCTACGTATGCAGAAAAAATGAGAGTACCCCCCTGGGGAAGAAACATGGCCCCATAAAGATTCCCCAACATATCTGCCAAATTACAAATGTATACATGTTTCAGGAAAAAGAAAAAAAAAAGAAAAGAGGCAGAAGGTCAGGGGTATCATGTTTTATTTCAAAGATCAATTGGTCCCAGATATCTACAAACTGATCTGACAATATATCTACACTATGGAATTAAACTAGATGCTTCATTCTTCAAATTAAACCAGACAAATTATTTGGCCTGTATCTATATGTAAACAAACAAAACATGCTCAGAAAACCATTTGATTTATGAACATTTCCTTACAGACATACGTTGTCTGGGTTCTGTTTTTCCGGCCAGAAATAACTATTTTAGCTTAATATGAAAGGCTAAGGTTATTTTCAGAAAATCGGTCAGGTCAAATGCTGAAGACTTCCGGAAAATTGAGCATGGTGACATATCCTTTTTATTTCATAAATTGACAGTCCATGCAAAAAACTAACTGTATGCAAAGTTTTGAAAAGATTTCAATGTGGGAAGTATTTAGTAGCAAGTGTCCTTAAGATTGTGATTCTGGAGACATCATTTTGATGTGAGATTTTAATGCAAGGACTTTAAGATTACATCATTATGTCGCAAATGATGACAATTCAAAGAATAATAAATTCTGTGGTCTACCAATGGCATGGTAATGCAAAGAAAAAATCATATGATTCAGTAAATTAGAGAACTTTTAACAGAATTATGTCGTGAAGCAAACCATCACCATCGAATGTTAAATGGCAGATTTGTTGGAGATCTAATGGGCTTTTACTGTATACTTTTTACATGATTGTCACTGCTATTCAAGAACCATTGATTACGTTATAGCCCTATACTTTTTTCCGCAAAATAACATTTTTCAATGCTCAGTTACCAAATGATTTTTTGACTATTTCTCAAAATGGTTTTGGGCTGGAATGCCAAATTTCACAAATTATTGATGATAATTATTGATAAAACTTCTTCAATTGACATGCCAAAACTCATTTGGTACCCTGCAAGTAAGGATAAATATATAGAAATGACTCTGTTAATAATATGTCCTTTAAAATGGTCTGAATACTGTAAATTCAGAAACTTTCGCGAGGGTTTTATTTTCGCGAAACTCCGCATCCGCGAAGCTTCGCGAAAATAAAATCCTCGCGAAATAGTGAATATTCTTTGTCCTTTACTGTTGTTGGTAAATCATGCGAAAGTTGCGAATTTTTTACGTGGGAAGTATGTCTTTGAACGTTATTTGCGAAAATTTCAGAATTTACAATATTATGGGAATCATTTCAAAGAAAACAACCGTGACTCGGCGATTGATTCGGATTTCGAATCATACATGCTGCAAAGACAAAGAGGATCTTACATGAGTGCTCACGTTTTATTGAATTTATAAAACGAGTTGAGGAAAAGAGATAAAATGCAAGGCTTGCCAAGCATCTCATCTCTTTTTCGTAACGAGTTTAATTAATTTAATAATACAGGAGCACGAATGTTAGATTCTATTTATCATATGACATAAAGATTACTTTGAAATCTCATTTCTGCCGTAATAACATTATAATTTTGTCATTAAGTACATTTTGTTGTTATGGACGTCATAACGTTTCCCGAAAATCTGTAAACCACTAGTTGTTTATCGATTTTATTGCATGGCGTTATTTCACTCCCAGTATAGAAAAACAATAGTAAATAAGATTTTGCATTCACATGTAAATAATTTAAAGAAGGCATTAAAAAGATGAAATTACAGAAATTGGTTGGAATATATCTTATTTCTAATGAAATCATTAAATATGGCGGTACATTACTTTTCCTTCCTTCTTTTCAATTCAATATTACATGACAATTTTTTTCCTTATGTGTGGTATATTTCACTTATTTCATCTTTGCGTAAATTGTTTATTCCATTGACTGCAGCAACTATAGAGCAATAAGCCTTAAGTTTCACGTGTAAAATCAATGATTATATATAAATAGTTTGATAAAAAAAGATTATTTAAGTGAGTTTCAGGCAGTGTTTAGACCAAATTATTATACATATACATATCCTCCCTGAATATTCATGCTAAGCTCCACCTACTATACCTAATTATATAAATAAACTTTCACATTTGTACATAGAACAAAGAAATAACTTGTCAGATCCACTAGTGTATGGTCACATCTAATCATATTTCCGTAAGAAAACAGAGTAGATCCTGATCAGGCAGATTTTACAAGAGCTGTCTGATCTGGGTCTGCTTTGTTTGCAAAAAATGTTTAAATACGTATCATTATGAGGTAAATGGTTATAACATTAATAATCATGTTGATTTAATGTAAATCAAGCACTCAAACTATATAGAATGACATTACCACTATTATATAAATTACTAAACCCAGACAATTTATCTTTGGCAAGAGACTCTTCATATTATAGATATTAGAAGAATTGTTATAGCTAATTAGTTCAATTGAGCTTCGTCATGATTTTTATTATACTACTATTGGCATTTAGTTAAGCATATTTGCATACCACTTTATTGTAGACAGTAGCAATAAAATTCAAACATGTACCTATGATGATCAAAGTTTATTGAAATGCAAACTAATTATGTATTTAACGATACTTACGTAAGCAAATTTACTTACGATGTCGTGTGAACGCATTTACTTACATGAGTATGAATACTCTTGGAGTAAACAGGGCTAAGTAAAAGTATAATTGCACCACCCCTGGAGGTAATGCAAAAGTATTTTACTTATAAGTATTCATACTCCATGAGCAAACGTATAAGTAAATATGTCATGTGAACAGACTTCGGATTTACATATATAAGTAAATGTATGTTAATGTCCCCTACCCCAAATCTAAGGTGGGACATATTGTTTTTGGTGTGGATCCCATCAGCGTATGTGCCGGAGTCTGTGTAGCTTCGTTTCCGTGCGTTATCTTCTGAACCAGTGTCTAGATTTTGACCAAACTGCATAGATACCTTGTTGGGAGGGGGGGGGGTTGATTAGATTTTGATGACCTTAGCTTTATTTTCAAGGTCTCATTAGCACTTCGAAATGCCAAATTTCGACCAAAATAGGGTTTCCACATTAAACGCTTGGACTTAATAATTGATTCTGACCAAACTTTATATTAGCATACATGACATTGACCTTGTTGTCAAGGTCACCATTCTATAAAAACTGCAAATTTCAGCCCTTTTTACACACTATCATTTGAACAGGTTACTGGATTTTGACTAACCCTTCACCGATAATGTGTTGAGAGGGTGAAAAGAGTTGATTTTTTGATGACCTTGATCTGAGTTTTGAATTCAGTACATTTGATTTGTTAGATCAAAAAAAAAAGATTACCACATTTTATCTTTTGAACAGAACAGACACTATAGAAAAGCTATATGTATTATATCATTGTGGCAAAATGAAGAGTTGATAAGATTTGTGTAACACTGACCTACTTTTCAAGGCCACCATCCTTTAAAGATTGTAAAAATCAGTATCTTCGGAGCCGTATCTTATGAACCTGTGGATGGATTTTCATCAAACTTGCATTGATACTTTGTTTGGAGGGGAAAATAGTAATAAGAGTTTGATGCTAATATTGACCTTATTTTTATGGTCACATGGTCACACAAGTACTTGGTACTTTCAAACTTTTGACCCAAATTGTGTTTTCACTTGCTATCTCTTTAAATAAATATTATTAGTTTAATATTGAATCTTTGTGACACAAAAATGAACTGATTGAAATTTGGGAAAGCATCCTTGCAGACTCGGTTAACATTGTTTTGTTTTGTTTTGTTTTTGGTGGGTGGGGGTTGTCACAGTTTTCCTCTGAAAAAAACTATAATTTTTGACTACTTGGGCATAGCTATTTTAGTTCTTTAATGTTATTCCTTTTTCCATTCATTGGTCGTAATTTAATTTCCCTGTACCAGCATCAGTCCATCCCTCACGAGATCGCTCTTTTGTTCAAATAGTTTTTCAGAAGACAAAGCAAGAAAAAAGCTAAAGATCAGGAACGATTCAATCATGTACCACACCTGACTCAGGACAGCTTATAGAAAAGTGATAAAAACACAAGGAAACATCACATAAAGCCATTCTATTCTTTATTCTCTAGGTTAAGCATAGCATTAACAACAAGAGATGCATTTTTTACATATACATATATAGCTGACATCATGGTGAGCTAAATAAATTCATAATCAAGCATATAAAGCGTAGGGAGCGCACAACTGTTTGTAAATTTTGTCTAGAATACTGGATCTACTAAAATGTACAATTCATCTCTATTCGAGTTTATAACAAACTTTAGCCATGCGGAAATAATCTTTGTCGCATTACTGTAGGAAAGGTAAATAGTTGATTGGTATGTATCAAGCTATTTATCAATATATAGGTTTTGTGAACAGTGTGCATTTCGTTGACAATTTGGATTTATTTACTTGAGTATGAATTTATTCCCACGGGACATAATAGAGAATGCTTTTTTTCGGATAATACATTCATTCTCCAGGTAATATGTTTTTATATAAATGTTTTATTCTAACGTGTATGGATGGCGCAAAGTGGACACTCACTCAAGCAGCTCATTTAGTGCAACTTGTATGAGGTTCCCCTCTGATCAAGGCCAGCAACTTGGCACGCAACGTCAAGTCGGCATTGGTGAAACGTGCCGACGCTGCACCAATGTCAATTAGACGTTGCATCTCCTTGGTTTGCCAACTAGTTGGTAATATGTGGAAAAGATAAATGTAAATAACAAATTTGTTGATACTTTCGGGTTTTCCTGTTGTCTCTTTCTGTTGGAAGGCGTGTCCCTGCATTTGCGCAAGCTCTCTGCAACTACGACACGCATCGAGCCAACAATCCATTCAACATGTAATCTTATATATTTAATAATTCCAGATAAGCTAAGTGGTGAAGCGTAGATATGTGATTAATTTTCTTATCCACCCGTTTAAACGTGTTTTGTGTGTTCAAAAGAACCGCCTCATTGAGACGGTTCCTTTTAACACTCAAAACATATTGGTTGAGAGAGAGCAAAATGAGAGTTTAATTACGCCTCAAATAGCAATGTATGTACTCACCGTGCGTGCGTGTGTATGTGTTTGCGAAGAGAAACATGGCATGCGCTAGAGCTTAATTGTACTCGCCGCCTGCCTCTGTATGAGTTCAGCACATTTCCAGCAAACCCTCAGCGTCGACTAACGTCGATTCGACGTTGATTTCATCGAATCAACGTCGAATTGACGCATGTTTAACGATTATATATATATATTCATGATTAGCGCTAGCATTCAGGTTAAAGTTCTTAAACATAATTCACAATTTTGGGCAACGCGCAGAAGTCGTCGACAAGGCAGCCAGTGAGTGCTACCATTCATACATTAGCCTTAAGGAGAACCTTTGGTCTCGTTACCTGTGCCATATAGTCTTAATTATTCTGGTGTTGTGTTACTTGAAGGCATTGGTAATTATTTCAATGAACTTACATAGTTTTTGCAATTCTATTTTGTTTTCAGTGTTCATAAGTTGGGTAAACTTGATTACATTTGGATGTCTATAGTAATACTGCTTAACATAATTGATTCTTCCATGCCTGAAATGTTCACATATAAGAATATAGTGATATTCATCCCCAATATCTGCCAAACACATAGGGCATATTCTTTCATGTAAACTTATACCGTTCCATTTGCCTATTTCAACAGGTAGTTTATGATTTCGGGTTCTAAATCTCATTAAAATTTTGCATAATCTATTTGACATAAGTGAAATGTATTTGCTGCAGGCTAACGAAGAAGTGTCTTTGAATAATCTGTATATTGTTCCACTAGATGCCTGGTTTACTGTTCCAGTCCATGTTTGATAGAACTGGTCTTTGAGTCTTTGTGATATTGCTAATGTCAACCATTTCGGGTTAACTGTGTTTTGAGTTTCCCATATCCCAGAAAAGCCACAGGTGTTTAGAATATCTTCAATGTTTTCAATGTAATTTGATTTGCAGATTTTATTTTTATGCATGTTATATAAAATTTTATACATTAGATATGAAGTTCGTGTTGGCTGATCATGCATAGATATAAGTTTTGACCAGTATGATACTACTCGTGATTTTATATCAATAGCTATAGGAGTTATTCCTAAATCTCCATATATTATAAACGATGGTGTAGACCTTTTTAAATTAAATACATGCTTTAAAAAATTTAGTTGGATCCTTTCAAGAATATCCAGGTTACCATGCCCCCAGATTTCACAGCCGTATAAGAGAATCGGTTTTACTGTTTTATTAAATAGAGTGATCTGTAAATCAAAAGAGAGGTCAAGTCTACGTATTTTCTTAAGTAGGGAAAAAAGGGCTTTATTAGCTTGTTCTGCTATATGCTTTTTTGCTTTTATGTATGAATATGTCCTTGACAGATGAATTCCTAAATACTTGTAATCTGGGACAATCTCAAGTTCTGTAGAATTAAAAAAGAAATGAAACTTTTTACTTTGTCTACCTCTAGAAAAAAAATCATTATTTTTGTTTTTGAGATATTAACTGTTAATTTCCACTCATCACAATAATTTTGGAAAACATTTAATGCTTTTTGTAAGTCTGTCTCACTTTCTCCAAAGATAACAGTGTCGTCCGCGTATAACAGTATAAATAGTTTTAAAAAAATGTATAATTCGTCGTC
This sequence comes from Loripinus fragilis, assembly GCA_964019695.1. Taxonomy (NCBI): domain Eukaryota; kingdom Metazoa; phylum Mollusca; class Bivalvia; order Lucinida; family Lucinidae; genus Loripinus; species Loripinus fragilis. The sequence goes on from OZ026526.1 coordinate 59,372,456, forward strand.
ATTATATTCACACCTTAGCCCTGGGACAGCATTGTTATTCAAATAGGATCCAAGATCGTTAAGAAATATGGCGAACAAGAAGGGAGAAAGATTTTCACCCTGGCTTACCCCTGTAAAACAGGGGAAGTAGGCTGATGTATTGGTTTCAGTTTTGATTCGAGATTTGATGTTATTGTATAAGATTCTTATTAGATTCAGGCACTTACCATCGATACTATATGATGTCATTTTCTGCCATAGACCATCACGCCATACAGTATCGAATGCCTGCTTAAAGTCAACAAAAGCACAAAACAATTTCTTGGACCTTGATTTTAAGATATCAGTGAGACAGTTGATAACAAAAAGGTTATCAGATGTTGAATATCCTTTACGAAAACCTGTTTGACTGTCAGTTATAATGTTGCGTTCATCTGTGAATTTGATTAGTCTGGTGTTTATTATTGATGTAAATAGCTTACCAAGACAGCTTAACAGTGTGATGGGCCTGTAATTTTCCGGGTTTTGAACAGCCCCCTTCTTTTTGTATATAGGTATTATATCACCCAAAAGCCAGCTTTCTGGTACGATTGCTTTGTCAAACACAAGGTTAAATAGCTTTACTTAGGTTGGTAGCATTATATGTAGAGTTGATTTTATATGTTCATTCAAAATTTCATCACCTCCGGGTGATTTGTTGTGTTTCATTGAGTGTACTGCTTCTTTTATTTCGTTGTCAGTTATCGGTTGATTAATTTCTTCATTTGTATATGCACTCATAGTTTCATTATGGAAGTGGTTGTTTTAGCTTGACTTATTTTCTGGGTTGTTTACTTGCTTAAAAAACGTAAAAAAATCGTCTACTGGTACAGCGCTTTTGTGCCGTTTCGTTTCCTTATTTAAGATGCGCCAGTATTCTTTGGGGTTTTTACTATTAAGTTTTCTGAGTTTTTCTGCTTGTTCCATTTTGTGCTGTCTTATGTTCTTGCTTATGGTGTTTTTGTACTGTTTACTGAATACCTTTAACAGATTATTATAATGTTCTGTTTTATATTTATTATAAAGTCGTCTTATTTTATGATACATGTTCCTTGCATTTCTGCATTCATTAGTGAACCAGGGTTTAGTTTCTCTACTTGTGTGACTGACTTGTGCGCTATTGCCTTTGAAACTGAATGAACTTTTGCATGCATTTTTAAACAAGTGTTCAATGTTATACACTACAGAATCAATATCTGCTTTCCCAATGTTCTGTTTTTCTGAGCAGCTGTCTAATGCACGATTGATACGTGATAGTTCTTCTAAATCAATATTATTTACAAAAATATCAGACTTTTCTTGAACCCAATATTTTATAACTGGATCTCTTTCCACCAAAGATTCATAAGATTTGCAGTTTGACGACTGGTACTCTGCGCCCAGCGATATCATGACAGCGCAGTGGGCGTCTGAAAACAAGGGCGAGAACTCAATTGTTCTAAATTTGCAGATATGTTCTATTACATAAGCAGACGATAAAAAGTAATCAACCGTGCGTCGGTCTTTGCACGTGGTTTTCGGGGCAATGCATTCCTCCCCTATCCTGCCATTTAGAACAAATAAGTCATTGCTCTTGCAAAATTCGATTAGTTGTATGCCAAATGTATTAGTCATCAAATCTGCAGAATGTCTTTCTAGGGGTATATTGCACCTCTGTAGGGTTAATAATATGTCAATATTTTCATCTAGCAATTTATTATCTCCTTGTGCCTTTGATATAAACTCGTCCGATACTGTAAAATCAGGCACTATACCTGTTCGGGAGTTAAAGTCCCCAAACAATATTAAAAAGTCTGTGTTGTCACAATGTTCATGAATTTCATTTTGAATTTCATGGTACGGGTCGTTTGACGCATATTTTGTCCCAACTGGGGGGATATATATATTTGCACAGAAAATATCATGCTCAGTTTTTGTTACTGTCTTTGAGACTGTAAACCATTGAATGAAGTTTGATTCTCTTTTGCCAAATTTCACAAATTTTAGAAGTGAGTTTTTTACAGCTATTGCCGTGCCACCCGACATGTACCTTGAAATTTTCTTTCTATTTTGGCAAATAACTGTATAGCCATCAATATTTATCTCGTCAACGTCATCGAGTTTTGTTTCTTGAAAACCAATGATATCATATGAGTTGATTAACTCTGTAAACTCAGGAATGTTTAATTTACTTTTGAGCCCACAAACGTTAATCGACAAAAAATTAATTGGGCCCATATTTTTGTTACTATACTGTAAGTCTGAACACGTGTTTCTGTCATCATTGGCATTGTTTCTCCCCACGCTTTCCTAGTGCAGTGTACTACCTTCGATTATTGACGAGTTGTCGGTTGACTGAGTATTCGCTTTACCGGTTGGCTGAATATTCGTAGTATTTCCGAGTGTCAAGGTTACTACGGGACCGTCCTTGATAACTGCGCTGTTTACCTCTGGGCTTTTACATGTCGGACGTTCACTAACTGTCGTGTGTAATTCCATCGGTTCTTGTGAGAAAAATGATAAGCTCTGCTCAACCTGCGCGCTATCGCGGTGCTTTTTCAAGGTAGACTCATTTTTAATGGGAACCTTGCCTTTTGTTTTCTGTTTTCCCTTTGTAGGGCATAATCGTCGTCGCTTCTATCCGCCAGTGATGAGAATCGGTTTGATAGCGGGGTGACGTCACTTACTTATGTCCGTATGCCTACCGCGGGTAAAGATGCGAGTTCGCTGAGGCTGCGAGGTGTGCCAATCTTGATTATTTCCCTGTCAACGCTTGTCAGATTGATAACGTGGTTGCAGTTTATTTTGCGAAGACGTCGTCGCTATGTTGACAGAATTTGCCTGGTTAGATTCGTATCTTGGTTTGAATTCACTGTCGTTAATATAGAGTTTGTCTCTTACAAGTCGCACTTTATTGTCTTTGTTTTCTCGCGCTCTTTTCATCTCAGGGTAAAGTAGACGACGCTTACTTTCAACTTCGAAAGGGAACTGCTCTCGGACTCCATAAAGGGATCCTTTTAGTGTTTTTGGTGCTGAGAATCTTACTTTTTCTCGATCTTTGAAATGTTGGAATTTCGCGACGATTGCTCTTGGATATATCTGATCAGGCCTGTATTTCCCTACTCGATGAACTCTGTCAAAAGGGATCTCATCAGTTATTTGCATTTTGTCGGAAAGAAAGTCCTGCAGCAGCTCTTCAGTGTTTTCATTGTTAATAATAGATTCTTCGATTCCAGTAAACAATAAATTTTCGCGCATTGACCTGCACTGCAAATCGATAATTTTGCTCTCTGCACTATCTTGTTTTGTTTTAAAATCACTTTGTTCTGCTTCTATTCGCGCGAGCCTTTCACATATTTCATCAACAGTTGACTTATTACTGGACTCTTTCGTCAAGATATCATCAAACGTTTGGCTAAAGTGGTCCATGCTATCACTATAATCATTTATCAATGAGTGTACGTGCTCTACCTGCTTGCTCATGTCATAAGCCTGCACTTCAGCATGTGCTATATTTTTCTTCAAATCAGGAATTTGTTTAACACTCTGCTCAACATTAGCGATTCTCGCGTTTTGTTGTTGTAACTGATTGTCTATTTTCTGCCATCTGGAATTTTGTTGGGTAAGCTGTAACTCAATATTTTGCAATCTAGCGTCTAGGCTCTTCAAAATATTCGTTATCCACAGAGGTGGTTCCTTTGTGCCATATGCGGGCTGATTCGTCGTATAGTTTATAGAATTTACACTACTGTTGCCTTGACCTGTACTAGTGCATACCGAATGTTTACAATGTTCTACGCTTGGTTGACCACCGTATTGATAACATTGTACATGCGAGGTTTCTAGAGTTTGTACATTTTGTGGTCTGTACTGCGGAGCTTGTGTAGCAGCTTGTTGGTGTTGGGCTATATATGGCTCTATATTCTCCGCTTGCCCATATAACATTTCTCTCGTTTGCCCTAGAAGTGCATCTGTCTGTATCTCCATGGGCGCCGCCATGTTTTTTGTGATAGATGGAGTGGGTGGAGAATTGTTCATACCTGCAGCTTCGAAAAAAACTCCTCCACAATAGAATGTCCGTTCATTCTCCAACTATTTTACAAGTTCACCTCACATAAAGCCTTCAAACACTTTTCCATACGTTATTGTCTTATTTTAACACCGTTTCAAACGTTTTATATCAATTTTAATATGGCGCTACAAAAAGCATGTCCGCCCGCCACGATGTCACGTGTCCCATCTCGCCAAGCGTCAGCCCTTTCCCAACAGGTGTCATCAAGGCTGCAAGAAACAGACATGACAGTATGACAAAGACAAATAACAAGTAAGATCCACAAAAGATGCACCGCCTTGGAACGGTCAGTAAGAAAATAACAAGGGCTTAAACGGCACCAACCTCACCATAAATTCGAATGTGGACCAAGACACATACATGTAGATGTTTTGTTGGCATGAAAGATCCCTTACTTATCAATGAACCATCCCCTAATACAATACCAGTGCACTAATAATATGGCAGATGCTGCCTCTAGTTTTCAGTCGACAATCTGTACATGTCTGCTGTCAAAATGCAGTTTGCCTGTAACAAGTATGTGAACCTAATAAAATACTCATGTGCGCTATTAGTATGTGAACGCAGAGTAAATATACTTTTACTTACATGTGTGTATTTGCTCCAGATAGTAAAATACTTAAAGGTGTAAAGTTCGTACATGTGAATGGGGCCTAAGGTTTGCCTATTTATACACTAGCTGAAGTGGAATTTTGTCAAATATTTTCAGATTCATGGAAGATACAAACGCTTATTTTAATGTACCTGAAAACCCATATAAAACTAACAAAAACTGGAGCCCAAGATTACTTGCCATTTTAAGTGTTATCGTGTAATTCTAATAAAACTTGGCCAACTTTCTTATTTGGGCATGCATATTATTGAGAGTTAATGGAAATTCTAAATAACGCACTTCCGGTTTATGTCAAGAATGTCACTTTTTGAATAAATTCTGCAATAGTTAATTGTATCATCGGTGTATACAACAATAACGCTTACACACAGAAGCATTGATATACTCCTTCATTATGTTGCAATAGAACAGTTTTGTTAATAAAACAATCACCTTTTAATTTATTCATCAGATGTTCAAGTCAGTTATAGGCTCCACATTTGACACGGTCTTGTCGAAATTAATGAACATTATAGATCAAAGGAAAGGCGGCAAAGTCATGATACAATGATAGTTATTTCAAACATTTTTCTGGAGTTTTAAAATATACTTAACTTTAAGCCAATAGAATATGTTTGTAGGCATGGTTGTATGTGTAGGTTATAGATCATATATTACAATTATAAAGGAATTAAGTGGGAACGAGCGAAGCGAGTGAACCACTTAATTTCTTTATAATTGTAATATATGATCTATGACCTACTTATAGTTTCTCTTCTCATTTCCTGACTGCTTCTTTAGAAATGGTTGCATTGACCCGTAATGATTATACCCCCGGTACGAAGTATATAGGGGGTATATAGTTTTTGCCTTTTCTGTAATTATGTTTGTCTGTCTGTCTGTTTGTCTGTAAACCTTTTTTTTCCGTCAAAGATTTCTCAGCAACTGCTTGGGTTAGGATTCTGAAATTTGGTACAAAGCTTGACAGTGTTGAGTTGTATTGTGTAACAAAAAACCAGCCACATATTGCTTATCAGTCCCTTTATTTGTTCATTTTTCTGTCACAGATTTCTCAGCTCCTATTAGAGCCAGTGTTTTAAAATTTTGTGTACATCTTCAGGTAGGCAAAGTGTACTGTGTAAATGGAAATTCAGATGCTAATCCTCATTTTGCCTTCTTTTTTCAATATTTCATTTTTTCCTTCTTTCACTCTTATATAATACATATGGACATTTTTTTCTGTCAAAGATTTCTCAGCAACTACTTGAGTTAGGATTTTGAAATTTGGTACATAGCTTGGTTGTGATGAGTTGTATTGTGTAACAAAATAACAGCCACATATTGCTTATCAGTCCCTTTATTTATTCATTTTTCTTTCTCTCCAATGAAAATTTCTGTCGCAGATTTCTCGGTTCCTATTGGAGGCAGTGTTTTCAAATTTTGTGTACACCTTCAGGTAGGCTAAGTGTATTGTGTAAATGAAAATAAAGATGCTAACGCTCATTTTGCCTTTTTAAATTTTGTCTTCTGTCACTCCTATATAACACATATGGACGTTTTTCGTCAGAGTTTTCTCAGCAACTACTTGATTTAGGATTATGAAATTTTGTGTACTCTTTAAGGTAGGCAAAGTGTATTGTGTAAATGAAAATTAAGGTGCTTATCCTCATTTTGCCTTCTTTTTTCAAATTTTCAGTTTTTCCTTCTGTCACTCTTATAAAACACATATGGACATTTTTCATCAAAGTTTTCTCAGAAACTACTTGATTGAGGATTATGAAATCTTTGACAATTTTGTCTTTTCTCTGAAAGTGTTACAACCTCTGATGGCTACTAAATAGATATTACACATATTGACAAAATATGTGATTAAGTTGACCATAAAAGTTAAATGTCCATGCAAACTGATTGATTGTGAAGCACAAGAAGGGGCGGATTAAACTATAAGATAGCTTTATTGTTCAATTTTACGAGTGTATATACAAACATTCCTTCTTGTAGACGGGACGCGTCGAAAACGAGTTTCCCACTATGAGGGAATAGTAGTATATTCACGAGTTTTTGTACAATAAAATTCTTGTATCATGACCAATATAACAATATCACCTTTTAATTCATTCATCAGCTATTCAAGTCAATTTTAAGCTCCACCCTTGACGGGGTCTTGTGGAAATTATTGAACAGCTTAGATCAAAGGAAAGGCGGCAAAGCCAAGATACAATTTGTTATATATTGTAATGTAAAAATGTAATAGTATGGCTTTCTGAATAAAAAGAATTCTATATAGTCTGATTGTGCTCGTTTCAAAGCCTCACGCTATTTACAAATGCAGAAGAGTCTGCATAGTTATCTCTTCCCTGCTACTGTCGTTTTCTTAAAACTTTTGTAACCAGTTTGGGCCCGCGGGCAATGTGCAAAATCTGAAACGTGTGCAAAATTGCACAGGTTTCATATTGTGTTCATTTCACGCGGCTTAACATCGTTGAACAACCAACTGCTATAATAGTTTACTGCGCCCCTTCATGTGCTTCACAACCAATCAGTTTGCACAGAAATTAAAATTTTTGGCCAACTTAATCACGTGTATTTTGTCAAAATGTGTAATATCTATTAAGTAAATCATTAAGTTAATCCGTGAAGTGGTCCATACGACCATTTTCAAAGGCGCAAGGAGAAAACTATAAGTAGGTCATATTTTTTTAGACCGTATATTACAATTATAAAGAAATTAAGTGGTTCACTCGCTGCGCTCGTTCCCACTTAATTTCTTTATAATTGTAATATATGATCTATAACCTGTAACATAAACATTTCCCACCTCTTTCTTAGGGAATCCTCTGGTAACAATGTACATCAGTGTTAGGCCTAGCCAGGCCTACTCAACGGTTTAATGCTCAACCGCTGGTGAATTTAAAAACGGGGAATTAATTATGTCATGCAATAGCCTAAGGGAGTCTATGTTTTTGGTCAGAAAGTTATCTCATTTCGTCAGATTTACTTTTCGCGTAATAAATGACAGGAACTTGAAGTAAACATGTGCGGATCCAGGGGGGAGGGGGCATGGGGTCCGGACTCCCCCTGTAAAATCACAAAAACAAAGGGTTTCTTAGCAATTCTTGTCCAGATCCCCTGAATAATCACAAAGCTACCAAGCCAGCATTCATTGTTGGGCCATCATCAGCATGGCAGCGAAACGTCATTTTTATGGCGTTCGCTGGTGGGCCGATGATTGCCCGCTTATAGTGGTATTTGGATCCTCCCTCCCCTCATCAACTAAAAAAGCCCCCCAAAACAAACAAAAAACGTTGTCAAAGTTGGACCTCCTCTGACAAAATTTTCTGGATCAGCGCATGGTAAACATGACAAAAAGAGAATGCATTCTGAGTTCCTATCTATACTACAAAAGTGGGAATCCATAGACTATTGCATGACAATTTTCTCCCTAGGACAGTTTTATTGTATTCACCTGCGGTTGAGCATTAGATCGTTTGGTAGGCGTCTGATGTCCCATGAAGGTGGCGCCATCAAACAGTGAAGACCCAGATAGGATTCTTCCAAGAGTGACTTCTAATCAGAGATTGCACAACCTTTAGTGGATGCTTAACTTTTCCAACAGATAAACAATAATGAAGTACATTTTTATTCGACAATAGAGGACAAACTGTATTACAAGTCTGATGCAGAGGTTTGCACACATATTATATAGTCATATTTGATAAATTAATGGTAATATGATTTAACGAAATCCAACTGAACAGACACATGAGCAGATAAAGAGAGGGACTTTCTGACACTTATTGAACTACAGTAAAGTCTCGAAAAATCGAAATTCGATTTTCCGAAATTCGCTAATTCGAAATAAATTTTGGACCGTGACACTGGGTTAAGAGAATAGGGCCTATTCATTATCTATTTTAATAATTGTGTATAATAACATATGTTTGGATGCGCAAAAGAAACGTATCCCTGAGACGTTTCTTTTACTCATCCAAAACTTATGTTTTTATAGAAAAAAAACCTGATAATAATTACTTTTGGGGGTTATATAATTTTTTTATGTCTACCTCTCTATAATTCGAACTATACTAACAATTCGTCATAAAACCTCTAGTCCCGAGGATTCGAATTGACGAGATTCGGCTGTTTGTATAATACTGGCTGACTTTCTAAGATGAACTCTCCTCGACATCTGGTCGGACGGCTCCTCTATGAGAATTCTAGCCTGGCAATGCTTTCCTGAGTACTTTTAATCTGGCTCTAGATCTCACAGATCGCTGAATAAAATCATGCGCGGATCCAGAGGAGGACAGGGGTCCGCTGAAAAATCACAAAATATAGGGTTTCTTAGCAATTCTGGTCCAGATTCCCTGAATAATCACAAAGCTACCAAGTTGGGCCATCATCAGCATGCCAGCAAAACGACATTTTAATGGCGTTTCGCAGGCGGGCCGATGATTGCTCGCTTATAGTGGTATTTAGATCCTCCCTTCCCTCATCGACTAAAAAAAGAAGAAAAAAAAAGGTCAAAGTTGGACCCATCCGCGCATGAAAATCCAAACGATGCAATGGGAGACAAAAGTGATTCCGAAGCCGCTTTCTTACACAACTTGTCTCCTCTTGAACCGTTCGATTACTTAAATAACCTTGATACTATTAGTCTATATGACTGTGTAAAAACCTGAATAGAGCCTTTTGACATGGAATATCAATCGATGAATATACGACCGTCTTTATCTATTCCATAAAGTAACAATAAACATATTTAGTCGAGTCGCAGGAAACACAAAAATATACTCGCTTTGAGTTTAAAGTTCCTTTTCTCAAAGTAGTCTGCAGGCTGGGCTGGGTCTTCGGTGTTTGAATTTACTTTTCCAATGATTATAAGAGGAACCAAAAAAAAAAACAAAAAAACTTAATATCAGTCTGTGCACTGACAAGGTATGGTCACACTCTTCGACCAAAGTTATTTTTATGGAATCCGATCCAAAATTTGACTTGACACGAAAGGGTAAACTTTATAAAGAATTTTCGTTCATTGGGTTGTTTGTTTGTTTGATATAAATTTATATAGGTTTATAGGTAGGAATAGAGACGAAAACTCCGTATTAAATAGTGTAAGCGTGAATTGTGGTTACACACTGTAAACAATTTGGATGACTGAGAGTAGGTGAGTGCAGTAAGCTATCGCGCCTATGTTTTAAATACAACAACTAATATTGCCAGGGAGCGCAGTGGCTCAGTGGTAGAGTGCTTGACTCGAGACCGAAGGGCCGCGGGTTCGAGCCTCACCGGCGTCACTGCGTTGTGGTCCTTGAGCAAGACACATTTATCCTAGCTAAGTACTGGTTCAACTCAGGAAGACCCGTCCCGCATAACTGAAAGATTGTGGAGTGGACGTAAAGAATCAAATCAAACAAAACAAACAAAAAATGTGAAATACATTTATAAGCTATAATTTATCGCTTTTATGCAACAAGTTTAATAAATTCATTAATACAGGAGCACGCATGTTAGATTCTATTTATCATGATTATGACGTATAAACATTTTGTTATCGCGTTTTGGGTGTGAAAACGTCAATATTTAGCCATAACTATACGCGACGACGTTGTTATGTACGACCAAAATTCTGTAAATCGAGTTTAATGCACATGTTGTTACATCACCCCTAGAAGCGACGTCATATTCAAATATTTCTCTTGTTTAACATTATGATAAATGATATATCTTTCTTTGTATTTATGTTGAACATGTTTATGAAAGTAGTTTGTGAATGTCTCATATGAAATGAGATGAGATGAAAATGCCATAAGTAGGAAGTCTGTAAAACATAAATGAATATGACAAGAAAATACCATATATTATGGCATTTTCTTGTTATATTCATTAATGTTTTACAGACTTATGGCATTTTCTTGTCATATTCATTAATGTTTTACAGACTTATGGCATTTTCTTGTCATATTCATTAATGTTTTACAGACTTACTCCGTTTATCATACAATACAATACAATACAATTATAATAATTAATAACAGATTGTGTATGTTTATAATTCAAACAATCGATTGTTTTAGTATATGCCCCAAGCGTAAGTTATTGTTTTGTTTGTGCGAATGTACGGGAAGATATTCTACGATCTTCAGCGGCTGGATTATCACCCGTATCGTGAGATGCACAAACAAAATAACGACTTTCTTATATGCATTTACACGTCGTGTATTGCGAGAGATTTGATGTAAAACATTGGAATGTCAATAAAAAATGTCACAAAAGGTTAAAACAGACGTCTCGGTGAGATGTTTCTTTTAAGCACCAAAAGCATATGATTTGAGAGCAAACCAACAACGCACATATGTAATGCATAAATACGCCCTTTTATCTGAATCCTGTTACAAAATAATCTTAAGATCGCGACTCCCCCCGCCCCCTCCAAACACCCACCCACGCAGTCTCATTTAGATAATCTCGACAGGGACATATTCCAACAACTAGTCTTAGGTGTTACATTGAATATGTTTGATAATGAGCATACTTATCACAAGACCCCTCCCCCCCGCTCCCCACAAAATACTGTGCGTTCGAATGCTATACCGGCTGAGCTTCATGGTAATAACCAGAACTTTGAAAAATATGTTTTAGATAGGATGAAAGGGTAAAACAACAACAGCCACAACAACAACGAAATAACGCTTTTAACGTCACGCATATGCCAAAATCGAAACGTTTTTCACGCCAAAGTAATTTTAATATCATCTAACATTGACATTCGTATCTCCTGTATTATTGAATTTATTAAACTCGTTGCGAAAAAGAGGTAAAATGCTCGGCAAGCCTCGCATTTTATCTCTTTTCCTCAACTCGCCTAATAAATTCAATAAAACACGAGCACTCATGTAAGATCCTCTATTTATAATAATTCTTACTTGCAGGTATTTAAATCTGGAACATCTGACAAATAATACAAAACTTCCAAGATGTGATGGGGAGTTGTGCCAGCAATCGTGCATCTACGGGTAAGTATAGCACACCGGGTGGGCGGCAATCGAAACGTTAATACCATCGATGAACGCAGATCAAAAATCGTTAGAAACAGCGTTTTCGATTGTCATTTGTCGCCCGATTGGCGACAAATAGCAATCGAAAACGCTCTTTCTAGCGATTTTTGATCCACGTTCGTCGATTGTAAAGAGCGTTTTCGATTGCCGCCTACCCGGTGTGTATAGGCTATCTGCGCTTTCATTTCATCGGTCAGTGTCTTAAGCGTACACTATCATCTGGTTGTCCCTTAATGTTCCTCTAGAATTAAAAGAAAAGTTTACACTCGTGAAAGATACACCCATTTTAGCTCTTAAAATCATTTAAAGTGTGGGTGGAGGAAATGGGGTGTATTTTGGGCCGTCGTGTTATCGTTATGCTTTAAATTGCAATTTTGTATATTTGGCCATACCAGATATGAAAAAGTTGCATGCAGATTACTGCAACCACATATTACTAGCTGGAGCAGTGTCTCTGAAACTGACGACAATCTTGGCATAATGGAAACATAACTGTCACCTTCTCATCACCAACCATGATTTTAAGGCTACGGAATAATGGGAAAAGATTCAGTTGCAGATTTCCATATGATACACTGATACTGAGATCTCCTCATAGAAAAGCAGTTTTAGTTGGAGGTAGCTTATTGGTTCCTGCCTGTTTCCTACGAATCATCCACCATCTTAACTCAATAAGATTGTCAATGGTATAACAGGCATATACGAGTCGAAAGCATTCTTAGTGTTGTATTCCAGTGGGAGATGATGAAGTTTCCTGAAGGCTTCATGAACAGAGGATTCTGTGTTACGTGACTGAAAGGCTGCCAACGTAATAGTTTACCTTGCCTGCACCGGAAAATACATGCTTTTCAAGATTTCTGGTTTGGGATAGCTTAGTGCATCACATACATCTGCCAACTTTATTTTATGTCTCATGTAACAATGAGGATACCCTTGGTATTTGTCAAAGTAACCAATGCATGTAACGAAGACGTCCGTATCATCTGAAAGAATATCTCATAAATCGTTGCCATAGTTGAGAGCATTTTCACATCACAGGGAAACAACTAAATCAATTAACAAGCTGTGATGAAACAAAGCAAACAGCTCTCAACACACAGACTGTCAGAGCTAAAATAACACACCCCTAGTTGAGCCACAGGACAAACATCAGGGGCCGACCCACAGATCCTGTCTGTTTGGCTTGCTAAGTATATTTGACCTTCACGTATGACAATAAATGTCATATTGGCAAACCGAACCTTTTTCCAGCTACACACCATACGCAATCATTGTGCTACTTCATTGCACTCAGCGTTTTATAATCATCCCTCCATCGCATCGACTTATCAAGAATGAAATACTGTTGAAAAGAACATGAAACGCAATTTAAGCCATCCACCCATCTCTTTGGTTGTTGAGAGGAAAAGTCATTAGACCCATGACTGGGACCTTGAACGGCCATGGATATGTGTTCTGCGCATTTACTTTCAATTAGGTCAATATGTCACCAGAGTTAAATGAATATCCATACAGGCTTGGCATGAAGTTCAAGGTTTAAATTATTACATTGACCTTGAGCCAGCATAACTGAGACATGGGACATCAGTTCTGTACATCTTTTCACAAACGAAAACATTTAGCCAATGTAAAAGAATGTGCAAACGTGAAATCAAAGGTTTAAATTATTAACCTTTAACTCTGACTTTGTATAGTGAAAACATACGTTTTGCATAAAATTCTCACTACGGTGAACATTTGGCTAAAGTTCAATGGCATAAAGAAGATAAGAAGCAGACAAGAAATCAAACGTTCAAACTCGTGACCTTAAACTGTGACCTAGAGCTTTAGCAAGCATGTTGTCATAAATGATGCACATCCTCTGACTGAATCGGACATCATTGTCTGCGCAGGCGCAATACTAAAGAATCGAGGCGCGATACTAAAGAATTGACCTGTCTGCTAGAGACGCATCACGACTGAAAAGTCAGGTTTGTGTTAATACGCAGTGTGCATTACACGAAACACTACGTTAGAGAAGTAACAAGCACTGAATGGCAATAAAAAATCAGTTTATGGAGACATCAAGTAACCTTTGCTAACTAAACAATAACAATGCTTGGTATTACAGTATTTAGCGATACAATGATAAGATTTTCCACACTAAGACATTTTTGGAAACATGTCCCACATGGCCAGGTCAAAAAAGTGGTTGCAGTTACGTGTGATGACGCAGACTGATAACAAGTTTGAATCAACCAATCGGGCGGATCACATGATTTGGTGACGCATTCGGTAAACAAGTATGTCGCATGCACCCACAATGCTCAAATCAGATAGGTCAGTATGCGATAGTCATGCCACCTATTGATAGATATTGAACCGGACATTTGACCAAAACTTTATGAAAACCATTCCAGGGGTAAAGACAATAGGGAGCGAACATAGTATTTAAGGCTGAAACTTGTAGTCATCAATTGTGACCTTGACCTTGAGTAGTCATGGTTGAATTATAAATATTGCACATCATCTGAGACAAATATTTAAGCAATGAAAATCCTTCCAGGGTGAACGAGATATGGAGCAGACATGAAATTTAAAGCCTTCAACTGTGACTATGACCTTGAGCCTGTATGGTTGAGTTGGGGGTTCTGCACACGCTCTCACTGAAGAGGTGAGCATCTTACCAAAGTTTAATGATAATCCTTTCCATGGTAAAGGAAATATGGATCATACATGCAACCAAAAATAGTAAGTGAGTATGATCAGGAGGAAATACCACAATCACTAACTGCAGACAAACTCATGACACCGCGAAGAAGAGCAACACAACAATCATGAGCCACCAGAAAGACAAACTAAGCAAAGCAAACAGCTCTCTCTTCCTCATTAAAATGATTGAAAAAACTAGAACCAACACAAAGCAACGCACAACAAAACAGAGAACAAGACTCCCACAATGGGAGTAACAATAAACAACAAGTCAAGGACAACAGAACCACAGCCTTAGAACAGACAGCTGCCTAAGCCACCGGGGGTGGGGGCTTAAATGCATTTTACTGGTCCTAGATTCTGCAGTTGTTGTAGTACAAGAAATGTTCAGCTCGCATGGAAGCCTTTTAACTATTGCAATGTATCATCATGGAGAAACATTCTAATCAAATTAACACACTATGATGAAACAAAGAAAATGGCTCACGACTCACAGATAGTCAGAACTAAAGAAAACATCAAATTGAGCCACGGGGAGTTCAGCTACAGATAAGCATCAGGCACCAACCCACCGATTACAGCTTTACGTCAGAGCCGTCATAGAGTCTGAGGCCTGACCCACCGTCGTGCAATTAAAGAGGAAACCATAGCTCTAAACAGTGATTGGCTTTAAAACCAGGCATGCAGACTGTCGCATGACATCCAAGTTATATCCAACCTTTATTTAACGTTTGATAATCTTTTTGAATTGATCACTAAAATTAGGTTTTCCAGCAATTCGTTTGAATTTATAACTAAATCACCATAAAATATAGGTTTTGATATGCCTTGTTGCAGATGAGTTTTTAACCCAATGTTGTATTTAACAATTAACTCTGAGTGTCTGTGGTAGAATTTAGAAAATGCATTTCGAATTTTATGATATCTATAACCTTGTTTTAATAACTTAGCAGTTAAAATAAGTTTCTGTTGTTGAAGTCATCAACATTAGAACATACTCTTGCAAAACGAATAAGCTGAGAAATATATACACCATAGGAAGGGGAGCGAGGAACAGCTCCATCAAGAAATAGGAAATTTACTATTTCAAAATTAAAATCATCCCGTTTATCATAAATTTTAGAAGAAACTATGCCATTTGTTGCGGACAATTTCAAGTCCAAAAACGGAGCTTCAGTTGCAGAAGAATTCGCCTTATTCAACTGAAGTTCGGTAGGATATATCTGACCTACCATTTGTTCAAAACAAGGATTATAAATACTAAATAAGTCATCTAAATATCTGGAGTCAGAGTTAAAAGCTTCAATAATATCAGTTTGATTATTGTCTGACTGAGATAACATGAAGCCTCTCTCATAACAAAACAAAAACAAATTAGCAATAGAACGCGACTTATAGGGCCGTTTATGAAGTTTAGGTAACCAGTATATCGTTGGAAGCATGCTATGGTCCTCATCAACAAACACCCCAAACTTAGCTGTCATATGGCATCGATGATCATGCCTATCAATTATAGGCGTCTCATCAAGCCTGTTATGCTCATATGTTTTTGAATTGCTGAGTTCTTGCTTTAGGGTATTAATATAGTACCATTTTCAAACGACCACAATATTGTTAGTAGCCTTATCTGCAGGTGCCAAAACAAACCTTCTATGGAATTCCTGGATCCCTTTCTTCAAATTTCTAAAAGTGAATTTAATTTTAGGTGGTAGAATATCTAAATTGTTGCAATAAAATGAAATTCTACCATCAATAATCTTAAAGAATATTTAGTTTCCAACTATTTAAGGCATTAGACTCAACATCCTGAAGGCTAAATCCCATTACCTTTAATTGTTACCTTGACCTTGAGTCTGCATAGTTGAGTCATGGTTTCTGCACACCGTCTCACTGAGATGAACATTTGACCAAAGTTTAATGCTTTTTAAAGGGTATAGGAGATATGGAGCAGACGGTAATGTGTTATGGATTGATGGATGGACAGACATTCCTATAAACCCCTCTTATCTCCACTTTGGGCCTAGATTCCGCTGTTGTTGAAGCACAAAAAATGATAAGCTCGTATAGAGGATTTTTAACCATTGCAATGTATCATCATAGAGAAACAATATAATCTTAACGCACTATGATGAAACAGAGAAACGGGCTTACGACTCACAGATAGTCAGAACTAAAGAAAACCTCGTTGAGCCACGGTGGGCCCAGCTACAGCCAAGCATTAGGCACCAACCCACCGATTAAAGTTTTACGTCAGAGCTGTCATTGAGTCTGAGGCCTGACCCACAGTCGTGCAATTAAAGAAGGAACCATAGCTATAAACTGTGATTGGGTTTAAAACCAAGCATGCAGACTGTCGCATGACATCCGAGTTATATCCAACTCTGTTTTTACAACGTTTGATAATCTTTTTGAATTGATCACTGAAATTAGGTTTTCCAACAATTATTTTGTATTTACAAACAAAATCACCATAAAATATAGTTTCTGGTATGCCCTGTTGCAGAGGAGTTTTTAAAATAAATGTTGTATTTAACAATTAACTCTGAGTGTCTGTGTTAGATTTCAGAAAATGCTTTTCGAATTTAATGATATCTATAACCTTGTTTTAATAACCTAGCAGTAAAAAATAGGTTTCTGTTGTTGAAGTCATCAACATTAGAACACAATATTGTAAAACGAATTAAGCTGCGAAATATATACAACATAGGAAGGGAAAGGAGGAACATCTCCATCAAGAAATTGGAAATTTACTTTTTCAAAATAATTAAAGTGTCACTAAGTTTAATTTGATACAGATCCCCAAAAATCGTCGCGAAATTTACATGAGAACAATTTTTTTGTCCCATTCGACATAGACAATATACCTAGTAGGCAATGCGGGCCACCATCGTGCTGTTTGGCTGTCAGTGTTCATTTCTGTGATTGTGGTATCTCTTGATTATATTCACACATACTATTTCGTATTATCCAGCATGCGACCATCTAGGTTTTACACTGAAAGCACTATTCCTTATGAAGCCATTTACTGAATGCTAAGACAGTTTCGTATGTGTTTTATGTTTACAGCACACAGAATAGATGACATTCATGTAAAACCACCATGGACTTTGGCAGTGCAAGTAAAACAAACTTACTTGAAAGACAAAATTTCACCTTTCTCATCCGGATTCAGAGCAATCAATAACAACACAGTTGAAGTAACAGGAAGCGGAAAACATAAAGTCGAAGGTGCGCGGTGGAGTCGCGGCTTTACTTCCGGTAAACACGTGATTGAATTCATATTTCCTTTACATCTTCGAACTGCTAATTCTCGGGTAGGAATTGCTCCAGAACGGACCAGTCTGGGAGGGAACGATCTGAAGAAGGTTGTAGGAGGAAAGGGTTCATGGGCCGTTGATTTGAAGGCAAGTGTCCTGCTAGAGAATGGCAAGAACATCGGTGCCTTCCCATCACAGCGGGTGAGTAGCTACTGCTGCCGATCACGACCTACATGATTGAAAGTTAAAACTTTACAAAATCCTGAATTTAAAAATTCAAATACCTTGCAGTATAGCCTGTAAAAACAATTTACAAGTTTAAATGGTCAAGTTTCTCTAGATAATCTAAGAATAAATCAGATTACAGACCTAATCTGCTTAGCTTATGCACGTTCCAACAGCGAATTAATTTGCCAGAAATGACAATGTAGTTGTGAATGATGGCAAGTCACATATCAGCTTGACTCATGCAAAACTAGCCTCTTGTTTGCATCATTGGTTGTCCTTCACATTTGGCTGTCGGTTTTCCTTTTAACATTCCAACAAAAACTATAAGATTAAACATTAAACACAAAATTGCTTTGCATCATGAAATATAAATAATTTCTATATAAGATATTTATAACAAAAATAAAGTAAATGTGAGAGATGGTTTCATTTTTGGAGGCTCATGAAGTAAAGAACGTCATGTGTTGTGTTCAGTTCAAGGTCAAAGTGCATGTGCGGATCCAGAGGGGGGACAGGGAGTCCGGATCCCACCCCCCCCCCCCTGAAAAATCACAAAAATATAGGGTTTCTTAGCAATACTGGTCCGGACCCCCTGAAAAATCCCAAAGATACCTAGCCAGCATTAAATGTTGGGCCATCATCGGTCCACCAGCGAAACGCCAGCTGGCGGGCCGATGATGGCCCGCTTTAAGTACTATTTGGATACTCTTTCCCCTCATCAAAAAGAAAATACCTTGTCAGAGTTGAACCCCCTCTGGCAAACTTTCTAGATCCGCGCATGAAGTGACGCACTTGGGTGTTGTTAGACTTGTAAAGTCTGATGAGATGGGTTTTTTTTTTCATATACATTTTCGCTTCACAAAATATCCATATTCCTCTCAAATACTTTTTTCTCTTCTGCTATCTCAGATGTTTGACCCAGCATAAATTAAAATTCTGGACTGGAATTCGGCAAAAGATTAGATGTGGAATCGTGTTGGTTGGTATGGATTCATAGGTCCTACAACATCTACGACTGATATAAGTCTGGGGTGTTGCTTACTATGAACTCACTACTTCATGAGCCTTAGAAACATGAAATTCATTTATTAACCCTTAAAACGCCAAGAAAAAATGCATCTGAATATGTCGTCTGCATAAGTCGCTTGCTGCAAATATTTGCCTAACATTACTGACGAATTAAGTATAGAAGCAAACAGCATGGGCCCGGAACAGACCGCAGTCTGATCTGGGTCCATACTGTTTGCTATAAAGGCTTCTTTAACATTTCAGCAGACGAGAAAAACAGACGACTTTTGTTGTGATTGACGCATTAAGGGTTAAAGATGAAGCAAAACAAAGACAGAGAGACTTTTCTCAATTAAATAAATGAAGAGATCCTAATCATTTCTTTCAGAAGAGCCTTCCAGACTGGTTCTTCATGTACATTGACCTAGATATCGGTACCCTGCAATTTGGCTCGGATACAGAATTCTTTGGAACTGCATTTATAGGTATTCGATCTGATACACCACTGTTTCCAATGGTTACTGCGTCTGGAAAAGGAGCCATTGTCGGCATTGTTTACAGAGGAAAAGGTCAGTATAGCATTCAACCTTACAATATTGAAAAGTGAAAAAGATTTAACCGTCTAAGCTAAGTGTACTTCCCCCATCTATATCAACTGGATGAGTCCTTTCCATTTTAAGGGTTGTTGTGTGGTAAAAAGCTGTGTCTTATCTGATTCTACACCGTTTGTCAATGTCCTAAAGAAGGACGTTAGGTTGACATCATTTTGGGATATTGTTACAAATACAGATAAATGTAACAAGAAATAAAAACACAAATATTTTAAGTTTTACCAGACAAAAGTTAATGTATGCGAATAATAGAATAAATAGTCTACCTGTCGAATTCTAAAATAATAATTCTATCACTTATCCACATGTAAATCCCACTCTGTAGCTTATATACTATGCACAATAAGTTTAGATTTTTTTTATCTTTCGCATCTTTTTGTGCTCATCTTTGTGCAATATCGAACAATTTCAATCGCAATGACGATAACAGGATCTTAGGCAAATGAAACCACGAATTTACATACGTCATCCTTTAAAATTGCGTTTGGGGAGAGAAAGAATTGCAGGAGGTGTCAGTAAGCAAAATTCACATTCGTTGTAAGTAATGCTAAAATGATAAGCATGTGACTTTTTCATTTTGTGGTCTTTCATCTTCCTCATGCATCATACGCCTACCCAAACTATTGGTTATGTGACAGATGTGATAGAGATTTCATGCTGAAAAAATCAGCTGCCATTAATGACTTCAAAACGTAGTCATCATTTGATTAAACTTCAAATTTTAATTGGTGTTTCAATTCAACAGAGAATCAGTTTACAAAG
This sequence comes from Loripinus fragilis, assembly GCA_964019695.1. NCBI lineage: Eukaryota > Metazoa > Mollusca > Bivalvia > Lucinida > Lucinidae > Loripinus > Loripinus fragilis. The sequence goes on from OZ026526.1 coordinate 59,392,732, forward strand.
ATGTCATAGGCTTACAATGTAACTCATCTTATGGTTGATTAAAACCTGCAGCTACTGAAATTTGCGAGATAACGGTGACGTTAGATTTTATCTTTTGGCTCGTGCTCTATAGCCGTGAAGATGTTTCATTCATTGACTACTGGATTAAGACAAGTTTAACCTGCTTTATTCCAGAGATTTTGCCTTATATCTTGATAACTATTTGAACTTTGCATAGTAAGTTAGTTAGTGCTTTATTATCTTAACCTGTGCATAACAATATTGCAAAACAACATATTATAACATAGTTTCAACGTTTATGTAATCAAATATCAGGAAAGTGTCTGGGATGATTTGCATTGTAAATCTACAAATGCACATTTGGTTCACGCCAATTCCAAGCAATGCTCATAGAGGGATGTGGCATTTGTACTGCAAATGTGAAATCAGCGAACAGTGCAGACCCATGTATGAAGCAATTAAAGGTAGTGTCGCTTTGGAGTCTGTCCTGCTTACTTACATTAGAGCCGCAGTCTTTATCTACCAAAGTACTACCGGATGATGACAATATATGCATCCCACATAGAGAGCTTAAAAATAGTTTATGAGCAGTTTGGTGGAAGTGGAGGGGGAGATAATAAAATGGTGGGTTTCAGCTTCAAACCATGTTGATATTATCGATCGGTAACACTCAAGGGAGCGCTAAGGTGCGTGTCTATTGGTAAATTCAGTTGCGTTTTCTAAATCTATGGTCTATTAAATTGTCCATATTTAGGTATATCTACAACTGCAGAATCGTGCCATGCAAATATGGTATTAGCAAACAATATAATTTGCAAATATGACATAAGCAAATAGTACAGACCCAAATGAGATGCTGCCAATGTGGCATCTCACGAGAGTCCGTCCCGTTTTCTGTAAACTACGAGATATATACTTTGGGTGTTTTTCAATAACAGGTCAATTTAATACGCTAAAAGTGATTAAATCTGCTTGTGAATATGATACTTATGGATTGCAAATAAGTATGACCTGAATGTTTTTTTTTCTAAAATTAAACGTGTCAATCTGACCTATATTTCATGGTTAAATGAGTTTGCCTTATCTTTTTAAGGACCCAAAATTATATCATCAAACGTAAGGAAATAAAATCCTTAACTTTGTTAACAAAAAGCATTGATATCGCAAATATTATCACCACATGCTCCCGTTAGTGTAACCGTTGACAATAACGGGAGAGCTCGCTCCGGTTACTGTCAACGTTTACACTAACGGTACCGTTATTGTAAACGCGTATACATACAGTAACAGGAGCGATATCTCCCGTTAGTGTCAACATTTACTCTAACGGGTACTACACAGCAGCTTAGTTCAGTCCTCGAGGTAAAGTCAGTTTGACATTTAACAATAATGTTTCTAGATATTATTACTTAAATTTCACAGCAAATCGTTCATTTTTTCTTGATAAACTATAAATGACACAATGTCATGTGACTGTGCGATGATTATGCAAACAAATGCAGGGGTGATATTTTGTGTAACACTTTCCAGGCAACGCCATACAAACGAAACAGGATGCATATTTCAAAATTTCAGTTATACCCCTATTCAATGATGGGCTGAACATTGATTTTCATTCTCAAACAGCTGTGTGCAGAATGCATTTATGCATAACTTTCTTTTTCAAAATTCATGTGGGTTGAAGCTTGGATGTTGAGATTAAATTTGAGTCGTGACATGAGATTTCCAACAATTTGGTATGTGCGACCAGCAAAGGCTCAGACCAGCCTGCGCATACGCACAGACTGATCAGAGCCTTTGCTAGTCGCTTGAATATTCTATGACTGTTAAGCTACTGACCCAACAGCATTTGGAGTTTCTAAAGGAAGCTGCACAGGCTCGTCTGAGTCTACACTTGTCAAAATGCCATATTGTTGGAAATCACATGTCGCGGCTCATACTGTAAGTCCGGAAATTTTCGCGAGAAATTTATTTTCGCGAATGGCTGTGAAAGACATATTTGCGACGTTTAAAATTCGCGACTAGGGCATGATTTACCAATATCAGTAAACGACTGAATGTTTTCTTCATTTCGCGAGGATTTTATTTTCACGAAACTTCGCATATGCGAAGTTTCGCGAAAATAGAACCCTCGCGAAAATTTGCGGATTTAGAGTATTCTATTACAGGTAAAGAAATTGAGGGACCTTTACGCAAAAATAGAACCTTGGCTGCTGTTCGTAGAAGTGAACGTGCAAAGCACAAAATAAAGATTTTTGAGGAACAACACAAACAGAATAAAAGTACTACAACTCTTTCAAGTGATAGAACACAATTATCAAGCACAGAACCTAGGTCCCCAAGAGTGGTAAATAATGCATTGTATCCAAATGGAGTCGATCCTCCGGTACAAGTTCCGAAAACAAAACCTTTACCCGCTATAAGAACTCACAAAGCAAAAGAGAATACAAGGATTTGTGAAAGACCGCAAAATGAAAGTTCGGATAATTGTAGAAAATCGAGTGCTCGGTCTGTTCGAACACCCATATTTAGTGCCAATAATAGTGCTAGGATGGAAAATCGTGCTGTATCCCCTGTTGATGTTTGTACTTTACAGTCAGTAGGCAAAACACGTACAATGCCTATTCTACGAAACGACAGAGAAAACCAAAGAAGGCATATTCTTCATCATCGAAGACATGGTGCTAGCAGTGAAACCCCAACACGCGATAGACAGTTAATTGAATCGCCAAGATTACACTCAGAGTCTAGGAGTAAAATGATGCTTAGTGACTCAGTCTATAATGGTGAGAGTAATAAACTACACAAGACTAAAGTCAATAACTTTTTCAAGACAGAGGTCAGTAACCTTCGAAAGAGGGAAATTGATAAGCTACGCAAAACTGAGGTCAGTAATGTACACGAAAAAGAGGCCAGTAATGCGCACAAATCATTCACTAGCAACACTCGTCTAAATACTCTTGTATAAAATTCTCTGCTCATTCTTTGCATTTTTCAGCAATTATATGTAAGTTATGGAAAAGTTATACCATGGATTGTCCACCTGTACGTGGAGATAATCCACTCGCTTTAGCGAGTGGATTATCTCCCGTACATGTGAACAATCATAGTATAACTATTTTATACTACGTACATCAGTGTGTTGACCTTGCACATTTTGAGATATTTCGTGCCAAAGTTGGTAGGGGTAGTGTAAACTACTGTATGCGCCGTATGGGTTATGGAATAAATACGAGGGGACCGAGTACCTGAGTGTATATATTTCATAACTAAACCCAGCTGTTTCCTATGTTGCTGACATGCTTGTTTCAGATTATGAAATATACATATTTTGCATTATCTTTCTTCCGTTTATTGTAAGTCCTGCCGTTTCTCTTCTAGCCACAGACATGTCCAGATGGAACATATTTGATTTCGATTGAAGCATTTGAAATTATTAGAAAGTCTTGGAATCTTACCTTGAACACACAGCACAGGCCAGATGAACAGGTTGATAATAGTCTCCAATGTTTGTACATTTCGAGCGGATGATGTGCTTTCAGTGGAAACTCAGATAAATGCAAACACTCTGGTGTTGTTCTATATGATCATGAGTTTACTGACTGTTTTGGCAAACACTAGTATGTGCATTTGAAAACCTGGTCAGATGTGTTCTGTAAATTTGAATTGGCATCATTTTGTTTGGTATTCATAACAAACTTTTACTTTTTCGGCTTTAAAAATAGAAGTATACTTAGTTGGGGTGGTACAGCATAATTCATGTGTGCCTCAGCAATTAACAAGGGCCAAGGTACATGTACATCATTTGTCCCTCCAGGCTGGGCCATGTTAGCCCTAGTGCTATAATTTGAACTCACTTGGTAGGACCACCAGGGTGACGCTTCACACCAAATACCAAGTATTGTGGTTTCAGACAAGATGTTTTAAAGTTTTCGATTCTAGAAAGTTATTTGTCCAAGTAATGCTACAAGCTGTATCCATTACAACAATTATTGAAGAGGACCATATTAAGCAAAATAGTTTATGTTTTCAGACCTTGACCCCTTGGCATGCATTCTAAATTTACTCCTCTTCTTGGAAATCTTTTTTTTTTAATATTCACCCAACTCAAATCCTTCCTTCTCTAAGCTCATTTGCATATGGTCATCATGCATTCTTTTCGAGTAATTAGAAGTAGGTTCTCGTTAAACTTATTTTTGATCTAAAACTATTATTTATCATATGATGCTATTTTGGTTGAGGATATTATGAGGAACATTTCTGTAAAATTATTTTGAATTTGGCTCAGTGGTTCAGGAGATGTTTTTTAAAGATATTTCTTATCTTTATGTCTACTGGCCATTTTATTTAGCAGAGCATAACGGTTTGTGCAATATTGGTAAAGGGAATTGTGAGAAAGATTTCTGTGAAATTATTTGGAATTCGGACCAGTGGTTCAGATGTCTTTTAAAAGTGTCTACAGCTCAGGTAGCTTGTAGTTCAGCGGAGCGGAACCATTTGTGCAATTTTGGTATGATATTATGATTAACATTTCTATGAAATCATTTTGAATTTGGACCAGTGGTTAAAATGTTGTTTTAAGTTATTTCTTATCTACAGCTCTGGTAGCCACTTTGTTCAGTGGAGCTGGACCATTTGGGCAATTTTGGTAGAGGGCATTATGAAGAACATTTCTGTGAAATTATTTCGAATTTGGACCAGTTAACCATTGAAGAGATGTTTAAAATATTTCTTATCTACAGCTTTTTCTGTTTGCCGGTGCCAAACCATTTAAAGAGGTACGTACATTAAGGGGCTATTTTGGCCCCCTCTAGAGCCCAAACTGAAAGTTGCTTTTCACCAATTTCATCTTATTGTTTTGTGAGAAGAATATCCCAAGTGTAAAATTCTGGTATTTATTTTACTTTTAATGGTTGCTATGGTAACCAAAATTGCTGACAAAATAGGCTTAAAATAGAGAAATTGCCATTTTAGGTCAAATTTTGAGGCTTTTGGAGACCGTTTTTTTAAGAATTAGACACAAGCACAAGCAAATACAAAAAATAAATCCCTTTTAATAAATTGTGTGCGTGATAATTCTCATCATCTGTTAAGTTTTTTTTTCGGGGGGGGGGGGGGGGGGGGGTATTTGCTTGTGCTCTATATTAATTCCTCTGTTACATGTCTCAAATTAATCTCAATACAAGCTGCATCCATTACAACAATTATTGAAGAGGGCCATATTAAGTAAAATAGATTATGCTTTCAGACCTTGACCCCTTCGCATGCATTCTGATTTTACTCCTCTTCTTGAAGATTGTTTTTGTTTGTTTGATTTGATTCTTTACGTCCACTCAACAATCTTTCAGTTATGCAGGACGGTCTTCCTGGGTTGAACCAGTACTAAGCTAGGATAAATGTGTCTTGCTCAAGGACCACAACGCAGTGACGCCGGTGAGGCTCGAACCCGCGGCCCTTCGGTCTCGAGTCAAGCACTCTACCACTGAGCCACTGCCCTCCCCTGAAGATTGTTTTTGAATATTCACCCAACTCAAATCCTTCCTTCTTTATCTAAGCTCATTTGCATGCAGTCATCATGCATTCTTTTCGAGTAATTAGAAGAAGTAGATTCTTGTTAAACTTATTTTTGATCTAAAACTATTATTTATCATATTATGCTATTTTGGTTGAGGATATTATGAGGAACATTTCTGTAAAATTATTTTGAATTTGGATTAGTGGTTCAGGAGATGTTGTTTAAAGATATTTCTTATCTTTAAAGAAGAAGCTGACAAAAAGGCTTAAAATAGAGAAATTGCCATTTTAGGTCAAATTTGAGGCTTTTGGAGACCCTTTTTTTAAGAATTAGACACCAGAAAATCCCGAAAAAACTTTTAATAAATTCTGTGCCGTGATCATTCTCATCATCTGTTATTTTTTTTTTTTTTTTGGTATTTGCTTGGTCTCTATATTAATTCCTCTGTAATACCCCTAGTACACACCGGCCACCCGAATCGCCACGAATTGATTTTTTGCTGATTCGGGGGGATTGGTGAGGTTTCATTCAATTTTTTTCTCCAATCGTGATGGTGTACGAGTCAGTCCCGATTCAGATAGGATTTGTCACGAATATTCGGGGAATCGGCTCAATTCGGCTGGAATCGCGCAAGAATTCATTACCAATAGCAAAATAACATTAGAGCATGCTGCACGAAAGTTAAGGAATCAATTACCAATCAGTTAAGAACATGCCAAATGCAGCACGAATTAACAGAAATCCGCGACGGATTTCTCTCACAAAAGTTATAAAAAAGGCCCATCTATGCTTCGGGGGCATCAGTTCCAAAATGAATGTTCCTCGTAAAGCAGCAGTAGAATTGATCCTGCAACTTGAGTGTTGAAAACGGCTTCTTATATAGCTAGAAGAAAACAACTACGTTAAAGTCGAAGGGCCCTGGCCCAGACTCTTTGACTTGGAAAAATATGGTAGTAGGCCATTGGCAAAATCACCAGCCAGGAGCTACTGACTGATCCTGATTGTGCTCCAGAATCTGCCAAATCTGTTTTAACTGCTTGGACTGGCTCACATGCGCGTTGCGGGGTAATTAACTTTAGGGAAAATCCTTCTACTATCTCTTCCTTGGTTTTATTGCTTGGCTTAATCTCCCGATTCCCCGCGAATGAGCTAAGAGTAGCTATTATTGCCCAAAAACGCCCCCGAATCAATTACGATTCAGTTACGATGTCCAAGAATGCCTTAGGAATTTGGTACAAATCACACATGATTTTTCGAAACTTTTGAGCCGAATTCCCGATAGACCTACGAATTGCAAGAACTGACTACGAATCAGTTAAGATCTTCACGAACTGAGTACGATTCAGACGCGAATCCAAATATTTGTTTATTCGTGGCAATTCATGGGATTCGGGGCCTGTGTGAAATAGGGGTATAACATGTTTCAAATTTCTGGGAATAGGGAGGTATAACGGAACTAATTTCTGTTTCAAATTTGCTCCAAAATGGTCAATTTCCTATTTTCAGCCTATTTTGGCGGCCATTTTTGTTACCATAGCAACTGTAAAAGTAGAATCAATACCAGATCTTTACACTTTGGCTATTGTTCTAATAAACTTGTAAGAAAAATTTTATGAAGTGTAACTTTTATTTTTTGGCCTCATAGTGGGGCCAAAAAGCCTCTTAATGCACATACCCCTTTGGCCAAGCTGTTTAGGAGATGTGGTTTAAAAAAAAGGTTACTGGACAATGCACGACGAACAAAGACCAACCACCATTGCTCACCTTTGACTCAGGTGAGCTTATAAAACAGGAAATAAACAACATTTGATAAGTATTTCATAAAATTTATTTATAACTAGAGTGAATACATTTGTACAAATCTCCCCGCCATATCTTAACAACACATGCTCGCTATGAGTTCTTTATACTTTGCATTATTTAACACACACGCACACTGCTTTGGAGGTAATAAAATGACAAACACGCATAAAGACAAACATTTGGATAAAAAATAGTGACAAGCATATGGCTGCTCACAGGTAGACATGAATAAATAGAGGATCTTACATGAGTGCTCATGTTTTATTGAATTTATTAAACGAGTTGGGGAAAAGAGATAAAATGCGAGGCTTGCCGAGCATTTTATCTCTTTTTCGCAACAAGTTTAATAAATTCAATAATACAAGAGCACGAATGTAAGATTCTATTTATCATATGACATTAAGATATCTTTGAAGATTAATTGCTGACGGTAAAACGTTATAATATTGTCATTATGTACGCAACGTTGTTATGGACGTCATAACGTTTCCCGTAAATCGATAAACCACTAGTGGTTTACAGATTTTATTGCATGGCGTTATTTCACTCCCAGACGCAACGTCATATGATAAATACTGCATCTTTGTGACCATGAAGAATTTTTTTCTGATTATTTGCAATTAAGTGAAAATTGACAGAAGTCAACTCAAAGCCTATGGGATCAATGTTTTCAGTTTGAGTTGCCAGTAGTTTGAGTTAAAATTTGTAGTGTAAAGACTAAAAAACACAAAAAATGAGAAATTGATCATTTTCATTTGTCTATTTACAAGCAGATCAGTTTGCTTTTTTTTTTTTTTTTTTTTTAAAAAAGCTGGATATTAAACCATTATGTACACTGTTATGTAGTTTTTGTTTGATTTGATTCTTTACTTCCCATCAACAATCTTTCAGTTATAAAGGGACGGGTCTTCCTTGGTTGAACCAGTACTAAGCTAGGATTAATGTTCTTGCTCAAGAACACAACACAGTGACACTCGAACCTGCGCCCCCTCGGTCTCGAGTCAAGCACTCTACCACTGAGCCACTGCGCTCCCTGTTATGTAGTTCACATATTTCATATCTAAAGGTAAACACAAATTTAACCTTTTTCATGCTGAATAGTTTTATGCACAATACTCATCCCCAATTTCATCCTGTTAAGCTGCAACCTTCCAGTTGTAAGACTGTATTTTCAATCAAAGTGGAAAACAGTGTAGATCCAGATCAGCTGACTTTGTAGACAAAGTCAGCTGATCTGTATCTACACTGTTTAAAAAAGAAGATATATTCAGGGTCAGCAAGACAAGGATAAAATCTTATGTTTGTATGATCAAGTAATGAGCTGATAAATTGTTTGTTTGTTTTGTTTGATTTGATTCTTTACGTCCCATCAACAATCTTTCAGTTAAATAGGGACGGGTCTTCCTGGGTTGAACCAGTACTAAGCTAGGATAAATGTGTCTTGCTCAAGGACCACAACGCAGTGACGCCGGTGAGGCTCGAACCCGCAGCCCCTCGGTCTCGAGTCAAACACTCTACCACTGAGCCACTGCGCTCCCAGCTGATAAATTGAATACGAGACTTTCAAATCTTATGATTGGCTTAAAATAAATCACAAATAGATACGAACATCAATTTGATTGGTTGAAAAATTCAAATCAGATATGGCAAGTTAATATTTACAGCAGATGAGCGTAACATGTGTTTCTATGTTAATATAATAAGCTGGTGTAACAATAAGCTGGTGTTATGTGTAACATGCCGAGGGTAGGGAAGAAAAAGACTGAAATAGCACTCCAAAAGGCATTTTTCTGCAATAGTTAATAAATAAAGCAAGACAGCAACTGCAAAACAATACTTGACAATTCAAATGATTCATTTCCATAGGAGAGATTCGCATGAAACTGAAAAAAACTGACAAACCCAACGTTTTGACTTTTAGCCCAATGGTGGCTCAGATCCGCCTGAGCATTCGCCCAGTGTGATCAGTCTTTGTTCCAGCTTAGATCAGCCCAAGCATTTTCCCAGTGTAGTCAGTCTTTGTTGAACAAAGACCCTGATCCCACTGGGCGAATGCTCAGGCTGATGATATCTGTGTCATTGCTGGAAAATTGTTGCATGCTCAATTGGAAACTATGGGCCCCATCTTTCTTTAAGTGCTTTAATCAAACTTGGCGGAGGTCTAGGGCTGCACTGAGTCATCCCTGGATCATAGGTCTAAGAAAACATATAGCAACATGATTTCTGGACCCCCACCTGGAAAATCATGTTGCTATTTGTTTTCTTAGAAATATTGGTACAGACCCCGCTCAAGAAGCAATTGGACCCCCTTGGGGTCCAATTGCTTCTCGAGGGAGGTCCATACGGCCCTCTAAGAGATACGTTTAGGACACAAAAAGGTTTTCAGGACCCTTTTCTAGATTTGCCCATGTAGATGCAGTCATATTGTTAGGGTTTTTCGTGCATCAACTCTATAAAATACATATCAGGCCTCCAGATTATGGTGTAGGTTAAATTTAATTTGCTCATATCTCATCCAAACCATACATTTTGGGGGCTCAAGAGCCTTCTCTCCCGAGACAGTTCCTTTTAGCTACCAATACATACCTTCCAATTGAGGGATAGATAAAACAATCATGAATTCACACTCGCGACCAATATATGTAAAAATATTTGGGTATATGCTAGCTTATGAGAACTAGCTTTCAAGAAGAATCAGAACATCTCTACTTATCTTTTTAATATTGCTATTAGTGTGTTTCAAAATAACACATTATTCTTGCGGAAGTCCGCAATAATATTGTGTAATTCTCTTGCAAACTGAAAACCCTTAAACTCTAGACAGATCTTATAAGTCGAGACTTGAATTTATGGGATAGTCTTGAACGAGTAAAGCCTCTTATCAATGAGTGAATAGGGTGGCTGCAAACCTGCCAATGTTATCTAGATGTTATATGGGTCATCTGACATAACACTCACTTGCATTTAGTTACATTCCAAATAAAATTCACGACCACATCAATACAAACCATTAAAGATGTAATAAAAGATAAGAGTGTATATAGTGAAGTCCCTTTATAGCACACTTTGTTAAAACATTAATTTAGATATACAGTAATACCTGTGTAAAACAGCTGCTCAAAAATCGACAAAACAAGGATCTTAATGACAAATGGTAGCTTAATGAAGGTCGAAAGTATTGCAGAATGCTCCCCTTGGAGCATTCTGCAATACTTTTGGCTTGCATTAAGTGATAATTGGTCTTGATAACTTTTTTTGGTCTTTTTGAGAGTGGCCGTTTTACACAGGTTTTATTGTCAGTCATGCTAGGGCTCTCAAGATTTTTTACCATTGAATTTTACAAAGAAATTATAGGAAAAATGCTGATTATTCCTTTGTAAAAACTGTCGCTTTATAACAAAATTTACTTATAACACAGTCCAATCCTATGCACCCCAAACATAGCATTATAAAGGGACTTTGCTGTACTATTTAACTAAATGCATTAAGAAGCTATAACATTTCATCTATTCTATAATGAATACATAATTCAAGAAAAATTTACCCTTTGCATAAAGAATCCTTAAATGTATGAATATATTCGGATTATTTTAGGAACTGTTAACAGAGAATTCAGACAAAAGGAATTCTATCATAAACAAAACCTGCTAAGGTTTTCAAAGGAGATATTGTCCATGGCATAATTCAGTTATCATTGAAACTATACATTTAGTGTCATCAGTTACTATAATTAACTCTTTGCTTACTAGCAGCAAATTTTGTCCTCTGCTGATGATCTTTGCAAACAGTTTGGACACAGATCAGGCCTGACAGAATGTCTGGCCTGATCTGGATCCAAGCTGTTTAACACTCTGATAGTTTTCCTGAAGTAATTTTTAAAGAAGTAGTCAGCAGAGGAATATAAAAAGCATGAGAAATTACCCAGCATGCTAAGAGTTAATAGTCTGTATATTATATGTCAGAAGATCAATAGAATTTATATTTCAAAAGCACCAAACAATAAACTTGAGCACTGATATATGGTAAATGTTCTAAAAGTTAGAAAACTTTTTTCTTTCTATTCTCTAATAAGACGTTGGTTATTATGGCTTGTAATCACAAAATGCCTCGGTTATCCTGGCCTGTAATTGCCAAATGCCTTTCAGAATAGCAAACAGAAAGACTCTGATCTGGGTCTGTGCCTTTTGGCAGGCAATTAGTGTTGGAGATTTTAGAACATCTACCGTACATGGTTGAACCTAGATTAGAATCCCATTTTATGGTATATAATATACAAATCTATAAATATATATATATATATAATATATATGTATACTTCTTGCACATGGTGACAGTTGTCATACTTTATTTTAGTAACAGTAATGTAGCAACACTGGTGTTACAATAGGAGAGCTTATTTTTTTCCCTATCAACTCCAAACTTATTTTGGGTATTTTGGAATTTGGACCTTTTAACCCTAACTCTGCTGGATATTTTTACGTACTATACTCACCCCCAAATTTTACTTGATGATCTTGCAGAATTCCAGTTAAGAGCATGTTCTTACAATACAAGTAGAGTGGAAAACAGTGTGGATCCTAATCAGCTGGCTTCATCAGAAGCCAGCTGATCTGGATCTACACCGTTTTCAAAACAGGTTATGGAATTGTTTAAAAAGTATAATTGCAATATGTTTACTAGTAAGACAAAGTACCATATGCCTTGATAGTACTTTGTATTATATCTATGCTTATAGTAACTTTTCTAAAATTACAAACATGAGTTACCCAATGTAAAAATCTAGAAAAAAAATTGCAAGTCCACATCAGGCTGCTTGAACAGTCTGATCTGGATCTGCACTGTTTACTTCTTGGTTAATAAAAGACTTGATAGCCAAAATTTTAGCTAAGATTTAGAACACTTTTCTTGTTCTGTTCAAATAAAATGTTGGTTATCAAGACTGGAATTAATAAATGCGTGTCAGAATAGCAAACACGTTGAGACAGCTTCTTCAGAATTTGTCTGATCTGGGTCTGCACTACTTCTCTAGGCCATTTTAGTAGGCAACTAGTGTTCAAAACTTTTGAACATTTACCTTATGTAATATTAGAAGCAATAAAATAATATCTAATATTTTCACTACATAAAATCTGCATATATCTAATTGAGCGTAACTGGAGTTTTGTCATGGCACAACCTGGCTCCACCCTACCATAAACCATTCATATATATAAAGCACTTCAAAATATTAATGGCAAAGCAGAACAGTTAGCACTCGCAAAAGCTGAAAATTTTGTTCTTAAGTACTGGGAAATATCAACCATTTCAGGCATTGTATACTAGAAATTCTTTAACCGGTACCTCGGCAGACAGTGAAGACCCAGATGAAATGCTGCATAATGCAGCATTTCATCAGTCTTCACTTTTTGCTAACAGTTATAAAAACAATCTTCAAGGACAGATATATGTTACAAATCTGAAATCCTTAGCCGTGACCACTTAATATTTACAATAATCCACTCTTAGTTTATTCTATAAAACCCAATAGAAGAGCCCATTATTATACAAAGGGTTAAATTATTTTCTGTGTGTGGTAGAGTAAGGCATCTTTCTTATCCACAGGTATGTAAAATCACAAGTATTAAAATAACAATTCAAAACACACTACATACTTCCAAACACACACACACACTTCAGAGGTCTTTACTCAACAGGAGAGCCATGATGCCAGACCTTAACCCATACATGCTGATTCATGGGAAGTTTGATCATTTTTTTTATTCCATCCAGCAGCCTAGAAAGAACCCCCTCAAACTGGAAACTGGCCTCAAGGTTATGAAAGTTTTTTTAAAGCTAAACTGAAATAAGCATAATTCATACTGCTCATAAATGTTAAAATGCCAAAAATTGTTGGCATTTTGACATTTATTAGCAGGTTAAATATAACATCAAAACAGTTTTAAAGCAAGAAATACCTTCAGTTTTCAGCATTTTGAGTTTTTATGAGCAGAAGTTTCATGACCAGGTGATTTTTTCAACAAAACTGCCACATGAATGTTGATCATCTCCCAAGTATGGCATTATAATGACCAGATACGCATTCCATAATAGAACATATAAGTTAACATACTCTTATAAGTTCACACAATGTACTTTATGGGTTTGTTCCTCCCTATATGAACTATTGATTTTCAGTTTGTTTGAATCAACACTGTTTTCGAAAGAGGGTAAAGAAATTTGAGAAAGCTGTGTTCATGTAATTAAGTCCCTGATCAGAATGCTCTTTCAGGAATAGAATGATCTTGATTAATGCTTCAAAGGACTTTTTATTCGAAAAGTTAGGCTAAATTCAGTACATGTATACATTTTTCACAAAAAACTGCTTCGTTAAATGCTCTAAAATTTCGAACACTTTTTCTCTTTCAGTTCTCAAAATGTTGGCAGGGGACAAAAAAATTCAGTATAGCACTTATCTTGCAGGACGAGTGACTTACAATTTTCACTCGTCCTGCAAACACATACACTTGTCCTTTAGAAGTGTATACATTAAAGAACATAAGGCAGTAATATATAATGTGACTTCCTCGAGTCCTGTAGGACGAGTGCTTTTGGAAGAATTACTTGTCCTTTCTAGATTTCACTCATATTTACGAGCAGACAAGTGGAATTTTTGTCCCCTGGTTGGTTAAAAGAGCTGGAATTAATAAAATTCATGTCAGAATAGTAAACAGGGAAGACATTGATCAGACTGCTTCTTCAGAAACAGTCTGATCTGGGTCTGCACTGTTTGTCTAAGTATTTTAGGCAGGAAAACTTGTGTTTGAAATTTTAGAGCATCTACATTAAAACCATCACTTATTAAATATCAGTCAACCCCAATAACATGATGACAGTAAAATAGCCAAAATTCACTATTTACATCAACACAAAGAATTCAATCCGAATTTTACCAAGAAGAATAACTCTTGAGAAAGTTCTCTTTCTTTAACTTAATAACGATATTAATCAAGATATTAGATGGAACATGAAAATGTTGGTTAGAAATAACATAGTATGAATAGAAATGGGGATTTTCCATTTTTATCTGCATGGATCTTCTGAAGCAGTTATTATTAACCCTTGTCTAGCTGAAGCAGGAAAACAGTCTGGATCCAGATCAGCTGTTTTCTGAAGGAGCTAAATGATCAGGATCATAGGTTAAAAGATAAGCAAAAAGTTTGAGTGTAAAACTGTATACGTTTTCTTACCCACCATTTGTAACATTTGTTTTGGGTGCTAAAAAAAACCGTCTCAGTGAGACGGTTCTTTTGAGTACCCGCAACATATGTTTTGGTTGTGAAATAAGAAAAACAAATTTTGATAACACACTTTTATCTAGGGCCTGAGGGTACAAACAGTTTTACATTCTCCTTTTGCATGGTTAGTTAGATTTGATTCTTTATGTCCCATCAACAATCTCTCAGGTATAATGGGACCGGTCTTCCTGGGTTGAACCAGTACTAAGCTAGGATTAATGTTCTTGCTCAAGGACACAACGCAGTGATGCTGGTGAGGCTCAAACCTGCGGCCCCTCAGTCTCGAGTCAAGCACTCTACCACTGAGCCACTGCATTCCCCCTTGAATGCATGGTAATAACTTAATAAATGGCATAAACTAACAAACTGGTTTCAAATTAGAAATGTACATAACCTATTAATATACGCTACAAGACAAGGGTTTAACATGGATGAAAAAAAATCAACAATAAATAAGGCTGATCACCGGCCCAAAATATGGCTTAGGAAAATCCCCGACAAATGAAACTTGCAAAACACTCCACACAAATAGGTCAACTCTCAACAAAATGGAAAATGTTGCGTATGAAAGGGCAGGCCTGTGGTTTTTCATGTCAAAATGTGACTAGCGTATTCAACCTCATAAGTGTAATGTGTGCCTTATTTTTTCAAAATGCTATAACTTTTTTTGAAAACAATGTAGATCCAGATCAGCTGGCTTCTTCAGAAGCCAGCTGATTAGGATCCACACTGTTTTTTCATCCACATCATGTATCCATATTATTGAAACTGCCTTCCTGGATTGGCAAGAAAACAGAAGTTATAAAGCATGCGCAACAAAAACAATTATAGGTTCAAGTGCACTTATAATATATGGAAAACCACTATTATATTTTTTAAAATAGTATTCTGTTAAGCATGTAGCTTGGAATAGATTATGCACTCTTGGTTATTGATCATGTAGGCTCATCTCTATAACACTCAGAATGGTCAAACCTTCACAGTTTAGGCTATTCAGAGCATAACAATTATGTGCTGCTGCTAACCTTTGCAAACAGTTGGAACCCAGATTAGCAATGACAAACCATCAAGCCTGATCTGAATCCAAAACTGACATTCTGCTGGTATTCTCGTACTAATTTTCTAAAAAACTTAGTCATCCAGCGTGCAGAGTTTATAATAAGCAGTGATATTGAAATAGACAACAAACAGGTCTCCAGATAAGGGTGCAAAATTCAAAATTATATTTTTTATTTCTGAAAAAAAAAACAACAACAACATTATGTTGTGGGTACTCAAAAGAACTGTCTTAGTGAGACAGACCTTTTGAGCATTCAAAACACTTGTTTAAAATTGATGGGTAAGAAAATAATTACAGTTTTACATTTAAAAAAGTCCTTATCTGGACCTATGAACAGAGTAGCTGGCTTACGATACAAATCTATTAGCCCTTTGATACCTGAATGGACACTTATGCAATGATGACTCATAAGCTATCTCATCAGGATCAGCACAGTTTGGGAATCTGCTTATGAATATTTACTGACAACCCATAAGAAGCATTAAAATTGTCCAAATTTGAAGAGGGGAGATTCAATACCAGAATCTAAAGGGTGGGACTTAAGTTTCACAGCAAAACTACACACCCAGTAGGCGACAATCGTAAACAAACTCTTCTGAATGATTAATAAAAAATTTGTTTTAGATTGCCCAAAACAATGTTTTAATTGAAAACGAAGATTGTCAAATGCAATTCAAATGTTATCTATCGTTTTTTTCGCAATCAGAAACCATTTTTTTTTCTTATTTATTGTTTTCCTTCCTAGCTCTCAGTATGAATTTGTTTTGGAGCAAGGACAAGTAAAGCTGTCCATGAGTACAGTAAAACCTGTGTAAAACGGCCAATCTCAAAAACACCAAAAATTGGTATTCAAGACCAATTATTGCTTAATGCAGGTCAAAAGAATTGCAGAATGCTCCAAGGGGAGCATTCTGCAATACTTTTGACCTTCATTAAGCTACCATTTGTCATTAAGATCTTTGTTTTGTCTATTTTGAGTGGCCAATTTACACAGGTTTTACTGTAATGTTTCACAATCTGTAATTACAGGCAAGTAGATCCCTAAAATACTTATAGATAGAAATTTCAGATAAGAAAAAAAAGTGTGAGAGATAAGATTTATTAAAATTCCTATTATTTCATGAAATTCTGCATGGAAATGAACCATATATATACAACTTTCAGTCAGTGATTTTCCAAGATGTTTTCGGTTTGGAGGCATGAAACTATAAATTAATTGTTACCGGTACTTTAATATGCATATAAAATGAGACATATGTTTAGCAAGCAACTGTCTTAAGCCAGCAGATTTTGCTTTTCGTAGAAAAGCAAAATCCTCTTGCTTGAGAAAAATGCTTGCATTAAACCATGAAACATAATAAATTCAGTTTGCAAAAGACATTCATGTTAGATGCATTCAGATAAGAGAATATACTTTAGAAATTTCTTTTATCTCAACCAATACGTTTGATCGTCTCGATGAGATTGGTCTTTACAGCATCCAAAACACATGTTTAAACTGATGGGCAAGAAATTATTCACAATTATCATGTTGTCAAAAAGTTTGCTATTTTAGACTTATGGTTCTAGATTTCTTAAAATAACCTTAATTTCAGTTGTTAATAATATTCTCAAAAATCATAAAAAAGGAACTTTTGTGGTGCTCAAGGAAATATGTCCCAAGCTTTTTACCCCCCAAATTTTATGTTAAGAAAATCCCTAGGAGTGTCTAATTCCACCACTGCAGTAAAAGCCTTAATTGGGCCTATTGTTTACAGTGCAATAAATTTGAATTCTATACAGCAAAGACATAGCAATGTTTGATAGTATACAGCAACAATGTAGCAAATTTAACAAATAACTTTAAGGCCACCCAGAAAAAAATAAACGTTTGCTGTGCTCATACCCCCATCCAATAATGAGTGGGTATTTTTGGTAGATTGGGGCTGGGGGTGATGTCAGTGTCAAATGAAAAAGCTCAATTTTGACCCATAAAGTGCAGCAGACAAAAATTTCAAATTTTGCTGCTTTTTTTTTAAAAATAACAAACAAGGCATGATATATATGCTTGCAGACAATTTTCATGCAAAATCATACCTTATTTTTTCAGGCACCCAGATAAGAATGCGTTGCTGAAAATTATCATTTTTTATTTCTCAAACAAAACATATGTTGTGGGTACTCCTACTCGATGAGACGGTTCTTTTGGGCACCCAAAACACATGTTTAAACTGATGGATAAGAAAATAATCACAATTTTACGCAAATTATTTTTCCTTAACTGGCCATATGATTTTTTCAAAAAGTAGGAAAGATGTCGCGAAATTTATGACCTGCTGCAGTCGTGATTGGCACTTTAAGGGTTAAGATATAGTGCTTAAAGAAAATCACTAAAAATCACTAAAAAGTTAGAATAGGGGCAGGCAAGAGCACAACAAACCAAAACTTTTTTCCAGGTTGGCCTAATTAAATAGTACTAATTCAATCTATAAGGGTTCAACATAATTTGATGGCAACATTCCTCTCTGCTGTGTTCTGTGTACAGTGCCTTCCATCCAGCCCGCGTCGATAGGTTGACAGTATGTGATTACATCTCCCTCTACGAAACTCACCTCGTCCGTGTCTGCAGCATCATAGTTGTACATAGCTTTATTACACATCTGAAAATACAATAAATAGAGGATCTTACATGAGTGCTCATGTATTATTGAATTTATTAAACGAGTTGGGGAAAAGAGATAAAATGCGAGGCTTGCCAAGCTTTTTATTTCTTTTTCGCAGAGATGTTTTATAAATTCAATAATACAGGAGGGTGAATTTGGGCCACTAACTGAGAAAAAACGTCTTTAGAGTTTACAACTAAATAAAGCTCAAGCAAGCCTGCTCAGCTTCAGAGACTAGCTAGAATACGGTGCAAGTTTGACTACAATACCTTCCATATATCGAATAACAAAGGTGCTGATAAGACAAAGATAAATTTCTGATTTCCAGTCAATCCAGTGCTGCAAATTCTTTCTCAAAATGGATCCATCATGAGGATGAAAAACAGTGTGTAGTGATCAGCTGGCGTCATTGATGATCTGGATATACAACGTGTTATAATCAATATGGTATACATTATATGAATCTATCATGAGTGTGAGGGTGGGGCAGAAAAATCTGTCTCGAGGATCACTGTTTGGCATCACGAGGCTTGCCGAGTGATGACAAGAAAGTGATCCTGGACAGATTTTTTCTCTCTCCCATTTGCACACAAATAATTGGATTCTTTTTTTGCTCATCATTGAATTAGAATTTTTTAATTTCAAAATAAGCTTGCAGAACTTCCTGAATATGCAGGGATGCGACATAACATACTTTCAATACAACCAAAGTACAGGCAACACATGACAGCCTGGGTAAGATAAGAATTTATATCCCAGGCTGAAATCTGATATTCTTTTCCAATGTGCAAGAAATATCTGCGTTAATGTTGGAGTGTGTTTGTGTGTAACGTCCCACCAACAGCTAAGGTTATATGGAGACAGGGCAACATCTTAAAGCCTCATCTAACAAACTGGAGAAGTCCTGGGATCAAACGGGTGATCACTGGCATACAAGGTGAGTGGTTTATCTACTACTCCACGACTGCTCTCCCGTTGCTAATATACTCACCCCTTTTCCAGCGTATTGACTTTTTGGATCTTGAGGTACTTGAGGTACTGGCTCTGGGTGTCTATATGGCTGTGGTGCTTGTTGAGGAGGCTGACCTAAAATCAAAATATGTATACATAGTTGTAAATAGCAGCTCATTCAAATTGCTAGTTCACTAATTGCTCCATGAAAAATCGTTGTTGGTACCCATTGGGAGTATCTCACAGATGCTTCAAATGAGTACAACATTGCTTATGTGGAGAAATAAGTAACATGTTATATTGTCAGCTACCTTATACAACAGAATAAATGCACTGTGCATTACTTTTTCAAAATTCTATACTCTCTTTTAAACAAGAGGGCCCTGGATTGCTCACCTGAATCCTGGCACATGAAAGGTTGATGTATTGGCCTGTGGCTAAAGAGATATCATTTAAAATATTTCTATATTTAGCTCTGATTGCCATGTTGTTCAGCAAAGCTGAACTTTCTTATCAATTTTGGTAAAGGGCATCAAGAGGAACAATTCTGTGAAATTATTTTGAATTTGGACTAGTGGTTCAGGAGGAGATGTCATTTAAAGACATTTCTTATCTATAGATCTGTCGTTTTTTTTTTGTTCAGAGGAGAAAAACCATTTGTGCAATTTTAGTAGAGGGCATCATGAGGAACAACTCTGTGGAATTATTTTGAATTTGGATCGGTGGTTCAGTAGATGTCATTTAAAGACATTTCTTGTCTAGAACTCTGGTGGATGCTTTGTTGAGTGGAGTGGAACCATTTGTGCAATTTTGGTAGAGGGTATCATGAGGAACAAATTCTGTTAAATTATTTTGAATTTGGACCAGTGGTTCAGGAGATTTCGTTTAAAACATTTCTTATCTAGAGCTCTGGCAGCCCTCATGTTCGGCAGAGCAGAACAATTTGTGCAATTATGATAGAGGGCATTATGGGGAACATTCATGAGAAATTATTTTAAATTCGAACCAGTGGTTCAGGAGGAGATGTCGTTTAAAGAAAAGTTTATGGACGACGAACGACTGACGAAGACTGATCACAATGGCTCACCTCGAGCCTGCGGCTCAGATGAGCTAAACACAGTGTAGATTCAGACCAGCTAGCTTCTGAAGAAGCCAGCTGATCAGGGTCCACACTGTTTTTCACCCACACAATCAATCAGTATAAATAAACTGCACTACCGGTACTTGATTGGTTGTAAATAGGAAGTTGATAAATAAAGAGTTCATTGTGCATTTATTTGGTCAAAAAAGGTAAAATCTTCTTTTTGGCATTCTCAAAGTCCAATAAATCCATCACAATCATTTAATTACATGTTGTGAATAAAAAAATCAACAATTAACAAGCTGTGTCATCTAGAGTTAACATGTTTTGCCATTTAACACAAAAATCTCATAATTATTAAATTAAACAAGTTCTAACAAAATGATAAGATGTGTGACTTTGTAGAGCACAATTACTTTTTCCCAACAAGCATGGGGATTTTGTGACTGCCCATGCTCAACTGGTTATCCGGTGCTTGCCTATGACATATTTAACGAAATCGCATGTGATCGCTCATTTTTTGTTGACCCAATAAATATTCAGGTTAGTGCCCAATTTCACTGCTTTAAAAATCTCTCGAAATTATGCCTGCTGTTCTCAATCAAATAGTATTGTATCTATACCATCCTGCAAGCATTTTAAGCTCTGAGAATTTAAGTAGTGGAGTTGTAGCTTAATCAACTAGAAACATGCTTTAAAAGTGAAGTCATGAAATGTTTAGGTCACAGTGGCTCATTTGGTAGAGCGTTAGACTGGGGATCGAAGGGTTGCTAGTTCAAGCCTCACCGCCGTCAGTCACTGTGTTGTGTCCTTGAGAAAGACTGTTTAGTACTTGTTCAACCCAGCTCTTTGTCCTGACATGACTGAAAATTTTGGTGACTGGGAAGTAAAGATTCAAAACAAACAAAAGTCACATAATAAAATAATGAATACTCGGTAATATCCCTTTTAAAGCTTCACACAAAAATAATCATGCACTTATTTAGTATTTTTCTCTTATTGTTGCTTGGATTTTTCTTCAGACTTCAGCCAAATCTTTGCTATAGAAGTAATGAATTCTATCAGGCTTTAGTGAGTTTGAAGCGACATTAAATCAAAGTCAAGATGAGTGAGATTTGCAACTGCTCCAAGCTAAGACAAGACCTTGCATATTTCAACCCTTTGCTGACAAATGGAATTTTCTATAAAGTTTGATACAGTTAAGTCAGGATGGTCCACTGTATATTGAGTGGTCGCAGGTTATAATTTTCAAACAATTTTGTATGTGTTTCTCTGAAGATCGATTCTGTCTTAGCAAACAGTGGAGACCCTGATGAAATGGCGCATGCTGCCCCATTTCATCTGGGTCTTCACTTTTTGCCAAAGTACCCATTTATGAGTTTCCAGGCTACAAAGGGGTAATATGAAGAAAAGCAGAAATTTATATAGAAAATAATGCGTGAGAGATGAAATATTGTCAATTAATCCTTTAATAGAAACTAGCAGGATGCAAGAGAGGTTAGTACTCACTCGTATGGTGAACTCATTTAATCAAAGGAAGATAAAATAGGGTCAAAAATAAATTAAAGTAAACTGCACACACATTTCTGGGTGACTAGATATTTATTAATACACACAGGGTGAAATGCTTTCGAAGAAAACCAAATTTGGAAGGAAAAACAAAATCATTTGTTAAAATGGGTACAATTTAAAAAATTTTGGAAATATTTGTTAGAAATGTGCCTCAAAAGAAGTGTTATATCTTAATTCTAAATATTAGTAACTCCCTATCACTCCATAGCTCCACCATCTGCAATGGAAATGTTTATTTCTAAGCTTTCTTTGATGGGATGGGGATGGTTGGGAGATTCTACATAAGGACCTTAAATGCTTCATATAAATAACTTTGGCCTCAGTAAGATTCATAGGGAACTGACCGAAACCTCATGAACGGTTTCTCTACTTAGGCCTTTGCACAAAAATTGATACGGTAATGTTCTAAAATTTCAAGCACCAGTTGCCTGCCAAAAAGGCCTAGGCAAACAGAGCAGACCCAGATCAGACTGCTTCTATAGAAGCAGTCTGATCAGGGTCTTCTCTGTTTGCTATTCTGTTAAGCATTTTGTGAATTCCAGCCCTGAAAACCAACATTTTCCTTGAATACAGAAAGAGAAAAGTGTTCGAAAATTTTAAACATTAACTGTACAATTTTTTTTACCCAGCTTATCTCTCTTTATGGTATAATGGTCCACACTTACTTCGTCTAGCACCTTCATTAGGCTTTCCTGTGATTGAGCCGTACTTTTCATTCAATGGATCATAGTCGCTAATTGAGCCCACCTTTCGCTGTTGGGGCTGCTCCACTGTAAAAAGACATTCAATACAAACCATACAAGGAGTGGAAGGTAACGAAATCTGGCACCGCACAAAACATCTAAGATCAAGACAAGACTTAACACACTACCCCCAATAAGACAGGTAACAGTATCTAAATGTTTAGACTACTTATTTTTCAATGAAAACATAAGGTGAGGTGTTCATTGGTATTGTCTCAATGAGATGCTTCAAACGAGCACCACACAATAACATATTCAACCTAATAACTACATTACATTTTAGGTTGAATGCTGTACGTATTTATCAAGAAATAAAAATGTTGCCAATATTTGGTTGAAAAGGCTTAATTGTATAACATACAGAGATCTGTTGCCTCCGTCTTCTTAGTAGGCCTCTAGATAATAATGTGTGTATTTCAATTTTCTTATTTCCCAATCAAAACATATGTTGTGGGTACCCAAAGAAACGCCTCATTGAGACGGTTCTTTAGAGCACCCAAAACAAATGTGAAAATTGATGGATAAGAAATATTTACAATTTTCGCTCAAATTTTTTGTTGATCTTGACCTATGATTACACTGGATCTTCTGCAACAAGCATCTAGAATGCTAAACTTTATTCACTTATGTCACATATACATGTCATCTGATCGGTGTCCTAGCAATCTTCAATGTTTTCAGAGAAAAATACACTGTCAACTACTCTTCAAAACCCATCAAAATGATAGACCCACACAAAGTTTGGTTAAACTCTGACCGATGGTTCAGAAGATAGTATGCCATAAATAGAATTACCAGACTGAGGCCAAAAACTCAAGGTTTGAGTCAAATATACTCACCCAAAACTGTATGTGGCAGATTTAGTTGAGACTGTGACAAATCCACCTTCAAGGTTTAATTTGCCAAGTGGACTAATGATTCCATGTTACATGGTTATATTAGAAGGGAATATTACAAAGCATGTAGTTTTCTGCCCTCAATTAGATACCATGCTAATCTATGCAAAATGGCCAAGCTTAACAGACAGCTGTAGCTGTCTGATCAGGGTTCAAAGTGTTTGCTTCCATGAGAAAGTATCCTGGAGTGCATTTGAATATATTATCAGCAGAGGTAATAAGCAGACACAATTTTCAAAACAAAAAAGAGTTAACAATAGGCTTCCAACAAATGGTTAAATGCTGACCATAATCAATTACAAGACAACTTATAATTAGTTTAATTTATAATTAGTATCAAACAAAGTTTAATTTGTTAGTATATATAATTAAGTTTGATTTTGCACTTTACTCTCTATGAAGTGAACAGCTATTTGATGTAGAACTACTACAGATGAATGGCTCCAGCACCGAGACTAGGTCAAAGTTGATAAGGTTTCGGTGACCTTGACCCCAGTTTATGGTCACAGTGGTACTATAATTGTTTAGAAAATGGAGAAACAATGTATAACTCTAAAAACATTTCTACTTTAAATAGGCAATAACCATCATTGGGACAAGTTGAAAGCTGATAATGTTTAGTGAGCTTGATGCCATTTTAAGGTCACAGAAGTACTAGAACTGTTTAGAAAATAGGGAAACAATGTATTCCTCTGAAAACATTTCTAGTTTTATCATTATCTATAGCAAAGTGCAGGTAATAAGGAAGTTGGGTGTTGAGGAGCGCTGTGGCTCAGTGGTAGATAGTGACTTGGGGTCGCTGGTTTGATACTCATTGGAGGCACTGCGTTGTGTCCTTTATCCTTTGCTTAGTACTGGTTCAACACTGGAAGACAGGAAAATGTCCCAACATGACTGAAAATTGTTGACTGGGACATAAAGCATCAACCCAAACGAAACAAAGATGGATGCATGTGCTCACATGAGCTGTTTCATCATCATCTGCTCTGGATGAAGAAGACTGGTAAGCCCATTATAATGTTACCTTCTGTAGGACAAATACACCAAATTAATGGAAAATTCCATTTTTCTTAAAAAGGGGTTATCTTAGCATATATATCACAGAAAATAATAAATGGCCCTGCCTATGTGATTATGGAACATGTTACAGCATTTATTGTCAAAAATAGTGTGCCAAAAAAACAAAAAACAACATTACTTAACCCTTAATCCTGCTATTATTTTTGTTTAGAAAATGATTTCTGCTCATTACATCTGCTGCATATATTCAAATCCACTACAGACTAATTTTATCACTGAAGCAAAAACTATGAACCCTGATCAGACTGCTCCTAAAGGGGCAGTCTGATCTGGGTCCATAATGTTTGCATTATTGGCCACCAAAGTATATATCCAGAAGAGAGAGCAGACAATTACTGTTGTGAATAGCGGAAAAAGGGTTAAATGCGAATGTGCAGATGATCCAGGGGTCTTAATTTTGATGCAAGCCATCATCTATAACCATACTTTGAGTGCATAAGCAGCAAAAGCCTTGGCGAGGTCGAGCTGTTGCCCAAATTGTTAGAACCTTTGCCATAATTCCATTTTGCATCAATTTACTGTATTACTGTCTTGACATGAGAAACCCTGATTTAAATTAGCTGCATGCCAACAATAAAGGCACAGACAAGCCTATGCATCCACACAGACTGATCAGTACCTCTGTTATTGGCTCAAAGTATGAGTCTAATAATAATAGGTGAATTGGCTATACACAAAATTTTGATATTCTTGCTCGTCACTGGATGAAAGACACTGTGGATCCAGATCTGTTGGCTTCATGGCCTTGGTCTACAAGGTTCTATAAAATAGTATACAATTATGAAAATGTTATGCACACAGTCAGGGCCAGTATTCTGTATTGTAAGTTTTTCATAAGCAAATATGTTCTAAAAAAGCTAAATAAAGTGGTATATAATTATCTAAGATTAAATATTATTGTACATCATAAAATAATTTAAAAAGTTACATATTTATATAGTGTAGTACAGTCAGTAAAAACAATGCACAATGTACTATGAGGCAGAACACAAAGCAACGTTCATGAAGATTTTTTGTAATATTGTAACAGTCAGGTGACTGACCATTTCATATCTTGGGTTCCATGAAAATGAACACTTACTGTCCCTATACTGATGGACTTTAAAAACTTCCCTTTGTATCTTTCAAAACTTGTTAAATGTACACTTCTTTGCTTCTATGATGTCATTATGAGTTTGCTTCTTCCAACAACACTTTAGTTTTAATTGTAAAACTAAACTTGAGCATATAAATTTTAGTTATTGAAACATTTCTTAAGTAGTGGAGATTTTACGACATCGAATGAAAGAGCACACACACATAAACGTCAGATAAACAAACAAGCTGTATCACAGACCTACCAATCAATATCAGATAGATTCCTGTCCATGACACAAATTTGACGTTTCTTGTGTTTCTTGATTTGAAGAAGTAGGAAATCTTTTAGTGATAACATTTCGTCACATTAAAGAGTTGAACGCTATCACAAAAAGTTAAAATTTTAAAGCGGTAATTTCATTTTAACTGGTCAAATTTACCATACGTTACGTTACTGAATATTCTTTAACATACAATTAAAATTATCGTTTTGCATTCTATTTCTAGACTTAAATAAAAGCTGCTATCCGAGTGTTGCAGTTTTCAAGTCCGTCAGTATATATGTAAGATCTCAGGGAAATCATACCTCCTATCATAATGGACAACTTTTTGTTTTGAGCCAAATGTTATGTCCAAATGCTATGTTTTTTTTTAAGGCATTAAATTTTGATTAAAACAATGTCTATGAATTTTTCTTCATGAATATTGCTCTTCATCTTTATGGTTAATCAAATGCAGAAGCAATATAATATTGCTATAAGTATAATACAGCATAAATAGTTAAACTATTGCTCAGCATAGTAAAAGATAATCACCCCCTGCCCTGCTGAATCCATATCCATGTCAAATACCTTTCTGTTTTCCACCCATTTCAGTTGCATTGTTATATTTATAAAAAATGTTGTCAAAAGTTGAATGGAATCAAGAAGCCAACTGATCTGGATCAACACAGAATATGTATTCAAGTTCAGCAGAACAAGGTTGAAGTGCAAAACTCCAATCAAGACATCAACATGTGTCTAACTTCTACAAAATACCGTTTTCAAACACAAAATGAGCTTAGAATCCAACAAAATTTTTGTTCAGTTTCCCATGATAATAAATGCAAAATTAGCTTTATGGAGCATGCTGAACGTCTGTACTTTTTATTTGTACCGGTAATAGTTCTGCATCTACTTGTATTAATGTCATAAACTTTGACTACATTGTCAAAAGGGGATGGAGTTACTGGAGACTTGCATTTACAGCTTTTATTAAAGCAATTTGTAATCTTACAAGACTAAAAAGTTTATCTTCTTAAGGGACAAACAGAACATGTAGAGTTATTGTTTTTGTTTGTTGATTTGATTCTTTACGTCCCATCAACAATCTTTCATTATGTAGGGACAAGTCTTCCTGGGTTGAACCAGTACTAAGCTAGGATAAATGTGTCTTGCTCAAGGACACAACGCAGTGACACCGTTGAGGCTCCAACCCACAGCCCCTTGGTCTCGAGTCAAGCACTCTACCACTGAGCCACTGGGCTCCCAGAAATGAGATTTCAAAGTAATCTTAATGCCATATGATAAAAAGAATCTAACATTTATGCTCTTGTATTATTGAATTCATTTATAAACTTGTTGCAAAAAAGAGATAAAATGCTTGGCAAACCTCGCATTTTATCTCTTTTCCTCAACTCGTTTAATAAATTCCATAAAGCATGAGCACTCATGAAAAATTCTCTATGTAATCTTACAAGACTTAAAAAGTTTGTCTATTTAAGGGACAAACAGAACATGTAGACTGAACATGATCAAAATGTAATGTAAACACTGAATCATCCTCTTGGTGATTCTTGAAGTGTATGTATCTTGAGGTTTTAGCGAACTGGAAATAAAATACAAAAGCTCTGCTATCATGTTGGGAAATTTTTCTAACAGGTAATATTTCAATAATTCTTTTTTCTTTGATGAAGTGTTAAGTGGGATTAAAAGGGTGAAATGGCTTATTTAAGAAAAATACAGTAATTGGCCATGTGGGTAGCATAGCTATCCGTTGGCTTTTTCCAAATGGCCTGTCTGACAATCTAGGGCGAAGATTTGGCCTCTAAAATAAATCAATCAAGACCCTTAGTGGCTACGGCTGCTGTCTGTTCCATGGTGGTAATTATGTTGTTGTTGATTTCTTGTTTATTGTTACTTCCATGTGGGGGTTTATGTTTGGTCATGGTTTGTAATGCAGAACTTAGTGTCTTTTCTTGTTTTGCAATCATCTCGCCGAGGAAGAGAGAGCTGGTTGCTTTGCTTTAATTGTATTCTTGCTGTCATGTGGCTGTCTGTTATGTGACTTCCTCAGGATGCCATGGATTGGTCTGTGGTCTGTGCTTGTGGTATCTCCTGGTCATATTCACTTGCTTTTTTTTACCTAACCAAATGACTTTCTTTGAAAAGTCAGCCTCAAAATCCTGGATTCAGGAATAACCCTGAAAACTTTCACCCATACTTTTATTTTTTTTATTTATTTGAAATATAATTCCCCAGGTAAATTCCTCTTCCCAAGCAACAACCACATCAGATTAGTATATTGCAGATTGCTATCATTCAGTGTGTGAAGAAACATTCTGCCTTTTAAATTCTACCTCAATATTCAAGCCCTTGTAAGTGTCGGCTAGGAAACCCCATCACTGGTCTATTATATAACAACTTTAAAAACATTGATGCAAAAGCTTAACACTAGTGTGTACTAAATTCAGCTGTTAATAAAACATGATGGTAAATTCTAAATAAGTAAGTTTTAATGAACCATTAATTTAATAATTACATTTCAATTAGTAAACATCATCAACACAGTATTTGGTCTGATGAATAATTATTACAATTCTAAGTCTCAGCTTTTTTACAAATATGCCAAATCTTAGTTCTGTGCTAATAATGTTTGTAATATAAGCATAAAATATCATAACAGTATTATGTTGCAAAACATATTTATGCAAAATATAGCCATAAAGTCAATGCATGCTTCTCTTTCTACCCTCTCTTTACAAACAATAAACCCTACTTCTACTCCCCAAAAAGAGTCATTGAAATAATCCAGTTTGTTACGTTATCTAGTTCAGTCTTCGTTGCTGTCATAATTCAAAAGATATTTAAACATTTTTCGTTGAAAATAAAATACGCAAGTGACAATCCAGCATGAAGCTGTAATTAACCCGTTTGCAAATTTTAAAGTACTCTTTTAGAGGGTTCCCCGAATACAAGGGGTTAATAATACTTTTTTAATACTTTTTGAGACAGCCCCATCTCCTATCCATTCACCAAAACACAAAATCTAACACCAACAATATAAATTCACTGCCTCTAAACAATTTACTAATTATTTTGTATACCCCCTTCTTTTTCTTTCATGAACTTCTCAAATTTAACACATTCATGATGTGTATGCAAGGATGCCTTCAGCTATCATATTTTTGTTTCTTTTCCAAGAGAAAGCCACAACTGCTAGCTTTAAAGCAGGTGTTACCAATAAGACAGTACTGCTGGTAATTCTATTGCTCTGATGAGAGAGGAGAAAAAAGACCCAAATAAGTGTATATAGTATTCACTGGCAATCACCTTTATTACTTACCACGACGGAAACCTTGAGGTTTCTGCTGACCTTGCCCAGGAGCTCGAGCTAAGTTGGAAGCTGGATTGGATTGTAAATATATGCAACACTTGCATTCATATCACCAGTGACTTTGGCCAGTGATTGGTTCGAATTTTATATAATGGAATGGCCTATAATGCTATCATTTAATATCAAAATCTAACAAACCATGGGAAAACCATTTAAAGTATTAATGGATCTAGAGCTTCAGACGAAAGCCAATTATGTACATAATTTCAGCTTCACTATTTAACTTGATATTGTTGACTCCCTCATCAAGTTTGCTGTATAAGAACTTCCCATGTGTACATAAGTAAAATGACAAAGGAATTTCATTAACATTAAATAGTTTATGGTTTTATTTCAAAACACAGTCTGCTATATTTTGTTTGGCTCTCTAATAAAATGAAGAAAAAAGTAACCCCCATACATCCCCTAAAACACTCTCTTTCTACCTGCAATGTATATCCCAAGTTTCATCACAAAGGGGCATCCTTTTACTATTAAAGAAATGAAAATCATGAAAGGCTGTTTGAGAGGATTGATAAAAACAACTAACAACAAAATGCCAGGTGTACTCTGCTAAATGCAAGTTCCCCAAGCTGGAACTTGTTTATCTTGGCCATATGTTTTCAGCTGGTGGTATAAAGACAAACCCACAGAAGGTCAATATGTGATTTCGAACAATGTGGCATTTTGACATGAATAGACTCAGACAAGCCTGTGCAGCTTAGAAACTCCAAATGATGTTCAATCAGTAGCTCAAGAGTCGTGAAATATTCAAGCAACTAGCAAATATGTTCTTAAAAGGGTTTCCTTTGGAAGCAAAGACTGCACCAAAGAACTGAAACTAGAGTGTGCATATTTCCTGGGCCAGACTAGCCAGTTTCTGCCATTTAGGCTTCATCAGTGACCCTCTAATAGTTTCGAAGTTCTACAATGAAACCCATGATCCCAAAGGACAAGAAAATAAAATCTACACTATAGTGAAGGGCAGGGAGACGTTCTACCGCCACCACACAGTCCCAGTCACCAGCTGTAGTGAAGTCAAATATGTTCTTAAAAGGGTATCCTTTGCAAGCAAAGACTGACTGCACCAAAGAACTGAAACTAGAGAGTGCATATTTCCTGGGCCAGACTAGCTAGTTTCTGCCATTTAGGCTTCATCAGTGACCCTCTAATAGACTGCGCGTATGCGCAGGCTGGTCTGAGCCTTTGCTGGTCGCACATACCACATTGTTGGAAATCTCATGTCATGGCTTATATTGAAAAACTACCTACACAAAAACACCTTGCAACTGACTTTCTTACTGAAATAATTATATAAAACATTTTTTGGATTTATTTAAAAATATTAGCTAATATTTAGTGAACTATTGTCCTGCCAAATAAATGAATAAGCTGTATTCATCATGATTGCATAGATTCTACTAATTATGATAGATTCAGTAGCTGAATCAACAAAATGTGGACCCAGATCTGCTGATTTTCTGCTTCACATAGGATTTTCTTGTACTGTGTATAAGATTCTTGATTCACATTATCAACGTCCTTCTGTCAAATATTTTACAGGAAATAAAAATTTTGAAATGTGGTACAAACATAATTTTGTTAGGTATGCAGACATCAGCAGATATAGATCTAGTTTTTTAAAAATTGAATATGATCTTCCTTCATTAGGACAACCTTGGGTTACTTTATTAACTTTAGGTTATTCAACATGATCTTATGATGGTATTATACCCCATACTAACATTGGAAACTATCATAATTTCAACAAGCATAAAAACACTGGAGCCTGAACAAAATCTATCTAAAAAACCAGATGAAACTAATACAAATGAAGAAAAAAATCCAATACAAAAATCTTTCGTTGGTCGTATAACAAGCACTGAAAATGGAAGACACTAAAACATAATTTATCACTTGTCAATAATGAATTTAACTCCTCACCTGCTAATCACTACAACTGTCATCTGCTGGTGCTTTTAAAATGTCTCTGTAGCACACAGTGTGGACTCTGGGTCCACACTTTTTGTATGCCGAAATTAGTCCTTGACATAAGCATTTACATGCAGCTAACTTCAACAGTTGACATTTTCAGATGCATTTTTATTGTAGCAGGCGAAGGTTTTAGACAAAGAATTATTTACTTTATACTTTAATGGAACTGCTGAAGATGGTTAAAATGAACTACAGTGCGCCCAAATTGAACAATTTTGGGCGCAAAAGGTTCACTTCGAACTTAAAGCAAAAGTAAGAGTGACCCGACTTTACCTTATGTCAACAACAAAATTTTCACTTTTTTTTTCATGTTTTTTGTTGTCTGCTAATTTTTTTCAAAATCAACTTTTTTCAAAAAATACTTTGAAGAATTACTATCATAGTGCCAAAGGCTTTGGATCCTGATCAGGCCCCACATTTTGTCGGGCCCGATCTGGGTCCAAACTGTTTGCAAAAGTCATCAGCAGACGACACTTAGAAGATAAAGAGTTAAGGTGACCATACTGCTTTACAAACACCACTGTAATGCAACATCGTTGGCAATAACAAACTGGAATTTTCCATAAACTTTAATACAGTTAAGTCAGTATGGTCCATTATATATATTGAGGGTTCACAGATTATAATTTTCAAAAAATAATGTATTTCTTTCTATGAAGATCTTTTTTGGCTACACAAACAGTGCAGTGCAGACAGATAAAATACCGCGTTCAAAAGCATTTAATCTGCGTCTTAAATTCACCATTTGCAAAAGTACTCATTTAGGAGTTTTTAGTCTACAAATGGTTAATGTCAACCAAGTGACCACGGTATTTACTATCAAGCTCTGCAAAGGCAGTTGCTGGTATCGTATTAAGAGTTGTCACATCCTTGTATACTGAAGTTTAGCATGAGCATGTCACAAGACCTTAAGGTACACATTTTCCTGGCAAATCGGTCATATTATTGTACTTAGGAAAGTGATAGTACATAGACAACACACAGTGGACTCTCATTAACTATAAAGGCTACGCTCAAGTTTTCCTTTTAAGCTATGGCCAGAATTTTTTATTAGTTGATTTACGGGATATTTTTTCCAGATTTAGGGTCAGGGGACGAAAAAACAAAAAGCTCTGAAAATGACCAGTTTACTAACTGGTCATTTTAAGAGTTTTTTTTATAATGTCTCCAGAAATAACAGTAAAACTATACAGTCAAACCTGCTGTTGCGGTCACCTCTATTAAGCGTGACCCTCCCTTAAGCGGCCACTTCAGGGTCCCCCGAACGATTTTGAATGCAAATGCACCTCTTTTAAGCGTGCACCTGTCCAACGCGGCCAGCGGTCGGCGAAATTTGCCCCAAAACACTGAAAATGTATCCGTAAACGGCCACTTTCCATGGTTCGATGCGGCTGTTTGATTAAATTTTATCTTTAAACTTTTTTGTGCACCGGTCAAATGCTTGGAGCAATTAAACTCCCCAGCAGTGGTGTCTCCTTAAAGAAATTCTATGACGGCCGCCGCCCTATGTTGAGGCTATCGGACGCAACAGTTGGGGTGTTTGTGTGCCACTCGAGACACAATGGAACTGAAATTTTTAAAGTTCGAGTGTTTATGCTAATCGAACACTACGACATGCTTCAAGAAACCTGCACATGTGGATTAAAAAATAGCGCCGTCCGTAGCCGAAAACCTGAATACGCTAAACGAACACGACTTGTAGTTTTTGTGTATGCGGGTACCAGTGCAAATGCCAGTCAACCGATAAATTGTCAACATCAAAGCGTTTACCGCTGCCAAAGCTCATTCATCCATACCGTGGCAGATGTTTAACGGTAAATGTGTGAAAAACTAAATGCAAGTAGTAATACTCTTTGCTGGAGGCATACTTACTACACAAAGATGAAATGTTTGCTGGGGGGAAGAAAACAAGCAATAGCTTTTGAGAAAAAAAAATGAGTAACAGAATCATTTTTACAAGTCTCATACACCTGAATAAATCTACAAATCAAACAACTTTCTCTTCATGTTCAGTAGCACGATGTCCATTAAACATGCCTTTGCTTATCAAAAATCAAGGTTTAGCTTTTAGCCTTTAGAAAAAAATGGGTATATACCAGTTACATGAAGCCTCCAAGTCCAAAGGCTAACTCTTTTGACAAACATTGAATTTAAAAAAAAAACAAAAAAACAACTTATGGAATTGCTTTTGTTTTGAAATTACATATTTTGATATTTGTTTTTTATTTATCTTTTTTTTTTTATTTCTATGATGCAATAACTGAACCCTACACTGGCGGTGTAGACCTAATTCTCCATAATTTTAACTCATATGTGAATATCCTCAATCATATGGCCATCTTACCTGAACCTCTATTAAGCAGCCACCTGTCTTAAGCAAGCGATTTTGGATTTTCCCTTGACCGCTTGCTTAAGACAGGTTTGACTGTAGTTATTAAGGTAAAATATCAGTGAAACTAGTTATTAAGGTAAACCAACAGTCTGTATTAAATCTTTAAATATTTCATCATTTTCCATAAAATCAGGACAGGACAATCACTTTTAACAGTGTTACTCTCAAAAATACACAGACAGAACCTCAAAAATATATTATTTTTTTGAACAAAACGATTAATATTTAGAGTCGACGGATAAAATAAAAAAAATAATTTTAGAATTTTTTTTCTTTTCTTTCTACTTTCCGATAAATTACTTTGGAGGGTTTGTATATCAACTAATAAAAAAATTCTGGCCTATTAAATGATATGAGGTAACCCATTATGGCATAAGGGTCCATCAAACATGAACACATTACTGCCGTCTCCTTTATTGACTTTTTCCCCATCATGGGAGCAGTGTAGATCAGTTGATAGAGTGCTTGTCTCATGACCAAGAAGTTGCAGGTTTGGACCCCAGAGGCAGTGTGGTGTTGTATCCTAGAACAAAACACTTTATCTGTCTCAATGCTAAGTATTGGTTCAAACCAGGAAAATATTCAGACATGACTGAAAAATTATTGGCTGGCCATGGATGTATATCTTACCATATAACAAAAAGATGACTTAATTTTCATCATCTTTCCCAGTTATAAGGGATCTAATCAGGACTCTTGGTTACAAATTAATAAGTCCGCTCATGAATAATAATCTTTGACACATCCTTTAGTGGGTTGGGAGTCATAAAACTTAATTTTGGGTATACTGTTTTATGGAAGGTTTCTGATAGTGCCCAAGCATAAATATGAACTAAATCAATATAAAAATATGGCAGTTTTTCTTGACACCCTGTTTATATAGCAAATGACCCCATTCTAATAGATCCTTTAGATAAAAGGATTGTAAATTGTATTTAGAATCGGTCACTAGACCCTAAAATTTGCATTTTGCAAAGGGATGAGGGAAAATCCAGCCCTTTGAAATAATTTTGAAAAAAAGTCTATAAAATATCTGACAATCATTATATAAAGTCTTAAAGTCAATCCAGGAGACAACTAATCTAGCAGCTTAGCCAAATTCCACAGAACATATAACAATTAGTCATGTTAAAGCATGACAATTTAGACCTTCATAAACTATATGGTTGTATGGCATAAAGTGAAATGCATTGTACATTAGCACTTTGTTTTATACATTTAAAAAGTTACTCATGATATTATGATTTATATCCCGAGTCACAAAACTGTAAGGTATGGAACATAAACTAAGCAATATGATGCACCCCTCACCAGAGTTAGAAAGCTAAATGCTTGGAAAAACAAAAATGAGATCTCTACTTCTATCCCCATACAGTAAAACCTGAGTAAAACGGCCACTCAAAAATAGATAAAACAAAGATCTTAATGACAAATGGTAGCTTAATGAAGGTCAAAAGTATTGCAGAATACTCCAAGGGGAGCATTCTGCAATACTTTTGACTTGCATTTAGCGATATTTCAATACCAACTTTCAGTCTTTTTGAGAGTGGCTGTTTTACACAGGTTTTACTGTATATTTCTAGCCACAATACAAAAGAACACTGTATTCAACCTATTGATAAGCGCAAAGACTCTCAAAAGTGCTTCTGAGTCCTTTTTACGCTGTGAGTGCTATACACCACTTCTGATTTCCAGCATTGATCTACACTTTTTTCAAAAGAACAAAATTTGAAAACAATAATATGCACAGTGTGTATAATTAAGTTGAATACAGTTTGTTGAATTTTCTGGTCAAAAATGATTAGTTCTAAATTTAATTGACTGTTTTGTTCGTCACACAGATTATTTAAACATAGTAACAAGTACAACAATAAGCCACAAGTGGTTAATAAGTATGTGTTCCTAAACCACTGCAAAAAAAAAAAAAAACATTAATTTTTTTAATGAAGTGCATCAATGTCAAATATGTAATACATTAAATTTCTGAAAACTTTCTATATTTAAATATTACTTAGGGACATAATTATGTCCATTAAGTAACATTGAAATAGAAACATTCAAATATGAAAACTGAGTTACAGATATATACTATCACAACTGATACTAGAATAGAAAAGCAACAAAACAACAGTGAAGCATTGTTAAAGGGGACAGCAACACTAACGATAAGTATATTTTATCAGAAAGAACTCTATGAACCATGAATTTTGATACAAGTATCATCAAAATCGGTTCAAAAATGGGGAAGTTATGGGCATTTAATGAATTCAATATGGCCAACATTTAGCCGCCATTTTGAATATTTAATTAGTTTTCAGAATATTTTCAACAATTTAATTTTTAGCTATAAATACTATCACAGCATCTGAATTTCAGCAGATATGCAGCTTTATACATAAGGGAAATGTTTTATTAAAGATAATTGCAAGTAATCCATTGGTTTGTCTTTTATTTTGATTACACATATTTAATTAGGCTGTGTGATGTCACTAAGCCTACAATATGGCCGCTTCCATAACAGTCTATTTGCAAATATTCAAGCGCCCACAACTTCTACGTTTTTCAACCAATTTAGATGAAACCGGTATCAAAATTCATGGTTTATTAAGATCTTTCATATAAAACATAGTAGACATCAGGATTGCCGTCCCCTTTAAGCTGTTAGGGTTGCAAAACACTGAACTGTAAACCTACTGCCAACATAATGCTATGATGAAAACACATATAATGTTCACCATTTTGGAATAAGGAGCATAATGTTGATATCTCTTGAGAGCCAACTTTTAACTTCTATATTTTAACATGAGTCTACTTCCTTACTTTGTATAAGGGCAAAGACCAAAAGATAAAACTTCTAGCCCCATAGCTGTAGCTACTCATGCAAGCCCATATGTTAAAAGTACCTATATCTAATTTGCTGGAACACATAAATAGTCTAAAGACCCTCAGGATCACTACAGGCACAGGGTACCACTAGGTAATCCTTATGCGCCCAAACAGCTGTCCTCAGGACGGATTTTGCTATCAAATTTACATTTTACAGTGCGTCCAGCAGATATAACCCACAAAAAATTAACATCTAGCAAAGAGAAAAATTCAGTTCAGAGGATGCTCTAAAATTTTGAACACTGATAAACAGTGCAGACCTAGATCAGACTGCTTTTGAAGATTCTGGCAAGCATTTTGTGAATTCTGGCTCTGATAACCAACATTTTATTTGATAGCAGAAAGAGAAAAGTGTTAAAACATTTACCGTGGTCTAGATACCATGCAAAAGAAACCC
This sequence comes from Loripinus fragilis, assembly GCA_964019695.1. Lineage (NCBI taxonomy): Eukaryota > Metazoa > Mollusca > Bivalvia > Lucinida > Lucinidae > Loripinus > Loripinus fragilis. The sequence goes on from OZ026526.1 coordinate 59,429,729, forward strand.
TACTACAGTCGACTCTCATGAACAAAGACCAAGGGACCAGAATTTCACTATTATGAGTTATTAGTAGTTTGATTTAACCCTTTGTAGCCCCGAAACCCCAGAACGGGTATTTTAGCAAACAGCACAGACACAGATGAAGCATAAAATGCGGCATTTCATCAGGGTCGGCACTGTTTGCTAAAACAAATCAATCTTCAGAGAAAGAAATGCAATATTGTGGGGACATTATGACCTGTATATATTATTCAACAATTAGGTCACTGTATAGCCACGCCCCAACTGGTTCCTATCTCCCTTAGCTTTACAAGAGAGCAGGACATTGCATACCATGCCATCCTGACTATTTTGTAGGTTACACTTTATAGAAAATTCCATTGGTCTTTGCAACATTGAGCTGACTGTATCTATCAGATATTAGTAGAAGCACAAAGACATTAAAAGCATACAACCAAAAATTGTACAAACAAATGACCAGAGAGCAGAACCAACTTTGTATTAACCATTGTCCTACTGAACAGAGATTTATTCTTTTTGAAAACACTGTAGGTCCAGATCAGATGGCTTCTAATCTGATCAGGTTCAACACTATTTTCCACTCAGCTTGTAAATACATGAGCCAGGACTTGAGATTTCCAACAATGTGGAATGTGCGACCAGCAAAGGCTCAGACCAGCCTGGGCATATGCACAGTCTGATCAGAGCCTTTGCTAGTCCCTTGAATATTCTATGAATATTAAGCTACTGATCGAACATCATTTGGAGTTTCTAAGCTTAAAAGGAAGTTGCACAGGCTCGTCCGAGTCTACACTTGTCAAAATGCCACATTGTTGGAAAGCACATGTGTTAAAAGAATATAAAACTTTGGAGGAATATAGAACATAAAAATATTCAGCATGACATTGTTTAACATCATACTGATGTACAAAGATGATTTCTGCACAAGTACATACATCAAGGTGCCAATCCATATTAGACAAAAGTGAGAAAATAAAGAAAAAGAAATGGTACATTCTAAAACACTGGGCCCAATAATTATCCAGATCAGTTAAAACTTTACATTAAAAATATTAATTAGAATGTCAGGCAGATGTTATTGTGAAAGTTGAAAATTTGGAATACCCAAAATTTAAAAATTCAAATCTTAAAACTTGCAGTATGCCTACGAAATATAAACAATTTCATATTCAAATGGTTATATATAGTCAAATATAAAAGAAAGCAGCTCTTATCATCAGCATAATTCAGTAATAAATGCTGACTTCCTCAAAATCCTTGCTCCAGGAGGCCCACTCAAAATCCAGAATTCAGAAATAATTTATATTCCTAAAAACTTTCAACCATTTTATAACAGCAATTTAGTCTGCATGTTTTTTAGACCATGATTCATCAGGCTGCAAGCACTGAGACTAATGTTTAGTGCTGTCCCCATTGTCATATACAATTTGCATACATCAATTTCATCTTGTGATATTTTTTTAAAGAAGTAAAGGCTGATCTGAACAACACTGGGCTACCTATATTATAACTTAAAAGCTAGATATTTAGTGAAAAAATCTACTCACTAATGCCTGAATCATCATCTCCAGACGATGAAAATCTTTCAACACGATCTAATAACATGCCACAAAAACAAAAATATTAATAAATCTGATTTGTTAGAGGGATTAAAATGGACAAACAGTCAGTAAGCTGCACAATTCTTCCTCTATTACAAGACAATTTACAAAACCTATGTTCTTTACATAGTTTACTCAGAATACCCAATGTGCAAGTGTAAAGATGCAAAATTTATTTCTTCTTTTAGAAAATTTGAAATCTACCAGGCTTGCTCAGAAATTATTGAGATACAGGAATTCGAAAGGCTAGAAACACTTTTTTTTAATGCTAGTTTCCTATACTTCATTTCAGTACATGCAAACTACAGTGAAGTCCCTTTATAACACACCCCATAATAACACAGATATCATTATAACTGTTAAATTGTGGCTCCCATTTTTTTACCATGGAATTTTACAAAGGAATTATAGGAAAATGACCATGAAATGGTCATTTTCCTATAATTCCTTTGTAAAAATTGTCCCTTTATTTACTTGATTTACTTATAACATGTTCCATTCCTATGGACCCAAAACATAGCGTTATGAAGTGACTGCACTGTATTAAGTCCTTGACTTAGTCGACAGTGAGTTGGTCTGGTGTCTTGCCTTGTCGAAAATACATGACCTTGTTGTTACTGGAGCATGTAACTATGGGAATCAACATTTATATTGTGTTAATCTTTATCACAATTCTAGCAAACTTTACTAGTTTAGGGGGTATAGTAGTTTCAAAGATAGATGAGAATTGTTGTAAACAAACACTGGCGAGTTTACCTTGATTTTGGGCACTATAATTATTATTATTTATATCAGTCATAATAATGTTATTTGAAATCTTTCTTGCAGAATATCCATTTTACCTATGAATTTGATTCTTCTAACATCAGAGCTTTTTTTTGTAATGAGTGTTCATAATCCCCAGCTTTACGGCCATGGATGAAATGGATGGATCTCCAGAAAAATGTCAGTGCCAGCAATACAACCGGACTTGAGATACACATGCACAGATCCAGGGAGAGGGGGAAATAGGGGGTCCAGACTCCCCTGGAAAATCACAAGTGCTATAGGTTTCTATAGAAATTAGCATTTGGACCCCCCCCCCCCCCAACCCCCCTGGAAAATGTTGGACCCCCTTTGAAACCATAAACAATTATAGTTATCCTTAAAATAAACCATTGGACCCCATCTGTAAAATAAGTTGAAGACTAAAAAACAAAAACGTCAAGAGGTTGGTTGTTTTTTTTATGTCAATTGAGCCTGGACCCTCCTAACGAAAATTCCTGGATTAGTGTGCATGATACACTACTATACCACTGTGTGATTTGAAATAAGCTCTGTGCTTCTGCTGGTGTGTTTTTTAACAACATGTATTTTATCACTGATTCATCTTGGCATAAAAATTATGATGCTACAATGTTTTGTGACATGTTAGTGTTTGTTATTTATGGAATCACAGAGTGATGTCATAATGTCTAAACATGAATTTGGTTCGCAAGCTCCAACTATTTCTATGTTTAAATTATTATTAATCATTACATTTAAATAGAATCTTATCATTTTTTTTAAAATCTGCTTTGAGTTACCCTTCCCATTAACTTTTGACTGGACTGTTTTTTTATGTTAAGTGTAAAATTTGAGTGACAATTATTGTTCTTAGAAAATGAGTCTCAATAATTTCCAAACAAGCCTTGTATGTCTAGCATTTCCTTATTCATGAAATTCATTTGCTAATATGTTTACGGATAAATGAATTAACTAGGGCCTTTAGTTAAGAGTGCGTAACAAGAAACAATTTCTTATTTCTCAACCAAAACATATGTTGTAGGTACTCAAAAGAACTGTCTCAATGAGAAGTTTCTTTTGAGCACCCAAAATATATGTTAAAAATTATGGGTAAGAAAATCTTTACAATTTTACGCTGAAATTTTTTGTTTATCAAAACTCATAATTTCCATGTTGCGTTGGGGCTTAACATCACTTCCAACAATTTTCCAGCCATATCACATTGTTTTTGTGCAGGCTTCTCATAGGAGGTTAACCAGTGCTTACACGGGTGGTAAACCTAGGAACTACCACGAAATTGTGTTAACGTAATTTTGTTCCCAAGCCACATCCGGGAGACGTCGTGGTAGTTTCCAGGCCGAAAATTGGATAAAGAAAGGTTGGTGTCACTTACATTTTTGTTTTATTTTACAACAAAGAACGAATAATGGTGAAATCCGACAATGTGGTTCCGTGTAAATATGTCTCAGCGTCCCCTCTAGCCCAAAATTTTGTTTGAAAAGTTATTTTTTTCCTTTAGATTCGTGTTTCCCCACTGAGCATCGGACCAACTTTCCTCAAAGTTCGAAGGATTTTAGCCCATATCTGTCAAATTAAATGGAATTTGATATCATTTGGCGATGGAAATGATAAAAAGACACTGCATAAACATTCCCACACAGAAAAAAAGTCTGAGCATTTACTCATAAATGATTCATGCCCCGTTCGTCCTGTTTGGTAGTTGCCAGCTCATCGTGGTAGTTAAAATGCTATCGTGGTAGTTTCCAAGACTTTGTAGGATACGTTTTTGAAGTGTTACAAAACATTATAGTGGTTGTTTGTTTCGCATGATAACCCTCGAATTCATCAATTAATTGCCACGGTAAACGAATAAATCACATTTCAACACCATGAAGAAGCTAAGCTGAGGACTCAAGGGATTCAATGCGATGTTTGACAGGTGGAGATCATGCCCTGGACTGCCAAACAACACCTCTGGAAATCCAAAGCAAATGAAGGTCATCAGTTGATCTGTGGTGGATCAAGCAACAGACAAAAAAGTGATATAAAAAATTGCGTCACTCGCTACGTTATTCCATGTTCAGTCAACTTTTAGATAAAATGGCAGGCTAAGTCTACTGGCCCAAAGTATCGTTAGTACTTGCGCTTCAGAATAAAGGGAAATACATGTATCCTTGTGTTGGGACACTTTTTATATACATGGGAGTGCGACGATGAACGGGCATGTTATTTGATAATTAAAAAGCATGTTTATTCAAAAACAAAATATGTGAATATCCCTTCTTTTCATTCTTCTCATCCATTCAATAGCCCACTAAAATTAAAATTCAGGCAGTCAACATTAATAATTTTGTAATCTGACAAAAGGTTGTTTGAAAAGGTCTTCGTATGAATAAAAGGGGTATTCAAGGTTAGGCCCACACACCCTGTCTTTATAAAAATGAAGTAGACCTGAATAGTGAACATCTGCTGATGCGAACTACTACTAAATTCCTACAAAGTCCTGGAAACTACCACGATAGCATTTTAACTACCACGATGAGCTGGAAACTACCACACAGGAGGAACGGGGCATGAATCGTGTACGAGTAAATGCTCAGACTTTTTTTCTGTGTAGGAATGTTTATGCAGGGACTTTTTATCATTTCCATCGTCAAATGATATCAAATTTCATTTAATTTGACAGATATGGGCTAAGATCCTTCGATGTTTGAGGAAAGTTGGTCCAATGCTCAGCGGGGAAACACGTATCTAAAGAAAGAAAATATTTTTTTAAACAAAATTTTGGGCTAGAGGGGACGCTGAGACATATTTACACGGAACCACATTGTCGGATTTCACCATTATTCGTTCTTAGCTGTAAAATAAAACAAAAATGAAAGTGACACCACATTTTTTTATCCAATTTTCGGCCTGGAAACTACCACGACGTGTCCCGGATGTGGCTTGGGAACAAAATTACGTTAACACAATTTCGTGGTAGTTCCTAGGTTTATCACCCGTGGCTTAGTAGAACCATACATAAATGAGCTTATCCAAGTAATTTCCATATTTATATAAGGGTAAGCTAATTGCTCTCATTTGATTCATCTCAAAACCAACATACATTTTGCCAAAACTAGTCATTTATACAAGGGATATTCAGTATGTGATGCAGATATTTTTGCTTTGATTTGATTCTTTATGTCCCTGCCAACATTTTTTCAGTCATGTTGGGATGGGTATTCCTGAGTTAAACCAGTACTAAGCAGAGGAATAGGTGTCTTGCTCAAGGACACAACGCAGTGCCTCTGGTGAGGCTAGAACCCGCAACCCCTCAATCTTGAGTCAAGCACTCTACCACTGAGTCACCAGGCTCCTATATGATGCAGATATGAAGATTAATTAATTGATAATCAATCTATTTTAGAGTTACAAATTTTGGTCTGCAAAAGATGTCATTTCTTCAATTACTAACTGTGAAATAACATTTACTAAATCTTTGTGCAATTCTTAGTTGATGGTTCTATTGCATTTCATACTGAACAGCTCTGAAAGAGTCAATAATTACTTCTCAATTTGCTATTTCAGTCATAAAATTGCGTTTCAAAATAACTTCAAATAAAAAGCAAAGCTCAATCAAGAATTTAAGGACAACAAACTATCTTTAGTGGTTAATTCAAAGTTAATTTCACATTCAAACAATGCTCTTTTGCAATTCAGCAGATAACAAGACAATGAACAAATAACATATTAATATAACAAACATTTTGTTATTCTGCAAACCTTTTTCTTAAGATATGTATAGAAGACTCTTTTTTATAAACTTAGGATATATATAGGCCTATACCATTTTCAACGTAATAAGTTCACTATACACAGAACTTTTTCATAATTATATAACCTCTACTGAAAACAGTGAAGACCCAGATAAGCTGGCTTCTAATGAAGCCAGCTAATCAGGATCTTTGATGTTTTTCATCTACACAATAAAATGCACAACCAGACTAGCTAGAAAGTAGAAGTAGCAGTAGCATTAATCAGTATCATCTCAACTCCAAAGAGCTTAGTGTGTGCTTATAAGTGTATGTGCGCTTATTAGATTGAATACAGCATTTGTTTAATGCGTGTTGATATTTCTGGGTTCAAGCACCTGTAAGCACAATACTGTTAAAGCTGATACAAGTGGGAGCGTGGGGTGTTGCAGTTTTCTCCATTATCTCTCATTTTGTTTGAATGGATTCTTTACGTCCCAGTCAACAATTTTTCAGTTATGTCGGGACGGGTCTTCCTGGGTTGAACCAGTACTTAGCAAGGATTAATGTGTCTTACTCAAGGACACAACATAGTGACGCCAGTGAGGCTTCTGCCCGCAACCCCTCGGTCTCGAGTCAAGCACTCTACCACTGAGCACTGCGCTCCCCTCATTATCGCTTACTATTTTCAAACTCTCATTACTTTTCAAGCATTCAGATTGTAAAGCTGTCATTGTGCCATTGTTTGTTTTGATGCTTTACGTCCCAGTCAACTATTTTTCAGACATGTTGGGAAGGAACTCCCTAGGTTGAACCAGTATTATAAGCTGCGGACAAAGTGTCTTGTTCAAGGACACAACACAGCGACTCCGCCAGAGGTGAGTCTGGAACTAGAAACCCTTTGATCCCCAGTCTAACGCTCTACCAACTGAGCCACTGCGCTCTGCAAAGAGGTCCTTGTTAAATTTCTCCCAGTGCATGAACACTCTTTCTTTTTCTGGTCTCAGTTTAGACATCTAACAGCAGAAAAAGGCCTCCAAATAAGGGGACATGATAAAATAATGATTTGCTAACTCTCACCAAAACGCATGTTGTGGATGCTCAAAAGAATCATCTGAATGAGAAGGTTCTTTTGAACAGCCAAAACATAAGTTTAAACTGATTGATAAGAAAATAATGATAGATTAACATTGAAAAGTTCTCACTGCTAAATCTCAGGTCATTTTTATAAATACACATATTACTATATAACTGTTAACAACCTGATCTATCTAATCTAGATCTAGCAATGACATTGACCTGTTATCTGAACATACAGAAAACAACAAACAAGACAAAACTGGAGCCAACATTCAGCTTCTTTACAAAGCCCTAGTTAAGACACATTTTTTCAATTGAAAAACAGCATTTTTTACCTTATCTTTCAATTAGAATGCTTCCAATGCGTAACTGCCTTGGACACTTTGTGCCTTAAGGTGGAAAAAAATGGAAATCTGGCTTTCTAGATTTTCATATATATAGAAGTAGGGCATTTTTTCCAATTAGTCCAGATTGTAGCAATCAGAATCATTGTCATACATTCTGTGTTAGGCTTTTAAAACCTTAAGAGTTGTCGCATGCTTTATTCCATCTAATAAGCATGCATTCTCTTGAAAGTGTTTGAGTTGTGAATGATCAACTTCTGATTTCCATCTCGTCTAGTAGTATTATTTCTTTATCAATATAGGAATCACACATGTTTTTCATGCATTAACATTTGCCGAGTCCCAAGGAAGCTGTTTAACACGAGGCTGTTAGGCCGACTGTTCAAACATCGTCCAAGGGACCCACAAGTGTTAATGCAATGAAACAAACATGGGTGATTGTTATTCTTGCATATTTTACCTGATTTCAGCATAAACCGCGCTGAAAACATCACTTAAACATTGAATATCCCTTTTCTTACACTGATTTCTCAAAACAAAAAGGCTTCAGCATCAAATTTTCGAATGTCATTACCCGCCACAACGTAATATATACGTGTGCAACGTTTTCGCGAATGAAAGCATCGGCCAAATGATCACTCACAGCCGTAACGCTTTCCAGTGTAACGTCATGCATGCAAATCAGGGCCCAGTTTAGGCTTTTTCAAGTAAAAGCCATGTTCAAACAGCATGTGAATCTCATGATTTGAACATGGATCTTGCGGCTTCAAACAGCTTTGCGTGACCTATTCCCATGCAAGAATACAGATTCATTGTGTGGATGAAATATTGTGGATCTAGATCAGCTGGCTTCATAAGAAGTCAGCTGATCTTGATCCACACTGTTTTCAAATGAAGGTTTATAATTTGGACAAAATTGTGAGTGGTGCGCTTATAATATGGGTCAAATAATTGAAGAATTTGTTTGTTTGATTTGATACTTTACCTCCCATCAACAATCTTTCAGTTAAACAGGGACGGGTCTTCCTGGGTTGAACCAGTACTAAGCTGGGATAAATGTGTCTTGCTAAAGGACCACAACGCAGTGACACAGGTGAGGCTCTAACCCGCTGCCTCTCAGACTCGAGTCAAGCACTCTACCACTGAGCCTCTGCGCTCCCTAAATGAAGGTATATAATTTTGACAAAGTTGTGAGCGGTGCACTTATAATGGGTTAAATAATTTAAGAATTTGAAAAAAAAGATCACAATACGCTTCATAACTAGGGCTTTGATTGCCTTATGTCGATATGAGCGAAAAACATCATAACAGCCACACAAGACCAACACAGGAGCATGCAGACACACAAAAACTTGCAGACACACATAAAAACTATTTCATTAGCTAAATCTAGTTTAAACTTTTATAATATCAGAATTTTAATCTACTACATAGAACAAATGTTACAATTTTTCTAATGGTAAGTTTTTGAGTTGTATATTAAGAGGATACTTGACCCTATTTTGACTGCAAATGGTTTAAATTTAACACCCTTTTTTTATACTGCACTATATATTTATAAAACCTATCCAAAAGTTTATTGTACAGGCCTTTAGTTTAGAGTGTGTAACAAAAACATAATTTTCTTATTTCTCAACAAAAACATATGTTGTGGGTTCTCAAAAGAACCGTCTCAATGAGACGGCTCTTTTGAGCCACCAAACATATGATTAAAATTATGGGCAAGAAAATATTTGCAATTTTACGCTGAATTTTTTTGTTTATCTAAACCTATAATGTATCAAACAGGATGGAAGATTCCCTCAGTCAAAACAGGGTTAATGAAATACTACAAGCTTTTATACAGCTGACATGGAAGGTCAGTTTACTGGCTTTGTTGGACATGTTTTTTTACTCATGCAAGCTATGAAATTGTCTAGTTAAAGGCCAGCATAAAAGATTTTGGTACTTCTGCGTTTTTGTCTCAAATTGGAGCATTGCAAGCAGCGTTAAGCCGCATGCCATTAAAAGAAATGTGACGTAATTAATGATGTCAAACTATTTGCTACGATATATCGCAGGATATACTGACGCAAATATTTGACGCTATCCAGCCAGACGTTGCATTACAAAATCAAGTGCATTAGAGTGTCCTTTTTGTGGGACATAGGCAAACAAAGCAGACCCAGATCAGACTTCTGCAGCGTCTGATCAGTGCCATCACTGTTTGTTTACAGGATGTTCTATAAAAATTAGAATAAAAATGAACAATGCCTACTAACAACCCTTAAAAGGGAAATGGACTGCTTCAATTGAGAAGAGTGGGAAATTCCATTTGGTTTAAATGGGTTAAAAGTAAGACCATATGCATTAAGCACCATTATCTAATGGGCAGACCTAACGGATTTCTACGAAACTAAAAGCATTATACATTATTTTAATGCTTCAATCTATGTGTATGTGTGTGTGTGTGTTTGTGCATGTGTGTCTGTTTAAACAAGTACCCAACATTCACTGTATTATCTGATAACTTTTAAATAAACATAAAAATTAACATTCAAATACTAAAACGCTGAGTGTCAAATGTGTTGCTAACTTGCTTGCATGTTTGTTTGATTCTTTATGACCCATCAACAATCTTTCAGTTATATAGGGACGGGTCTTCCTGGGTTGAACCAGTACTAAGCTAGGATAAATGTGTCTTGCTAAAGGACCACAATACAGGGACGCCGGTGAGGCTCGAACCCGCGGCCCTTCGGTCTCGAGTCAAGCACTCTACCACTGAGCCACTGCGCTCCCTCCTTGCATATTGTACCAACCATCTGATATAGGGGGAAAAACATTACACTACTCATAAAATTAGAGAAGAACAAGGATAATCCAAACTCAAACACATGTCATGAGAAATGCTCAATAATTCATTGTTTCTTTGTTTGATGCTTTACCTCGAAGTCATCAATTTGTATGTAGTCATGTATGGACATTTTACTATCTTCTTGGGAGTAGAGGATGAAGTGTCTTGCTCAAGGACACAACACAGTGCCTCCTGTGAGCCTCCATCTGGCAACCCTTCGAACCAAAATAATTTAAAATGGTTACAATACTTGGTCATGGCTCAACCAAAATTAAAGATGAATAACAATATCCAGTTTATGCAGATTTTCACACTAATATACCCTTCTGCAAACTTTGGACAAAATCTATGCATCCCTTTAAAAGTTACTGTCCGAGTGGAATCCAGTACTTAATCGGCCAATTTTTTGTGAATTATTACCAGTATAAATTTGACCTGTATTTTACAATGACATACTGGTACCATTCTGCAATCTTCGAATGTAATCAAAGCTTTCCTTCAACACACAAAGAAACCATTTTTTACTGAACAACAAAAACTAAGTCTAAAAAGGATCATAACTCTGCCAAAAGGTTGAGGGTGATTGTCAATATCAAACTTGACCTGTATTTCATAATGATATACATTTGCCATGCACCCATCTTCAAACTTTGAATGAAATTAATGCATCCTTCAAAAGTTAATGAGTGGAAATGAAAAGATCGGAAATGAAAAGTGGGGCAATGGCACTGCATGATACATTTGCACGTAGGAGACACAATAAATGTGTTTTCAAAGAAAAGACGTCCCCACACACCATCATCAAATCACTGTATGATGGTCATTCGTTCACTGTCAGAAAAAGGTCAGTGATTTATTTTTACAAACACTTCCAAACAATCGATACTGGGCCAAAATTTCAGTTTTATTTCAAGAGTAACCTTGAAATTTGGTTAAAAGTCACCAAAAGTAATAAATCAACTGTTCATTATATCCCATTGTTACACAAAGCGACTCTCATTTTTGTTTATGTATCCGAAATACTTCCTCTTAGCTGAATCCAATTTACTTGGACCTTGACACTGTTGCTTAGAGTTAACAGGGATCATGCATTTTACCAAATGTGAGTGTGTGGTGTATCATGTTATGTCTTTGTGGAATACTTCAAAGTGACTTACGATACTTTAAAATAAGTGTCAGTAATTAACCTAATTTAGTGCATTATTCAAATATGTTCAACTCTTTGCATACAGGTTAATTTTGCATGCTTTTGTCATCTGCTGACTTTTTTCAAAATCATCTTTTTTTTTTAAAAATTCTTGAAACGAACAGCTTGGATCCAGGTCAGGAACAAATTTAAGTCAGACCTGACCTGCATCAAACCTATTTGCAACATTATCTGACAACACTAGCAAGCAAAGAGTTTAAATTTATCAAAGCCGTATTTATGTTTTTTTCAAAATGCTATAAAAGTTTCAAAACGGGTCTAAAAAGTATATAAAGATTAGAAAATTGAAAAGCAATAATTTCACTCATTTTCCTGTTATAGAACTTGCACTCAGAACAACAACTAGGTTTATGGAAGCAGGGTGTACATTAAAGATACATTGTAACACAATGTAAAGTTAGGCTCTAAGTAAATACACCTTATCCACACTTATGGCCGCTGAATCTAACATGGTAAACTTGCCTATTTCAAGTCATTTCATCAAATTTTTCGATTTCAAGCTCATATCAAAGGTATTTTCCTGCACTTAATTTGGAGTCAAATATCGCCCTCTATTTTTCTGAATTTGGATTTAAAATTTGGCAAAATAAAGACAGTATTCTAATTATTAGTTCTTCATTTTGGGGAAAATTTCATGAAATTTGGACCAAATTGGCCAAGTTATATTCGTCTAAACACATATTAGTAGCAATTAATCATGAAAAATAGTTTAATTGATGCTTTACATTGTCGGGCCTGATCTGGGTCCAAACTGTTTGCAAAATGTATCAGCAGACAACACTATGAGATAAAGCGTTAAAACAGAGATCCAGTTCATTGAGGTCCCATCAAAGTTTCCCAATTTTTATGATTCGAATTCTGTTCTTCCAAAATTTCCATGTTCAAACATTATTTTCCTAACAACACATGATTCAAAAGTCAAATATGAAAGCAAGCAACTTAGAACTGCAATGGAAGAAAACGATGTGAAAACAGCATTTTCATTATTTCATTCAGCCAGTCAAGGGCTCACATTGGGCAGTGAGTATTTGGGGTTATTTTCCTCTCACACATCTTCAGAGGTAGAATGGAAGCTTTTCCTTGCAATGTCAGGGCTCTCGCATCCCATTTTGGGAATGGGACCGGGGCCCATTGAATTGGGAAAGTTAGCAGCGTTTTGACTAAAATTGGGAAAATTTCAAATTTGACATTGTCTTTATGCATGACGTTTCCATTGCTGGATTGATTCCAATAATTAAGCTTACCTTAGTGTACTATGAGAAAAGGGCAAGAAAGAAGCAAGTGTGATTGTATTCCATTATTCTGTGAAATTGTAAATATGTAACAATATGTTCTGTTTTTAAAGACGAAGAACAAAAAAAAATATTTTTTTTTTTGTCAAATTGGGATTTTTTTGACTGGAATTGGGAAAAAACATACTTTTTGGCATTGGGAATGGGGCAGAATTTCGGCCCCGAAATTGGGTGATCAAGAGCCCTGCATAATGTGCATGCTATGTCTCATACTGAAGTATCACCAGACACAACATGATCTCCACCTACCAGTCTCCTCTCAATTCCAGGTATAAACTTTTTAAAAATGATGTCTCTGGACATCTGATTTGATCTATCTATCAGAAAACTATGTCTAGCAAGGAAGATCTCTGTAAATTCCTAAGAAAGACTCCAGTTCCAATACATTCCTAGCTTTTGACAGCCCCAATTTCACTTATTTAAGTGTTGGTGTTTGCTTAATTAAGTGCTGTTTGTAATCATGCCGACACATTCAAACAAAAAGGTCCAAGGGCACATAACTCACGAATGCATCAGCCAATCCTGACCAATATTACCCCCAAAAGGGCACGACCTACAGATAAATACTTCAAAAGTCAGTCAAATGTTATGAAAGTGTACTTGTTTTATTCGGGTTGCAATGCAAAAAAAACATGTTTTCTGGGTTTCTGATGAAGTGAGATTCAAACCAGCCTGCCCAGCTACAGACTAGCTAGAAAATTGAAATTTCGCTTGTAGCAAGTCCAGACATGATAATTTTTCAAAAAGCGAGTAAAAAAGGCACTGATCTGACTGCGCTGGTCAGCGCCATTGTTGTTGCAAACCCCTGAAGACAGGTTGATGCTCATTTAATTAAAGCAATCACTTCAACAGATAGGATACTGGAACCTTCTCGGATTTTGCAGAGCTTGTCCTCTTCAATTGTGTCACTCAACATATTCTCTTGATAAAGCGGTCATGAAAAACCTTTTTAAAAAGTTTATACCTGGAGAACAGCTCATCCATAAATGCAGCTTGAACTAGTATCATATTCAAGTCTTTCATATCCCTGTTGTACATCAAAACAGCACATTCCGCTCAACTTCAATAACTGAAACTCTACAAAAATTAATATATGAAACAATTTTATCAGAACTTCAATTTCAAAGGCCATTGTGAGAAATTAACATGAGGCCATGTTTGTATACTTTGCTCATTAACTCCAAGTTTTTGCTTGTTTCTTTATTAGCTTTTACTGTGGATCATAAAATGATATGAAATAGGCAAGTTACCGTTACATGTGGCAATACTTTTATATAAATTATAATTAAGGACCAATGGCTTACTTTTAAGACAAAATTAATACAATTATCATGTTAACTACTGTTTTTAAGACTGCATAAAAAATTGCTAATGACCCAGCATCATACCTCTAGAAGAGTATTTTTTGGAAATATATGACCACACACAAGCAGATTGTGTTTCTTATGATGAAATAGTACATCCCTAGTTTAACTTTTTTGGACTATAAACCTGTAAATGAGTACTCTGACAAACCAAAATTGACCAATCTGGGTCAGCACTGTTTGCTATATTAAAGCAAAAATACATTATAATTTGGAAATTCTCATGTGTGATCTTAAAGAGGGATGATTCCAAACAGACTTGATAGGGTTAAATGCGGCACTTGGGACTCAATAGATTTGTAAATGCTGTCGCTACAAAAGTAGAACATAATAAAAACAGTAAATGTAAACTTTTTATTAAATAAATGTAGCTTTTTACTTAACAAGCATAGTTTAAAACTGTTAATTTTAGTTAGTAAAATGTTCAAAACATTTTAATCATGTTTTCATTTATTTCACTAATGATAACTATCAATATTTAACAAATATTACAAATGTTTGATTAACTAAAAGCTTTATTTCGGGATGCCTCAGCAATATAAAATTCCCAAATTTTCAGACAAAATGATTATCAACTTATTATTGAAGCAAAGGTAAAATTAGAGTAAATTTTCAGAGTCTATGTTGCATACAATCAAACAAGTGCTTTCGACAGCCCACATTAGCGTTATTTTTAGTAACCTTAAAACCATTTCCCCATAAATACCACAACACCCTGCATCCTTCCCTCAGTTAACCCTCATCCTGCCAATAATTTTTTGTCTTGAAAATGTTGTCTGCTTTTACCTCAGCTGCATATACACAAATGCACTCAACAATAATTTTACCATGGACACAAACAATATGAACCCTGATCAGACTGCTCCCTTAGGAGCAGTCTGATCTGGGTCCATTTTGTTTACAATATAAGCTACAGAAATGCATAAGCAGATGAGAGTGCAGACAACCATTGTTGTCAATGGCAGGAAGAGGGTTAAAATAAAGTTCCCTGTCCCTTCATACAACAAACACCCCTCAGTATTCATATTGCCACATGTTAACAATTTAGCGAAAGGAAACCGGTTATATATACATGTAATTCAACTGCCAGCTTTGTTACACTTACTTTTAACTGATCCACGTGAAAAACGTCTTTGAGTCGATATCTCATTGGGTACATTGTCATCTAATGGGGTACAGTAAATATAAACATGGTTCCATTCAAAGTATAACTCGTCTCGAGAAAACCTGTTTTCACAGTTTGCAACCAGTTAAGGCACACAAATACCTATTCAGCTAGTGACACATGCTAGAACCTGGAAATTTTGAGTGTAGCATTTAGACTGCAAAAACACTGATCAGACTAAGCCAATCTGCAGGCTGATCTCTGCCTTTGTCATTTTCAAACAAAACAGATTTTCTCAAGACGTGGCTTAAATAACTGCCATGGTTACACAGTATTCTATAGCTCTGCTAAAACCGAAAATTGCTGGTAAATCGAAAATTCCACTTTCAGAATACAACAATGTTTGAACATTGAAAATAAATTACCCTTAAAATACTCAATATTTTCTGGGACTAACATGAACCATAATTTGAGATATACATGTATTCTATGCCTAATGCCAGAACAACAACCAAAGACATCATGTTAACATTTGGAATCTTTTTTTAGTTTTCTGATAGTCCAGAACTACTTTCAAAAACAGTACAATGCAGTCCCTTCATAACACTATGTTTGGGGTCCATAGAAAAGTGATTCCTGTTATAAAGTAACAATTTTACAAAGGAATTACAGGAAAATGACCATTTTATGGTCATTTTCCTAGTATATATCCTTTGTAAAATTCCAAGGTTTAATTATATGGAAGCCACAACATGACTGTGTTATATCCAAATTCATGTTACGAAGAAGTGTGTTATCAGGCCTTTAGTTAAGAGTGCATAACAGAATTTCTTCTTTCTAAACCAAAGCATATGTTGTGAGCACCCAAAACATATGCTAAAAGTTAAGACCTGTAAGAAAATATTAACAATTATACACTGAAACATTTTGTTTATCTAAACCTATGGTTATAAAGAGACTGCACTGTACTTCAAAATTTCTTCATTTTCCACTTTTTCAAACGAAAAGAGAATGGCTGGATACATTTATTATGGTCCCAACAATGCTGCACTTTACTACATGTGCTTTGGCTTCGGCTGTTTATCTCTGGCATAGAGAAATTATATTCAAGAGATGTCTAAGACTACTGTACGCCTAACTCACAACTTTAATCGAGGACTATCAAGTCTACTTTCATGTGGAATTTGATGCGAGAAAACGTGTCTTTAGGGTTTCTGACCAGGTAAGGCTAAAACCAGACTGCTCAGCTACAGAGACTAGTTAGAATATTGAATCTGCCTGTAGCCAGTTTAGATACAGTAAAACCTGTCTTAAGCGGCCACTCAAAAATAGACAAAACAAAGGTCTTAATGGCAAATGGTAGCTTAATGAAGGTTGAAAGTATTGCAGACTGCATTCTGCAATACTTTTGACCTGCTTTTAGCGATAATCAGTCTTGAAAATCAATTTTGGTCTACTTTTTGAGTGACCGCTTAAGACAGGTTTTACTGTATTATACTTTCCAGAGAGTGAATACTGTAAATTCGGAAATTTTTCGCGATAATTTTATTTTCGCCAATAGTGTTAAAAGACATAATATTTGCAATGTTTAAAAAATTCTGACTAGGGCATGATTTTCTTAAATCAGTAAACTACAGAGCGATTTCGCCATTTTGCGACGGTTTTATTTTCACGAAACTCGCAAAAATTTCTGAATTTACAGTAACAAAAGCGCTGATCAGATCAGAAAGTGTGGATGTGCTTTTGTTGTTCGTATGCAACAAAGTCACGTTTTCTCTCATCAGGGCCCATATAATATCCTAGTTCCATTACAACCTTACAATAAGAATCCTTGTTCAACTGAGTCGGGATATTTCCTCTAATGAAAAACAATGCAGATCCAGATCAGACAGCTTCTGCAGCAGCCAGCTGATCAGGATCCACTGTTTTCCATTAGTCTGTGAACTCATACATATTTATGGAATCAAGCAAGTGGAATTAGGCGCCGAGGTTACAAAACTTTTTTCATGCTCAAACAACAGGGTATGAAATATCAACTGCTCATAAAAACATAAAGCTGAAAAATAGACTTTTCTTGCTTTGAAACTCTAAGCAAATGTGTATTTATCATGCTAATAAATGTTAAAATGCCAACAAGTGTTGGCATTTTTAGCATTTATGAGCATGTTAAATTTTATGCTCATTTGAGTTGAGCCTGAAAAAGTTTTATAACCTCGAGGTATGATATGGAAATAACAAATCCATATTTAGCAGAATAAGGCTCGATATTGTTATTCTGAAATTTTCTTCTATGCCATATTAATGCAGTCCTGTTTTGATCACATATAAGAGGGTATTGGAGTCACTTGAGTCTACAATTCCAATACCCAAATTTTTACCTTAGTCTTCATCTTGTTAGATACATCAGATGTGTCGCTTTGAGATCAATAACACAAGTTTTAACTTTACCATCTAAGAACAAAAGTCTTCAAGACTTCACATTTTCTGCTTACTTGCGTGATTTCTTGGAATTCTATATGCTATATAGGATAAATTCCTTCCTAAAATAGTCCTAGGCTTAAGGCAAGATTATATGGTCTATTAATAAAATATAGAGATTATATGGTCTATATAATTAATAAAATCATTCTTTCAGAGAAAAACACATGTAGGCCTCCGATTGAAATTTATTTTTCTTATTTCTCAACCAAAACATATGTTGTGGGTACTCAAAAGCACCCAGTCTCGATGAGACATTTCTTTTGAACACCCAAAACACATGTTTAAATTGATGGGTAAGACGATAATTACAATTTTACGCTCAAAATATTTCCTTATCTGGATCTATGGTTTAAGATGGGGCACATTTGGAAAAGGACGGTTCACAACAGCACACTTGTATAATCACCGGTCATTAATAAACTTCACATAGCTAATCAACTGTAGCATTACACCTAATTAATAAATGTACACCTAAGTAATAAATATTTAATCTAAACAAGAGCCAGCCACTTGCACACTAACAAGGCTAAAATACAATCTCCTTACTTGTCAAACTTGCTAGATAGATCTGTCACAATGTCTAACTCAGCCAAGACCATATAAGAAGACAATTTAGAATATTATGCTCCCTATAAAGGCCTCTAGGAAAGCAAGGATACCAGTAATCAGGAGCCAAATTTCTTTTTACAAACCAAAATTCTATATTCTGGGTCTCGTGAAGATCATTTATTTGAGTACACAAAAGAAATATATGAGTATTGTTTGTTTTGTTGCTTTACGTCCCAAGTCAACAGCTATGGTCATGGCGCGACGGTCAGTTCACCTAACCACACTTTTTCCTGGGCAAGCTTGAAAAAGCAGTTAACCAGTACTTCGAGCACATACTTTTGCTTGTAACTGACAACAACCCTTCTTGAATGATTCAGCAGAAGGGAGGAGAATGACCGTAGAAATAATTTCATGATCAATCTCCACAAAAGTATGACACTGGGTCGGGATCAAATTCGCGACTACTGGATCTGCAGTCAGACATGCATCTGTACCGGCTCGGTAAATATATGTGTAAACTGATAAACAAGAAAGTGATTTTGCCATTAAGGGATGATTTTATTTTCACGAAATTTCGCATATTATGCGAAGTTTCGCAAAAATAAAACCCTCGCAAAAAATTCCAAATTTCCAGTATCTTGGGCCTATTTTCAGCATAGCATAATCTATCTTGTAAGAACAAAGTAACAGACTCTAAGCAAGCATGACAAGTTCAAGGTATGGTAAGTTTAATTGCTCCTCTAGTATCCATTAATCCAATTATAACTGTTACATAATCCAACTCTTCTACTGTGGTAATATTCAAATCTACTGCAATGAATTACAGGTTATCCACAAAACTCAAACAAAACAAAATTGGGTATCGGGCACGAAACAGAAGAGGGTGTCAGTCCACTGTACCAGGAAGCATATACAGCATTTCACAGTGTTTCATTGCATTCCTTACTTACTAAGGTAACGCTGAGCCTGATAGGCAAGGGCCCGGCTTGAATCTAAGTAACAGAATTCAACCTCTATTTATATATGAGCTGATACATGGGTGAAAGGTTAAAAATAAAAAAAAAACATGAATTTTAGAAATTCAAAAGGTAAAACTTTCTATGTGCCTATAAAACTCAATAATTTCGAGATTTGATGGTTAATGTGTCTTTAGATAATCAACAAATGAATCAGAAGCTATTTTAATAGGCCTAATTCAGTATTTTGAGGCTGACTTTCTTTGGAAAGTCAGCCTCAAAATTCTGAATTCAGGCATAATCCTGAATAGTTTCACCCATGCAGATAGCATATTTAATTTTCTTATTAGTAGTTAGGTAAGAACAAGTAGTACATAATATATATATATATTGATACTTTGATAGAGTAAAATTTAATTACCTGAAAAGAAATGATATATTCATTAATGTACATGTTCAGTAACATACATACTAACTTGTGGGAGGTTTTAAAAATGAATTCATAATAATTCTTTTTTTTTTTGTAGATGACCAATATACAGTATAAACCGTCACAAAAACCATGTGTCAGATATGATAGGAAAGCAACTACCATATTCAGGATGGCAAACGTACATCACAGTCACCTGATAAGGCACACACACATCGCTCGGTTCAGGTAAGACAATTAGCTTGTGTAGCGTGCATACATTACACTGTAATGATTTCAGAGCTAAATACAGTGTGCAGTTACCTCGCATTGATTTCTAATTCCATTTGCATGTTAAATCCTTTCATGAACTTCAGGCATTTGCAAGATTACTCAAGAAAACCTTGTTTTTCGAAAATATGAGACACACACCAACTCATTAGCCTACGCTTTTTTCTATCATTGTTCCCTACCACCATAACAGTATTGTTATAACATTTAATGAACAAAACAAGCCTGATTGTCTATTCAGACCAATTCTACTGTTTGTGAAGGCCTCTATTGTTTGTCATTTTTGGACATGCTGATGTGTGTCTGGGGTATGTGTCCGTATTTTCAGGGGGGAAAGAAAGACAAGTTTTTTTCTTGAGAAATCTCGCAAATGCACAAGCTAATAGTAACACTGAATTGCAATAAAATTCTTAATATTACACCGCTAATAAATAATCAATATTTACGCCATATATCACAACCCTTCTGAAATTCATTCATCTTTGAACAAAATTGAAGACCTTAAGGCTGCTGTCAGCCATGATATTACTTACCATAAAAGTGTAGATATAAATGTGTAGATCATGACTGAAATATTAACTTAAAGAAAGGGCAATTGAGATAAATTGTGCATATAAATTTTTCCTTGGACTTTATCGAACCTTGGGATGAATCTTCCATTTAGCTGCTTCAATGTTGTTTGAATGGTCCATCCTATATGTTTAGGGTTTAGGTTAAAAATTCCTGATTTCCTTGTATATTTGTTTTTAAATCTTACCTTTAATATCTGCTTATACCTAAATTGCAAACCAGACTGTTCCTTTACTCCTTTCGAAGCAATTTGATCAGGTTTCTTAGAATTAGGCTTCCATGATCAAAATAAGTCTTAATTGCTTTTCAATGAATGCAGCAGACCTAAAAGCAGACATGTTCAAGACAATATGGGCCTTGACGCGAGAAAACCTGTCTTCGGGGTGTTGCGAACAACACAGGCGCAGACCATCTGTTCAGCACCGTTGTTATTCTCTTTTTGGAAAATATCATATGTAAACTTGCTACTGGTGAAATTCCAATTTTCTAGGTAGTCTCTATAGCTGAGGAGAATGGTTTGAAACTCGCTTTGACGGAGACCCCAAAGACGGGTTTTGTTGCGTCAAGGCCCATATATAAACACAGACAAAGGAGACCTTGACCAGATGTCACACTGTCAAAATGTGGCACCTTGTAAGGGTCTGTATTGTTTGCTAAGATAAAAGCAATCTTTAGGGGACAGAATGTACATTTGGATTTGAAAATTATAACCTGTTACCCCTAACGTATATAAAGGACCATATAAACATTATTGTATCAGACTAGATAAAAGATTTCATTAGACACGAAAGGGTTCATAAGGTCCTTTCTGGTGAATTTAAAACAATAAAATCTTTAGCTCTTTCTTTGCCTCTGCTAATTACATGGGTGAAACTTCAAAATTTCCAAAATCCTGAACTTTAGAAATTCAAAACTTGAAGGATGCCTGCAAAAATGAATAATTTCAAGCTTAAATGATTGTGTGTGTGGTAAGATAATCTGAAAACTAATCAGAGAAGCTATAATATGGAAACTAATCAGAGAAGCTATAATAATCTGCCTAATTCAGCATTTTGAGGCTGACTTTCTATGGAAAGTCAGCCTCAAAATCCTGAATTCAGGATTAATCCTGATAACTTTCACCCATGTAATTAACCTTTGAAAACAGTTTGGACTCAGATCAGGTCCGACAAAATAATGGTCCTGCTCTAGATTCAATCTGTTTGCCACTCCTATGTTTTCTAAAAAGTTATTCTTGAAGGTCAGCAGACCACAAAAAAAAAACATGAAAAATTACCCAGCATGCACACTCATGAAATGCTTCGAGACCTCACCTTTTCCAACACTTGAATCGTAGACCTGTCTAGCACCAGCTGAGTTTCTACTTGAGTATGGGGTACCGCCTGCTGGTGGGGCCTGATGGGGAGGTTCCTCGGGAGTGTAGTCGACAATTCTACCGGGCTGACCAGACTGAACAGGGTGTGATCGTGGTGGACCAACTGAATGGGAAAGAAGATGGAAACATGCTAGGTTTTAAAACCTAAACGCCAATCACAAGTCGTCTGCTTTTGTTGTCCGCTGAAATGTTTAAGAAGCCTTTCCAACATACAGGGTAGACCCAGATCAGACTGCTCCTATAGGAGCAGTCTGATCTGGGTCCACACTGTTTGTCTCTATACTTAACTTCGTTAAATAATGTTAGCAAAAATTTGCAGCAGACGACAAAAGCAGACGGGATTTTCAGATGAATTTTGCTGGCGTTTTTAGGGTAAAAAACATAAAAACACTCACAGATATTCAGTTTAAGGTGGGTTTGTCAATGCTATGGCAAAAGGGTAAAGTCCTAGAATCCCAAAAGGCAAAAAAAGTACGAAACAAAAAACTTGAGATAAAGGTACTTTATATCACATGAAATGTAAAAAAATCATCTTTGAACTTACATGCACAGCTCCTATGGTTTGGCCTTTGGTCTAACCATTCTTCTAATTCAATATTTTGCAGGCACAAATGTATAGGTTCTAATAAGGCTAGTCTGAGCCTCAACTTTTTGCCTTTGTGATATGTACAGTGCAGTCCCTTTATAACCCTTTGTTTGGGATCTATTCAATTTTGTTGAAAAAAAAATGTTATCTTAGGTTTAAAGAAAGGGTTGACATCTTACATGTCTACACAGGTTATATTTGTAAATTGTTACTTAATAACTGGGCTAAACAACAACAGTTACTTGATTACCAACAAAAGGTTTGCAGTAGATTTGAATAAAAAATAAATGTATCAAGTAAAAAAATACTTAAAAAAATAACTGGCTCAAAGAAGTACCATATTAATCCTAATAAGCACACTATGTGCTGCTGCATAACTTTTTCAAAATTTTATAAAAACAGTTTGGTTCCTGATCAGCTGGCTTCTGATAAAGCCAGCTGATCAGGATCCACACTGTTTTATATCCACATATGAATCAATATTAAGACTGAAATTGCACCCCTGGATTGCTTGGAACTTTTAAGTTGATTAGAATTCACAACTGAATTCAAAGACCTTAGTTGAGCTTTAATATTCTGACTGAGCTCAAGCAAATTAAACTGTTTTCTTTCATTATTGAGGGACCAAACATGTTCTGTTCAGCTTAACCCATAACTCCATAGGCTATTTTAAGATCCTTACATCATTTTCTATTTTTAGACACCATTGAAAAAAAATCAAGAAAATTTTAAGTTAAGTTTTGAATACTTTTAAAAATATTATGGAAAATGGAGCATTTGCTCCAAGAGCAAATGATCCATTTTCCATAATATTTTCAAAACATGATAGTTCAAAGGCGTCAAAAGGCGCTATTATGGAATAAAGGGTTAAGCCAGGCTGTCTGACATGCTAACAGATCCTGTTTAAATGCTTAAATATGATCATCAGGAATCAAAACAAAAGCTACAATAATCTAGACATTTTACTTACAATTTGTGCAACGAGAATCTATAATACCATCAAATTTTCAGAATTTTGCTATTTTATTATTTCAATGGTAAATGACAAAAATGCTATGAAGATGTTAGCTAGGCATTTCATGTTAAAAAGCAAGGCATAAAAAAGCTTTGAAATGGATAGTGTCTGGCTCCCTTTTAGTGAAACTGCTTTAGTCTTGCATTAAGCACTAATGTAACTAATAACAGGTAACAAAAACATTAGTTCCCTCACTTTTGTAGTCCCTAAAGAGTGGGTGATCTATGAATGAAGTGTTAGCAAAGCAAAGACTTTTTGAAAAGTACCGGTAAGGTGAGGGCAGCATGAGAGGCAAGTCCAATTTGACAATATGCTTCTACAACATTCCAACTGGAATGAGTTGTTCTATAATTGGCATAAAGCAAAAGTTGACCTGGCCTATGCTACCAAATCAGATTATGCAATGAGGCTGTATGTGCCATACCCCGAGTTTATCCTACAATTTAAAGCAGCAATCTGTCCAAAAGTTTGCTCAATTCAAAAGCATGAGCGAAAGCTGAAAATAGCCAATAACCTGAACTTTAGAAATTCATCACTCAAAACTTGCAGTTTGCTTACAATAAAATAAATAATTTCAAGTTTACATTAAAACCTGTGTAAAACGGCCACTCAAAAATAGACAAAACAAAGATCTAAATGATAAATGGTAGTTTAATGAAGGTCGAAAGTATTGCAGAATGCTCCCCTTGAGGTATTCTGCAATACTTTTGACATGCATTAAGCGATAATTGGTCTTAAAAACCAATTTGTGGTCTTTTTTTATAATGGCCATTTTACAAAGGTTTTAATGCAAATGGTTAGTTACCCCTAGATAATTTTAAAATACACCAGAGAAGCTTTGTAATCAGCTGAATTAATTCAGCATTTTGAGGCTGACTTTCCCAAAAATCCTGAATTCAGGTATAATCTAGTAAACTTTCACTCATGGTTATATGAAAACTGTTGTTCTAAGTGAAAAATTGTAGCCCATTTTGTAACTGATAACACTCTTCTTAGGCTTCCCGATTCTGGCTCCCAGACACTCACTATAGTTTTTGATTACCTATCCGGGGTTTCCTTAGAGACATGAAATTGATGCAGAGATTGCCAGAGAAGTCACTCAATGTCATGTAAATAAAATGGTTATTTCTAATTGTCCTTGATCTAGATCTACATAGCTTTAACAAACATCTCTTCTTTTGGAATAGTAAGGCAATTTAATGTGTTAATACCAACACCTTGAAAACCGTACTCATTCATAAAAATAATGATTCTGTTTAAAATGATGGGTAAGAAAATATTGACAATTTTATGCTCAAATAATTTGTTTATCTTGATCTACCATATGCTAATAAGCTAAAGCACAAGTTATTCCTATGGATCTTAAGAATAGCATTGTAAGGGGGGCTATATTATGTAAGCATAGCTCCAGATAAGGATTGGAGGCAATTGGGTATTTACCCACCTCTTTTTGGCTTAATTGGGTATTTCAAAATTTAAATTGGGTATTTCAAGTTTTTGTATTGGGTATCCATCTGAAAGCAAATAAGCAATGAAAGCGGGCCTTGTTTCTTTTGATTTTTTTGTTTACTTTCGGTTTCACTTTCAGAAAGCACACTGGCAATATAAGTATATCTGAGATCGCTATTTCATACTTATTTCGAAAAACCAACGTATCTATCAAGTCATCTTTGATTCTTCAAACCACCAATGCAGTATTAGGGTTAGTTACGATATGATATTATTCAATTGCTCTGGGGCTTTTTCGCCCACGTTACGCCATTGTTACTGTAAAGCCAGACGTATGTCGTTATTGTGTAAATATTGGGTATAGCTAAACAGCGCCAAGAATGTTCCTGGACTGGTTTACAATTTAATAAACTAGATTCGGCGCCACGTCGTCTATAAATTTGTACCCAACAATAGCTTGAGATGCGAAAAACGACAATCGGAAACTGAATACGATAGCGTCATACGCTACGAAAAAGTTCGGAATTGAGTATCAAGGATTTTTATTGCGTTTTTGTACGCACAGAAATGAATTTAATTGCGTTTTCACGTTCACAAAATTGCGTAAATACGCAATACGCAGCCTTATCTGGAGCTATGTGTAAGTCTACAATGACAATATAATTGTTTTGGTATTTAAAAAGGTTCATAATATTAAGGATAAAAGAGTATCCTATCGAAAATGTATGTTTGCTGTTTCTGTACCTTAACTCCAAAATTCTGAGCTGTTCTGAGAATCGTACACCTGGATGAGACTGATCGTGACATGCTTTATAGCAATAATTCTGAATCTTCATTTGGCACAATGACTCCAACCAAGTTTCGGTTCAACCCAACATATGATTCTTAAGGAGATGTCATTTGAAGATGGCTGCATTGGGGGCCATCTGGTATATCTATTGGAATGATTTTAGCAATTCAGAATCTCCATGTTGCCCTGATGCCTCACATGTTTCAGCTCAATCCAACTTCTGGTTCAGAAGATGTTGAAAATGTGAATACCTAACAAAGGACAACAGGCTAGTATACTATAAGCTGTCTGGGAGCTTGGCTCCAGGTGAGCTAAAAAGATTTGAAACAGCCAAAATAAATCAGTAGAACAAACATACAGAACAAACATACATTTTTTCAAGGATACCCCATAGAAGCTATACATAAATGCGTAGATAAAAGATGATATTGATGGTTAGTATAAGCCTATAGAAGAATGGAAAAGGCATAAATGGGAAAAGGATTCCAATATATATTGCTTTTTCTCTTTAAGGAAATCACTGCAAGTATAAATTAGAACTGATATGAACAATTCTATTAATACATCCCACCCCATCTATGTTTAGTAGAACCCTTGAGTTTTAAATTGTGAGTGAATGAAAATAAACTTTTTGCATAAAGCTAATAGAAAGTAAGTTGCATGATAGACGATTTGCAATATGGATGATAAAATTAGCGATATAATATATATTTAGTTGTTTTGCAATCAACTTTTAGAGGTTGCCTTATAGATTTATTTTGATGTATATCATCATAAAATCATTATGACATATGCACAATGTGGAAAGTTTTCCAACTGTCCTTTTAAACAATAATTTTAAGCATAATATGGGCCTTGACGTGAGAAAACCTGTCTTCGGTGTTTACCAACACCAAAGGCCCATCCGTGCAGTCTGATCAGCACCTTTGTGATTTGATCGTTTATTGGAAAGTTGCAGCAAGTAAATTTTCAATTTTCTAGCTAATCTCGCAAGCTGTGGAGACTGGTTTGAGTCTCGCTTTGTCGGAAACCCTGAAAACAGGTTTTGTCACGTCACAGCCCATATTGGGATTATTTTTCTTACGAATCATTCTAAATACATGTTTGGGTGCTCATAAGAACTATCTCAATGAGAGAATTGTTTTGAGTACCCACATCATATGGTTTGATTAAGATATAAGGACAATCCCTATGATTGCATCAACAAAATATGTTGAACCAAATGAAAATGAGCACCTCCTATAATTACATTTAATTACTATTTATTAGAGTAAAGATTAAAAAAAAAAAAGACTTGACAAATATCCCCTAGCATTGGTCCTTTTAGAAGAAATATAAAGCGAGGAAGATTCTACAAAATATTGCATTGTGGGAACTATATACTACCTTCGGCATTCTCATCTGAAAATCAGTGGATTTCATTTAATAGAAGATTTTCATGTAAAAACCTGAAGATTTATCCTTAAAACCCAAGTTTGCATTATAAGATCCATCTCACTACTGTTGTTTCAAAGATGCATAGTAATGAGGTGATTCTATATTTCTTATAAACAGGTAAACATGACGTATTCACTACCACATGCATATGCAGTATTCTGTGTTAGGTTCATTATAACTGTAAACTGAGACTACCTGAATGCCTAAAAACAAGGTAAAATCGCCAGAATTTTGTTACAACAATTCTCATTTATCTTTGAATCGACTCCAATTGGTCAGTTGCTTGTTTCTAACAATAAATGCATATATTTATTTATGCACCATATTTGACCTAATACAGGCAATGTACAATTTTTTTTTCAAATTTGAGATCCTAACTGAAAACAGTGTTGATCAAGATCAGCTGCTTCCACACAATGTATCTGTACAAAATGAAAATGAGTCAGTGCATGAGATTTCCAACAATGTATTATGTGTGACCGGCAAAGCCTCAGATCAGCCTGCGCATTCGGGCAGTCTGATCAGTGTCTTTGCTAGTAGCTTGAGTATTCTATGATTGTTAAGCTACTGACTGAACACCATTTGGAGTTTCTACGCCTAAAAGAAGGCTGCAGAGGCTCCTCCGAGTCTACACATGTCAAAATGCCACATTGTTGGAAATCTCATGCCACTGCTCAAATGCACCATTGAGCAGGCTAGAAATCAGATTGATTTTGCATTAACAACTCAGAAAGAACTAGTGTGCATGCATAAGAGCATGTGTCAAATATAACATTTAGCAAATCATGGGAAATTCTTGTCTCTTTGAACAATATACAACCAATAAATATATACATGCAAATACCTAATTATCTAATTTGATCAGTAAAGGGCAAATAAAAAGTGATTACACTTTAAAACATCTATAAATCCTGTAAAAAGAACTCTATAGTATATTAAGTATTTTATATTATATATCTTTTCCTATGAAACACAATATATTTATAGCTTAAATAACACAAAAACTAAATAATATTCTAACACTGATCGCCTATATAGCCAATGGTTAAGCTCAGTTAATAATTGGTTGATAAATCACTGCATGGACTGGGCACAGACTGGCCAGTATGATTTTCATGATGTCATCAATCACATACAGCCTTGTAAAAATGACAATAGACGTCATTTTTACAGCTAATGGGCGTTCAAAACGTAAGTAAAGATGGGCATTTCAGTCCAAAGAAGAGTTACAAGAAATTATAACACTCTGTCCAAGATGGCAGAATTGTTATAGAATCTGAAGGATTCGTTCATATTTTTTTCAATATCTTTTTGTGTTTTAATCGAAATAAATTCACACTGGCAGTGATTTGTTGCTTAATATATCACTGTCTGTCGGTCAGTCTTAAGTGAACAAATCACTCACTAATGATTTATTCACTTTAGCAACTAAACTCCAGCAAGTGATATATTAAGTAACAAATCAAGTAACAAATCATTGTGAACGCAAATCTATTTCTTAAATAAATACTTATTTTGGTACATTTCAAATGAGTTTGTATTATGACAGCTTATGACAGGTTTTACTGTACACATTTTATATAATGGAACCTCTTCACCAGATAAATCTGTATGCTCAGCTACAGAGACTAGCTAGAATCTTGACAATGTGAATGTAGCAAGCATGTATTCTATCTTATCTTCAATACTTGGGAAAGAATTTGTTTCAGTAACTTCTTAGACCAAAACGTTTAATTAAAGCCATTTGTAACATTATTATTATTATGGTTGGTTGGTTGACGTCCCAAGTAAACAGCTATGGTCATGGCGGGACGGTCAGTTCACCTAACCACACTTTTTTCCTGGGCAAGCTTGAACAAGCAGTTAACCAGTACTTCGTGAACATACATTCGCTTGTAACTGACAACAATCCTTCTTGAATGATTCAGCGGAAGGGAGGAGAATGACTGTAGAAATGAAAAAAATCAATAAGCAATGCTTATTAGATACCCCCCGCACAGTAAGAGTCAGTGAAAAAAATTGGCAAGTTATAGTTCGAACAAGAAGACCTTAGTTTTGAAAAGAAGATTTCAGTAGAATCTGTGCAAACAAAAATTATAAACTCTTTTATGCATATGTTCAATGTGTCTACATTGTATCGGCAAAGTATCAAATTGCTCCGTCAAAAGCTGTAGTAGGAGTTGATTGGCCCATAAAGGCACTATCCATACATATACAAAAGCCATATAAGGGAATAATTGTCTAAGTTCAACAAGAATTATAAACTCCTTCATGCATATGTTCATTGTGTCTACATTGTATTGACAAAGTATCAAATTGCTTCATCAAAAGCTGTGGTAGGAGTTGATCGGCCCATAAAGGCACTATCAATGTATATACAAAAGCCATATGTATAAGGGAATAATTGTCTAAGTTCTCACAGCTGTCATTTTGTCAAAATTATTTTTTGTGAACCAAACCCCTTCATGCATATGTTCAATGTGTCTACATTGTATCGGCAAAGTATCAAATTAATCCATCAAAAGCTGTAGTAGGCGTTGATCAGCCCATGAAGGCACCATCTATGCATATACAAAAGCCTAATATGGGAAAAATTGTCTAAGTTCTCACAGCTGTCATTTTGTCAAAAACTATTTTTTCTGAACCAAACACCTTCATGCTTATGTTCAATGTGTCTACATTGTATAGGCAAAGTATCAAATTGCTCCATAAAAAGCTATGGTAGAAGTTGATCGGCCCATAAAGGCACCGTCTATGCATATACAAACACCTTATTAGGGAAAAACTGTCTAAGTGCTCACAGCTCTCATTTTGTCAAAAAATATTTTTTCTGAACCAAACTCCTTCATGCATATGTTCAATGTGTCTACATTGTATAGAAACAGTATCAAATTGTTCCATCAAAAGCTGTGGGAGGAGTTGATCGGCCTGTGTATGGCCTATAATAGCATAAGCATAAAGCCCTATATTAAAAGCCATTTAGAACTACAAAGGGAGTTAACTCAAATAGAATTGGCCCCTAGCCCTTACTTCATTGTCTAAAGTATTTGTCTTGCATATATGAAGATGTCTGCAAGGTTTGATAAAAATCCAGCAATGACTCTTCGATTTATTAAGGAAACAAAACGTTACGGACGGACGCACAGACACAGGCACGGACGGACGCACAGACGTGAAAACAGTATACCCCCTACAAACAAAGTTTGCGGGGGGTATAATTATTTCATAATCAATCTTCACCAAAGTATGGGACTGGGCCGGGATCGAACTCACGACCCCTGGATCTGCAGTCAGACTCGCATCTGTTGCAAGACATGTTACCACCGACTGCGCTACGCGGCCCGGTAACACAACATTATTATTAGAATTAATTTGTTAATCTCTTTTAACCCATTCATGCTGACTTAAGTCAGTCATATCAAAACCACCAGTTATGATTCTGCACTGTTCATGGGTAGTCTGTATGCATACTTTTGCCAGTAACTGAAAATGGTCCTGCTTGAATCAGTCAAATTACTGGTAATCTGGCCCAAGGTTATAAAACTTTTTTCATGCTCAACTCAACTGAGCAACTTTTTTCATGCTCAACTCAACTGAGCAAGAAAAGTATCCTGCTCATAAATGTTAAAATGCCAACAATTGTTGGCATTTTCACATTTATTAGCATGATAAAATCTACATCTGAGAGACTTAAAGAAACTTCTTTATTTGTCAGTATTTCAGTTATTATGAGCTGTTGAAATTTCATGAATCATGTTCTATCAGTTGAGTTGAGTATGAAAAAGGTTTTATAACCTCGGGGCCTGTTTGCTACTGACTGCACTATACAGACCTGCGTCAGCTTCTGTGGCTTTTCATCTGTGTCTACAGACTCTACACTATATTGATATTGCCTAGCAATAGGCATGAATGGGCTAATTTTTAGTCATTAGAGACCAAAAACATAACAGAGCTGTGAATAAAGGATGTTATTATACAGACATTTAGATAAGAATGCATAATTATAACCAATTTTCTTACATCTCAACCAAAACATACATTGTGGGTTCTCAAAAGAACTGTCTCCATGCGATAGTTCTTTTGGGCACCCAAAACATATTGATAAAATTGAAGGATAAAAAATATTCACAATTTTATGCTCAAAATTTTGTTGGTTGTAACAAGCATGTGTCAATAACAATAAGTACTAAAAAGTATAAAGTAACTTATCTAGTTATAATGTTAAAACTATTCAAAAACTTAAAATAAAATAAAATAAAATATCTGTATTAACCCTATATATTCCCAAGAATAAAAAATTTGAGCCTTAAACTCCTTCCCTACCAGGTGATAACATTTGCAAACAGTTTGGACCCAGACCAGACCTGACAAAATGCCAGGTCTGATCTGGATCCAAACTGTATGACCCTCTGTTTTTGCTTGATTTGATTCTTTACGTCTAAGTCAACAATTTTTCAGTTATGTCAGACAGGTCTTCCTGGGTTGAACCAGTACTAAGCAAGGATTAATGTGTCTTGCTCAAGGACACAACACAGTGACACTGGTGAGGCTCAAACCCACTACTCCTCTGTCTCAAGTCAAGCACTCTACCACTGAGCCACTGTGACACTCTGTTGGTATTCCTTTAAAAAAAATGACAAAAATATGCAAAATTATCCAGCATGCAAAGAGTCAAATGCCTTATAATTTCAATAACAGAACTTGGTCTTTCAGTTCATCTAGAAGTG